>CACRXP010000081.1:1538330-1548442 GCA_902702965.1 Spirometra erinaceieuropaei
CCACTATCATAATATATATATATATATATATATATATATATATATATATATGAACGATTTGCTTGATAAAACTACGTGAACACACTTTCTTCACAACAAAAGCATATTTCCGTGGCGGGGCTGGATGAGCCAGCAAAATGCGCAACGTTTAAGTCGCCCGAAAATTCTCACATCAGTTTTCGTCATCAGGTTTCATGAGATAGGTCACGTACTTTATATATCACAGGCATGTTTTAACTGACCTCGTTTTCATATAAGTGTATTGTTCTGGCGAAAATTTACTGAAAGCAAGTATATGCTCATCAACTAGTCTTCTGCATATATCAAGATGTTGACGTTTAAAATAGTTTACGGTATACGCTGAGGTACTGATCTGAATATCGCCTTAGACGCATTTGTTGGACACTTCGCGGAAATTTTGGAGTTCTATGTGGGCCAATGAAAGGACTCCTTCCTCTCACCATTTATTTTTTATTTATATATAATTCGATGTATGAAACGCCGAGACAGAGCTCTAATACGCGAAAAAACCTGAGGACTTTCACTGCGATTTTCTAAATGAAACGAGCATCGTACGTGTAGATGAGTGCTCACCGATCGTGTTACGGAGAGTGCTCGTCCCGTTGTGCCTTGGGACTCGAACTAGATCCCTCGTAGACGGCCGCATAGCGAATAGTGGTACAGGTAGTTAACATTTCCGACCACAACCGACAGGACGACCAGATCGTGGCTCAGTGATGGAGCGCCACACTCAATGACCAAAGATTCTCGGTTCCAATCTCAGGTGATCCACACCTAGGGTTGGGTATGACTGACTGATGACGGATAATATGCCAGAAATGGCCATCCCGATCTTATATTGTCGGTACCACCTCATCGACAAATATACGTGTACTCAACCCAAGATCATTACTCAAAGACTCTCTTACCCCCCTCCCCTAGCTCTGACGACTAACACCCGCCGACCTTCTCATGCGGGCGGCGTGGGGATGATGAGTGTTAGTGACTTAATAGCCCTTGAGGCATCTATAAACACTGTTGATTTTGTACATTTTCATTCGTTCATGTAATTGTATTGGCCTGAGGAAGAATTACCGAAAACGTGCGTTCGCCAACTTGACTTTTCAAATATACGTTTACCTGCGTAAACGTTCAAGGTTCAGATATCTTATCGCGTATATAAACTCCCGACGAAGAAGGTAGGGCGAGTTCATAGACCAAGTTATATTCCTACTAGCGTTTCGGAAACTACCTCCCTTCCATCGTCAGAGTAGTGTGGTTGCTGTTCCTGCTGGTCTTAAGTTATCCAACCTCGCTGACGGCCTTGTATTATAGCCGTTCTTGAAGTACGGACATTGACCCGCCCTCTTGCTGCTGACTAGCTTTGACCTCTGAAGTTGGCCATTGGCGGGCTCGGGTCGCCTTTGTCCTTTTTGCGGTCAGCGGAGTCGTAGCCAAGTCAGTCTGCCTGTTGGCCAACTGATCAGTCGTTTTTGTTCGTGCGAGTTTCTTCCAGCTTCAGGGCGCGTCGGTGAGCCAGTGCTCGACGGTGGTCACGTGACCTCCCGGCCGCCTCTCTCATCCTTCCTCTGAGCGTCGGCTCTCGGCTTCGCGTGCTCGCCTGCTCTTTTGGCTCTGTCCTGACTGATCAGAGCCTTATGTGTAGCTCCCGAAAGGAGGGATTCAGGCCTGCAGCTCCTTTTAGGATGCAAATCGAGGACCAACTATCGAACACCAGTATGGTTATCTATTCATTGAATGGGTCGATCACCCTTGCTTTCTCTAAGGCGAAACTGTGGTCCATGTGCTGTATGTGCTCATAGGCCAAAGATAGCTTATCCTTGCTGATGATTGGAAGTTGGTGTTCGTGCAATATTGTGTCAGGTCGTTTGCCCATTTCACCAACATACTTCATATCACAGTTTTGACATAGCACGCTGTAGACTGCTGTCATGTGTTTTGTTACTGGTTTCGGGTGTCTAGGCATCATGACTTCCTGTCTGAATGTGCAATGAGCCGCGCCAATCCATATAGGTTTTAGGATTCTGGCCGTCGCCTCTGAACCCTCATTCACATAGAGCATCGTGCGCCAGACCTCTGGCTTTTCTCTCCTCGGCTGCTCAAAATTGGGCTTTCTGAGGTATTTCAGATAACCATTGGCAGTGAGGGATGTGCATAGTGTTAGTTACCTTACGGTAGACCGTTGTCCTTACGTCCCCGTCTGCCAGTTTTGTAACCTCTGCATCAAATAAGGGTAACTGATTGTTGACTTCTATCTCCATGGAAAATTGGATGTCGGGAAGGATTTAATTAAGCAATACCTTGAAAGCCTGTACGTCGCTCCTTTTTACTATGACGAACGTGTTGTCGACGTTTCTGGCCCAGAACGTCGGGGAGCGCGAACTGGAGATTACCCGTTTGAGCCTTCGCAAAACTGTTTCGACAATTAGTCCAGACAAAGGCGAGCCCATTGGTGTCTCAATCCTTTGCTCGAAAGTTTTAAGACACAGCTTTAGTTGTTCGATGATATGCACTCGTTTGGGCTGTTAGTCAGTCTCATCATATTTTTCTCGGAGAAGGCCTTCGATAGTGTTGACAGCCGGTGCGGGCGAGATAGGGGTGAATAAAGAGACCACGTCTAATGACACTATCGTCTCATCTGCCTCTACTTAGGGCCGCTGGATGCGCTTCAAAAACTCTCCAGACGACTCCCCTGTCTGCTCCGAATCCTTGGCAAGGGAGCAAAATCACTGGTACAGCCACTCGGAAAGCCCAGTGGTTGGAGCGCCACATTAGTAGACGATGGGACGCCAGGGCACTCCTGACTTGTGCACCTTTGGCAGGCTGTATAAGTGCCCTATTGCGACGTCAGTGGCTTTTTCGACCAGCGCTTCCCTTTTAGCGAGAGCTCTCGCCTTCCTCAGCTTCTCTGTCGTCTTTTTAATGCTGTTGTTGTGGGTTTGAGAGGTGCAGTGAGAATGTGTGCAAAATGTGAGCTACAATCGTCAGGCCAAATTCCTTGTTTGAAGGGAGAAGACAAAGGGGACCAGAATAAGGGGGGTTATTGTGCACAGAACCCGGAGTTGTCCTCTCAGGCGACAGTGGCCACTGGCGAAGCCAGGGCTCCTGTTGACTGCGTCCAGTCCCTGAGGCAGCCGCTTTTGTGGGCTCGTGGGCCAAGCTCAAGTGGTGGCCAGTCAGCGTGTGTTGCATTTGCCGAGGGGTGGAGTGCCAGTGGCTTGTTCCGCTGGTTGCAGGGGGTGGCGCGTTCAAGTGGCCGCATGGGCGGCTGCGACTGCGCGGACGCAGGTATGCCCGAGCTGTAGGTCGTGTGACTTCAGGTCAGCTCGTCTGGGACGGCTCGCTGCAAGGGATGAATGACCTTGAGGCAGCGAAGTCTGAATCAATGACGCCAGACCGGTCATGATGTCTGGCTGCCACACTGTCAGTTAATTTTTTGAACTCGCTGACAGCCGATGGCGCATATGTCTCCCTATACATCAAGAAGTGTCCCAGTTTCGCCAAGCATTTAACCTTACCCACGACAACAGTCAAGCGCCCTTTGTCGGTGGGCCGGGTGATGATATCCTCTATTTTTCGTACCTTCAGAAGTTCTCAACCTTCTGCTTTAGAAACCGTCATCTGACGCTTTTTGTTGGAGAAATAAGGTCGACACTTTCTGCCGCCTGCATAAACGACAATTGGTAAGAATTGGCTACGTTGTTACTGGGATTTTTCTCATAGATCTTTGATGCCCTCATAAATCCAATTGCATTTAGTATAAACCACAATCAAAAATATTTTCCCTTGTACTCATTGGGTAGAAAATTACGTCTTCTGTGAATTTTGTACTCGATGAAAGGGTATTCTTTGATTTTAAACACTTCGTGAATGCCCGGCTATTTTTTAACTTGACCTGTGTTTGCACTTGCACCTAGGGTCTCCAAACTGCATGCCGTTTTCCCTCCGCGTAAGGAAAATAATATATGTCTCTACGACGTCATCTAGGGCTCATAAAATGTTGCAATGGATATGGACCACGTCGCATATTCCACGAGCGGCATTAATGAAAGTACAGATACGAGGGTGTATGAATTTAATTTTCACGGACGTAAAAATTCTCATAGTCAGAAAGACCGGAAGATACCCTTTCTCCAAGCATAAAATTTGAGGAAAACTTAAGTTTCTATCGAATGAGTACAAGAGGGAATATCTGCTTAAATGAAGCACCTCCTACCCCAAATAGGTCTAAGGACAGCTGAAGTGGGCATGAGAACCGATTATTTCAAGCTTAGGATGATCGTCACGGACTTCGTGTTCAGGATTGCCTGCTCGGTGACGGTAGGCGGTTGAATTGTTGGGCCAGTTGACAGCTTCTGTCTCCTGGAATCGAACTTTGTACCAAATGGGTAAGCCCTACGTGGAATTAACTGCTTGATCCTCCGGGTGGGCGCGACTTCTGTCCGTCTTCGTCAAAATCTCTGTACTCAGCTTGAGATCAGTCTGAATACCAGGTTGGGAATATGTGAGGCCTTCTTCGTGTCACTTCTTGCGTACAGATTAGAGACAGGATTTGGGAGTTCAGACGGTACACACCACCTGGAAGTATTCGATCATCGGCCCCTGCGTTGCATCATCTAATTTTGTCTGTCAGATGGCGTTTCCAACGAGTGACCGTTCAGTCGATCACGAACAGGGCTGGTCAAGTGAGCCCTCCATACTAGCCCTCTGAGCTGATTCTGCCATATTCTACGTCGAGCTGAAGGCGATCTCATCCTGGATGTAATCTCTCCCGAGTCTGGCCCTGGCTGATTACGGCATTGGGTGACAAACTGACCTATTGCTCACCTCTGCCCCTTCGGTCTCCAGGACTACTGTATCAGCTGGCACAACCTCGCTCGGTAATCTACCATCGATCTACCGCAATGGACAGTGGTGAGTCTGCAGCATGCATCCGGCCGATACAGTCATGATGAGTGTCGTTACCAGTACTAGGTAGATAAAGCAAAAAAAATTCTTCTATGTGATATCGTCGTATGCTTTGCAGCCGCGATATTTTGTCGAAAAATGATGAGGACACTTCTTCCACTGGGTTCTGTAGGTCCAGCGGTCACCAAAAGTCCTTACTGTCATCCAGCAACACAAAAAACGCTTTTTCGGAGTCTAAAAAACACTGTCAGTGTGTACTGCAAAGCAGCCATGAGTTAATATTTCATGCTCATTGCGTTGTTTTTTTCCGCTCCTAATAGCTCTAAGCCCGTTCCCTGGGTGTCATTCCTGGCTTTGCAAACATATGAAAAGTCAGCCGCCTGGAAGCTGAGTCCGCAATCGGGCCGCCATGAAAGCGACACGAATTGCTATGAACGCACGACGTTGACACTGAAATCTTGTTCAGCCCGGAACCACAACCTGCCTCAGCTGCCGAGGCAGTCGCTGTTCACAATGCCGAGGAGGGGGGGGTGAGTTTATGATGCTTTAGCACCGTCGACCAACCCCCCCCCTCGGTCCGGCCGACACAAGTAAACCGGCAGGTGGTTGGGGTGCGTTCACGTGCGACTAGGGCGCCCATATACAATGATTGCGTCAGGGGTGCCGAGACGGGGGGAAGAGGGTACCAGTGTGCTACTCTAGTCTACCCATACAAAGCCATAATAGTCCCGGTCGTGTGCCTCGTTAACCCCGATCTTCGGATGTGCTTTATCGCGCTTTGCGTAGGCCACTTTCACTCCCGAAAATCTTTCCTCTGAGGCCACAAAGACGACAGGATTTACAGCATAGAGCTCAGGGTGTCAGTTTTGGGAAGGAAACCACTTCAAAGAATTCCGGTCATATGATTTCCCAAGTTCCCTGCCATGCTCAACGCTTTCAATTGTGGCGGTGATGCTGCTGGTTGTTTTCATCCGAAAACGCCTTGGTTATTTTAAGGTCATTGTTTTTGATGTTACGGACCATTGAAACTAACGATTTCCCCAAGTCAAAAAAGTAAATGAAAGAGGGCGGCGCAGCGTAGCGGCCAATGCCATCAAGTCAGCGAAGCACTCAGAATAAATCCTAGCTAAGACCGATCTGAAGACAGTTGTTAGCACGTCAGTACAGTCAGTGGCCATTAAAGTATAACAGAAACAGGAGGAAAGTAAGTATATATGATAATAGTTACTTGTACAAATAGAATGACTTACAACAGAAGGGTGACCTATCTGGATGGAGAGGTGACGCGGACATGCCTGCCAAATAACCGGTGAGGGACGCAGCGCTGTGGACAACTGCAGGGGACGGGCCTTGGGACCTGCCGACATAGAGTAAGAGACGAGAGCTGCAACGAGTTGCGGTACGGGGGTAGATCGTGGAGAGGGAAGGACACCGTATATTTTCACTGACCCGCAGTTACGCCATCACCATTCCAGATCCGCGCGAACAGTGTTTACTTTATTCAAGCAATCCAATACGGCTCGTGGGACCTTACAGCAGACCGCAAGGTGAATGCGTGTGAGGATACGACTCCATGTAAAATGGAACACGTCCCTTTTCATGGACGCCTTACCTTATTGCTGTCTACCTAGATGAAGAAAGGCAATAGGAAAGATTATCTCGTAGGATAATATCAGGATCCTCGAGGACTTGAAGTCTGAAGGTATTCTGCCTAATCATTTTGGATACAACTTAATCGACATTGTTGAGGAAGACCTGATATGTCAGGAACGCTAACACGGGCACTTTGGTGAGCAAATCAGCGCTCCACCGGATTGCCGCTGGGCCCCGTCCAAAAAAACAGGACGCTAACAAGGTGCGTTTCCAGTACTCACTCAGCTCAGTGAGTCAACTAGAGCATTGAAAGTGTGGAGCGAATACGTTATGAAGAGTGGGAAGGCCTGCGTACCCTGACACGAAGTACCCCGTCGCCCTTACGAGCATGGCAGTGTTTGCACCTAGACCAAAAATAAACGAGGACTTGTACCGACAGAGACTAGCAGGACTTCGGCAGTACACTGGTCCTGAACGGCAAACCGCGTTCCAGCGTCGGTCTGGCAAGTAGGTCAGTATGTCAGTTGGCATGTGAGGTAAATGATCTGCCGCCCTAGCCATGGGTCAAACTGCTGCCGTCTGTGACTGCAATATAAAAGTGGCGTGGGAGTGGCGTTCACCAATTTTTCCCGATTGCAGGACGAAAACGCTCTACAACGATATTGAATGTTGCCCCACTGATAAAACTGGTTTCAAGGACGCCTGCCACCCACAGATCTAACATTCAAAGCCTAACCCTGGTTTTAAGATCTTTGCCCCAACATATAACCTGAGCGTTTAATCCTAACCTTAAGCCCTAAACCCAATCTTAACCATTAATGTTAGGTGTAGATGTGCCTTAACCTTAGCTTTATAATTAGGACAAGAGTGGAGTTTAGGAGGTGGGTCAGTTTTAACGTCAATATTACTATCAGAGTTACGTCCCCCTTATCCCATAACGCCTTTTTCAATCTGTTACCTGGCAAATCGTAGATGTGTCATCTCAGGGGATGCTCACCAAAGTTCGGAAACATGTTATCGATTCGAAAAGATTATTTAAGTAGAGCCGTAAGATTACTTATCATGCAGCATAATCCAATGATATGTCAGTCATGCCAGGATGTCTGCTTTCGAGTGAGCTTTCTTTTCTTCTTCATTTTTTACACCATGAAATGTCCATTCATGCAGCATCGCACCAGTACGTTTATTGGTGCTACTTGTAGAATATACAACCTGGTCAACATCCCTTGCATAATTCTGAGTCCTGTATGCCTTCGCCCTAACAACGCAGAGAAATGTTTAATATTCCTTTGGCGAAATGTATACTGCTTGTAATTTTGGAACCCTGAACGCAGGTACAAAGACAGGTGTAGCAAAAAATCATTCAGAAATTGAAAAAAGTTCTTAAAAATCAAAATACACTTTTTCCTGAAGTAAAAACTTTGAATAGGAGGTAATTTCCCATCAGACGTGTAAAAGGGGAAATATTTTCATGTACGTCTTCCGAAAGATATAATTGAATTTATAAGAGCATCAAAAATAAATTGGAAAAGTCCATGCTACTCAAGTAGTCGCCTTTTACGCAACTCACAATTCGAGCACCGTGACAATATTCTAGGGTGTCCGGAAATCAGTATGGAAGTGCACTAGAACTTAACTCAAACCGCCGTGCATTGACATTAAGAAAAACCAGGACGCCATGATGCTGACTACATCCTTCACACCAAACGGAACCCACCTAAAGATGGGAGTTAAAATAAGCTAAACAGAAACCAGTATCATGCATTAACTTATTTATCAATGTAGATTAAACCCACGCCCACACAGAAGTGCAGCCCTAACCCGATGCAATATGAGACTTCTTCTTGTTTCCCCATATTTCAGACATCTGCAAAAGCGAGTCTGAGTCAAAAAAACTGTTTTTAGTTCTGCTGTTCTTAAAATCATTTGCTTGCAGTAGTCCCGAATATGCTCTACTCGATTGAGGCCTGGAGACCCAGTTGGCCATGGCGGTCATCTGATGTCATGAGGACTTTCGAACGGTGAGACCTCGATGAGTCGGTGTCCTGTCACGCTGAAAAGCCCATCATGGAAGGTTTTGGAATACTCGAAATAGATACAATCACGGTATCTGCATATGATGTAATGCATTAATAATGTGACTACGGAAAATAAGTGTTCTTGCCTGAAACACATGTGCTATCCTTCGGTAGGCCCAGACAGTCACCGAAAGCGCTGAGACCACTCCCCTAGTTGGTGGTTCCCATGATGATTTACAGTGCAGCTAGCTATCCAGACGGACAAATACTCAGCCCATCTTTTGGCCAACTATGTATAACTTCAACTTAAACACTGTAATTCGTTTGTACTGATATTTACATAGGAAACAGTAGCCATCGGGCAGGTCAAGACAATCACACTGTAGGTCACCGCCGCAATAATTTCGGTCGTGAAGGCGTAAATAGGGCTGACAGACCCCTCTCACCCAGCTCTGATATCAAGAAACTTGGGTGTCGAATCGTGTCACCACGTAGCCTAAGGCATATTTTGTATGGTCTTCCTTGACCGCTTCGTAGAATGGCGACATAAAATCAGACCCACTGTGATTGGTAGATCGCATATAGGTGGCGGTGGTGGTCGGTCTCTTGCGAATCCATCGCGCAGAGGCTGGAGAACCAGTGCCTGTAGCACCCGTACACATTCGCCGTATCCACCTCCGCTGTCCGCACTGCCCCAGCACGTTCACTGACCGCATGGGCCTTATAGGGCACATGCGCATCCACGAGTGTGAAAGTCACCGCAGTCTCGAAAGGCCTAGAACATCCTCCACACCCACACCATGCCTAGCCCAATCCACACACCGCCACCCACCGCGTCCACCAGCAGCAACTCCAGCACTGCCACCATCTCCGAAACCGAAGCTGACACCGTCGAATTTTCCTGTCCACACTGTCCCCGTACATTCTCCTCACACATTAGCCAGGTCAGTCATTGGCCAATACATCGTACAGAGACCGGCAAACCTGTGTCTGAAGCACCTACATACACTCTCCGCATCCGCCTCAACGGCCCTTACTGCAATCGCACATCCACACACTGTATGGGTCTATTAGGACACATGAGCATTCACGATAACCTGTGGTAGACAACCGCCGGCTTAATCACAGCAGCACATCTTCCTCCACCTACATCACGCAACACCATCATCATCCACTACAAGCATCCAATTGCCACCTCTCACGCAAGTGGGAAGTGTGCTTCTGGCCTCCGTCTCCATACTGTTCTTCTGCTGCATGTGTGATTGGAGCCTGAGGCTATCACGGCGCACCAAGCGCCGTGGCTTGGAAGGCTGTTAACCGACACCCCAGTTCAGTCCATGAGGTCTGCCCATTTGCGTGCGTGTGTGTAAGTGGGGATTGGTGGACTGGTGGGTCTAGAGCCAGGCTTAAACGGCTCCTTCCTAACGTGACCTGTGGCACTCTCACGCATGTGAGATGTAGGCTGCCCAACCCCCGTTGTGAGGAATCCCGCTTATTGGGTTTGGGGGCCAAGTCGTGCATGTGGCGCGCGCAGACAGGATCAGTATATATGTCAGCCACCGCGCTCATTCC
>CACRXP010000081.1:1555332-1572256 GCA_902702965.1 Spirometra erinaceieuropaei
GGTGGGCGTTCGCATCCCTGCACTAGGGCCACGATGTGGCCTTCCCTCAGCCACTCCCCCAAAGTACGCAAGCAGACAAGACGGCTGTCTTCGTAGCTGTTTTTCGTCAACACAGTGACCTGCAGACATGCGCGTCTGCACGCGTGCGCCTTAGGCAACCCCGACAACGTCTGTCCACAAACCGGGATTTTACCCGCGTCATCTGGAGTAATGTATTGATGCGACGTGGATCGATAAGGTGGGCTCACCCTAAGCTTCAAGTCTGTGCACCCAGCATCGCGCTGAACAATAACATTTGCTTACTCTACCGAAGTTCAGACGGACGACAATGCGCGCGCCGTTACAGTAGGGGAACCAAAAATGACTGAATCTACCATTGGCGAGTACTCAGAATTTGCTGCTCATCTGAAGGAATTCGGTCGAAACTGTTGTGTCCCCCCTACCCCCTTTCCCCCTACAGCGAGTCACACGATAGGTGCCCAAGACTATCCGTAACACAAACTTAACAAATTCCATGCATAGGTGAGGTGGTAGCACGCCTGGGTGCGGGCTAAAGCCGGACCAGCAACCTGCGCCCTATCCCAACTTCGGTTTTCTTTGACTCTGTCCTGACACAGGGCTCAGGTGGGTGAAGGAAGAGATAGAGAGAGAGGGAGAGAGAGAGAGAGAGAGAGAGAGAGAGAGAGAGAGAGAGAGTTCAGTAGACGCAGCGCTAGTCTACTATCATTAGAAACCAATTCACGTGCAAGTCACCTGCCCTGCGCCCACCCTGCTGTGAAGCACGCGATGGACATCGTCGGCATCTACGATTGCACTCTCGGTCAAAATTGTGGTGACGCAACGGGGAGGTCCAGTGTCAGGTATTTGGGCGGGTCACCGTGCCTGCTCTCACCTCGCCATGGGGCACACGGTGGACATCGTCAGACGCGACGGCCGAACTGTCGAGCTGGTCAGTACTGATTCTGTCCGTTGCACGAACCAACAGTTTTTGAAGACAGGCACCGCGGAGTGGCTGATCCTGCACTTTAACCGACAACGGTCGATAGAATGTCGAGAAGGATCCGTGGACAGATCACCTAGGCCTCCTGATCTTACTGTGCTTCTTTTCTTCCTTTGGGGCTATAGCAATCAGAAGGTTTTTGTGGATAGAATCGAAACCATGGAGTAGTTCGAGGATGTAGTCTAATCTCTGCCAACAGATCGCATAACGTTCTACAGTCTTGCCCGAGGAGGTTATTGTTGCATGGTAAGCAAAACCATGGCCTAAGTGCCCATCCCACGGGTTCTCCTCGACCAGTCCATTGGTCGTGGTCAGTTGAAAAGTATACTCTGCCACTCCCCGATGGCTCTTTTCAAAAGGTGTTGGTCCGTGCTCCGGACAGAATCATGACCGACTGATTTCCTGACCTCATATCTGGCAGTGGACTTTCATGCCGTCCTAGCACAGTTTTGACCTAATTCCATGTAATGAACAAACAATTATGTATGCTCGCCAATATTTTATCTTACACCGTTTGGTTCTTCTGCTATTACGGCCTGTGCACTGTTGTCTGTCTCAGTTTCGGTAGGTTAAACGCATGCTACTGTTGAGTGAGCTACTGACAGCCGGCCAAGCACGCGGACGATGGAGGTTCCTTTCATGTTTGATAAAGTGTAAGGAACGCAGGAGAGAGAGTGGTTTGGTTTTCCATAGTGAAAGTGTTAGACGTTTGGGCTATCTGAAGCTACTGCTGCTTAATCTACTCTCAGTACCGTCAAGCTCGCCAGGATCGATCTTACGGGATGCTAATACACCGGTCCATCGATGTCGCAGTGTTCAGGAGTTCGAAATGTCTCATGACAGCGGGTGCCTCCCATGACCACCTGGATCTCCTGACCTCTCAATCCCATTGAGTATGCTTGGAATAACCCTAGACAAATGACTCTCCCAGGGCACCAGAACCGCAACCGCCATCCTAACTGAGGTTCACTTTTCTGAACGTTTGGAATGTGTTAAAGAAGGAAGAAGTCTCCGATTTCATCGGCAGCGGGGGAGACGAGTTAGGGCTGTAGTTCTACGTGAGCTTGTATCTACTCAATGATAATAAGCTAATTTTGCCTCTTGCCAAGCACCTTGGACCATGGGCGAGCACATACTCACGACTGATGTGCCGGTAATAAGAGCAGTCTAATTAACGTCGGTTCGCTTTACTGGGGGTAAAAATTCGTAAGCCATCAAGTGCCCTGGCTGTAATATAAAATGTAGAACGGGTGAACATCAACATCGCCCCACGCGGATATTTCATGTCTTCCCCGCTTCTCTCTCCATCGTGTACTTTCGTTGCAGCCTAATAGCAACCCTATGTAGGATCGACCCATTGGAGGGAGCGCATGGTCTAGTCGCCGTACCAACACAGCCGAGACGGCCAACGGTCATCCGAGAAGAAAACATAAACTGGACACAGACGGGGTTTAGATTCGTTGCCCTCTATCGATCGCTACTGCCATCTACGTTGCAGCAATGACACTTGCCGCCCACGCAATAGGTCATTTTACTGCTGTAAGGATATCCTGTAAAGCAGTTGTGGTTGTTGTGTTGAAAAAAAAAACACGACGTGAGTTTCAAAAAAGTATACGAATATGAGCTTTTTGTGGAAGCAGCAGCAGCAGTACGTGGGAGTTCGGCGAACCGAAACACGTGGGGCCTAGACAACCTTGTCACGGCCAAAACAGCAGTTTTTCTCTCATTCTTATGTCTCGGCACAAACGGTAGCGGTTTTGACGATTTGATACGGGATACTTAGTCGGCAAGGAGAGAAGCCGTTGTTATACAATGATTTGTCATTTTCCTTGGGTTTCGAGAATCGCACCTCTGGCGGTTGAGACCAAGACTGACGGACAATGATCAACATTAAAAGAGGGCATCAACCGCCTCGCTCTTCCCCACTTACTTCTCTGTAATTGCTCCTGTTCAAATTCCTGGTTAATTTTCTCACAGCAGTTAGGATCTTGCCAAACACTTTGGACCATGGGCGGTCACGCGACCTACTAGCGCATGCTTACGACGGATGTGTAGACAATACGGACAGCATGACAAGCACAGGAATAGGCACACATCGAGATCGCTTCAGGCTTTTTTTGGGGGGGGAGAGGAGTAGGTTTGAGTCTTTAAGCACCCTGTCTGCAGTATAAAAAGTAGAGTGGTATACGGAAAAATCAACTGCTTTTAGAAGAAGAAGAAGAAGAAGAAGAAGAAGAAGAAGAAGAAGAAGAAGAAGAAGAAGTCATATGAAGCCCTGAGAAATTTGGATTTATAAGTGAAGAAGAAGAGTCGAGCACCGGAACACTTCGTTTATTATCCAGATTTGGATTTGAGCATCAGGGCAAGAATATGCTCTTCTCATGGATTTGGTTCATTTTTGGAAATAACTCATTCAAGGTTTTGAAGAAGGAGACACGATCGCTGGGAAAAGAGTCTTATTGGCCTGACGCTTCGGATCGAGCAGCCTCCCTTGCCTTCGTCGGCACTCTTTCTTCCGCATGATTACTTGTCACTACTGCTTTCTAGGCCTCCAGATTGCGCTCCAAGACGCAACGGAAAGACCAACTTCCGTTACCCGATCAGTGTATGTCATTCCCGCGATTGGAAATTGTGCTTGTTTCCTCAAAATCAGTTATCAGTGCAAATTCATGGATCTGATCGGACTGCTGGACGCAGTTCGGTCGTTCCTTTCTGTTCTTGTGTCTTGAGCCAGAAGCGTCGTGTATGCTCATACAACAATGTGTAGCCGGGACAGTCACATTCCAAAAGCCATGCCTGGACTTCTAGATCATTCAGAGTGAGAAAGTTGACTTTTTAACTGATCTACTCCTAACCAGCTACTGCCGTTCCACATTGACGCAAATGGTTGCATGCTTCGTTTTTCGTGACTTTTTTTCCCACCATGGGCCTCTAAAATGGTCTTTTTGCTCAACTGGAGCATTCGTTTTCCGAGGAATTTATCATTTCGCTTCGGAAAAATAACCTCAGTTCCTGTGCACACATCAGAGAGACTTGATAGAGATATTAACCTCGGTCGATAGTTCCCAACTGACGCCGTTTTTAATTTTGCATTCAGTTCACACGATTGTTCCTTGGCATACATTCTACAGTGTGTCGATTTGTTACTTCTACTGCGAAAGTGTGGATGGAGGGGTCTTCGTTGGTGGCAATAATTAACGCCAAGGGCATGGTTTATGGTCGGGGTTACTTGCTCGGGGAGCAATTCTGCTAGAAGAAAGTAATTGGCGATATTTATTTGTACGTGTCAGAAAAAGAAGTAAAAAGGCCTCGCGGTGTCTGTTACGTAAGGGTGGCTAAGATGCTTTTAGGTGGTCGTCGGAGTAAAAATACGACAATTCAATACCTTTTTAACAATGCCTGCAAAGGGACATTAAATAAATTTGCCACTGCCATTAAGTGGTAAATAGTAGCGTCGCCTTTAAATTAGTGACAACATAAAGAATCACAATTTGTGATACCACAAAGTTCTCAGACGTTAAGCTCTTTTGCTCAACATGAATGCTCCCCGAAGTAAGTAACCCCCGGCCATAAACCATACCCCTGTCTACCTAAGCATTGATGTGAAAGTGCTCCGTGAAGTCAGGACAGAGTGACCGGGAATTACGTCCTCTATGTTATGAAATGCGGGATTTATTATGCGTTCATGCTTTTGCAGAGTTATGTCACACTTCGTCTTACATCCCGCTTGAGCCGGACTACCAGAGTAAATTGAGTGTTGGTAAAATGGAGGTCTGCGAGACACGTTGTTCAGGACTGACGCTTCAGTTAATCCTGAGATTTGTCCGCCAAATTGGCCAAAATCAATGCAATCTAAGGTTTGTTCGGGGCTACGGGACGAGCAGGGATGAACTGACAGTTCTATCAAACGCCTAGCTGCACAAGACTCAGATGTTAAGGCCTCATTTGTGGGTCAAGGTTGGGGTTAAACCTTGGTTTAGGGTTAGTATTGGGGTTGGGACACGGGAATAGGTACCCTTCCTGGATTTTAGCGCAAGGTCACCTGTGTTACGGGGACGGGGGTTCCTAGTCCTCTATTTTATCGTGATGCATTTGAAAGTGTCCTTGGCCTACCTATTTGTTTGGCAGCAGTGTACACTGTAAATCTGCAGGAAATGTAAACATGGTATCCTTCGTACGGCAACATAAGGGGGAATTTACTTCGACACCTGGTTAAATATTTAATCGAAGGGATGCATGCTTATGCCGAAAAGGTCCAATACTTAGACTACTCTGGGTTAGGTATGACACGCCCGGTTTAGAAATGTTCACGTTAATGCGCGGGCGCGCTAATGGGACTTGGTGCTGTTGGAACCGTTCACGCCAACATTGCGAACAACGTTCAGCAATGAATTAGGAGTGCGTTGGGGGTTACCGCGTTTGCGGAGCGCAATGCGGTCTGGGGGATTGATTTAAAAGCCGGACGGAGGGGTTCTATTCCAGTTTGGTCCGAGAACGAACTTAGAAACCCGGTCAGTCAGACTTTGCATAAGGATTGTGTTAGTCGTTTACTCGAGAAGTCCATCGAATGGAACTGGAGACAGTGACCATTTAAAGCAGCAGCAGCAGCAGCAGAGACGGATTACGGCTTGTTAGGTTTACTTGCAGTAACAGCGGTAGACATACATAAATTGCGACAACGGTTACCAAACCGTCAGAAGTGCTGGCCAACCAGCCAGTAAGTCACTTATTCTCCAAGTCTCATCTTGTCTAGCAAATAAGGGGGGGGCTAACCTCTGATGACGCAAATCGATGGACCAATTGGGAGGCTAAGGCTACGCATTCGATTGGCTACCCTGTGATAAAACCCCCCAGCTCCCTTACAAGAGCGAACAACGAACTCCTACGCGTGCAGAAGTCATCTATTGTGGAGGCCGTAGGGTGTCATACTGCACCAATGAAGTCTGCAACCAGCCCGTGCGTTCGTCGGGGGGACTTTCACGTCCTAACTCTCTGTGAGCCATCCAGCCATCGCTGCTGGCCAATCAGCTGTCAGTGATTTGCGGAGGAGTTGCTTCCGTGATTGGATTTCGACGGCCGGCTGGAGCTCGTAAATTGTGACCCAAGGCAACGGGTTCGCTTGCTAGGACCGTTTCGTGGGTCCTGTCCGTTTAACGCTGCTCTGGAATGCTAAGTTCGTCAGAGCAGACGACAGAAGCCGTTCCACATCTTCGAGGTCTCATTTCAGCGGCCAAGTTGCCCTGCGGTCTCGTCCTAGGATTTGTCGATGCCCTCTGCCTAGACTGCCTTCTGCTTCCACTACTCAGCCCTCGTCCCGAACTACGACCACTCATCGTAAGTCTACCTCGTTTTCTCGCGTGTTACTTGTCGTCCGCATGTCACATAGTGATGCAGGTGGGCGTAGATTAGCTTCATTGCATAAAACTGAGTCTTTCTGGTACAGCAACACTACCTCGTCAAAGGGTTTGGTGAAGGAATTATGCTCCAGCTATCCCCGACCCAGTCGCTACCGGGGTATCTGTCTGACAACAAAAGCCTTAAAAACATTTGGATCGAATATATGCCCTAGTAAATAACAGAAATCCAAGGCCCACGTAGGGGGAACATAGGAGAACCACCTATCTTATCCCCACATGAGCGGAGGCTGGTGAGCATGTGGAACTGTGTGACCATCTAAACAGCTATTAGGTGACTCGATTGACATTTCTGGGTCAGCTTTTGACATTTTGGGCCAGCTAACTAGTCACTCTCTATGACCAAATTGGGCTGGATGATGTCACAGAGCAGACTTTTGTCTTCTCAGTTTCTGTAGGGGTGAAAAGGACCTGTGGTACAGTGACGTCGCTCCCCAAAAAACACTTGGTAACGTTGGGAAAGGGCTAAAAGGACTTCAAGACGTGGTTACCGGGCTAGAGTCTGGGCAGAATCTGGTTCGCCTCAACTGAGAAAACAGGCAATATGTGGGACGCAGGAGACAGGACAAAAACCTAGTCCACAGCTGCCTCCGACTTCATCTCAGGTTGTTCTGACCGTCTTGTCCCCTAGGACAAGACTATACTCCGACTGCCGGCACATTTTTGCTCAATAATTCTAAAACTCCCCGATCCAAAGGGTTGCTGAGGCCCGAGACTACTTGGTTCCGGAAGATCGAAAGTAAGGCCGCAAGGACTCCATCGTAATACGATGTAGGTATCAACCCTCGCAGACAAGGAGTGTGAAGTCGGGTTACCGACGGTTAAGACGAAGCGCATATGTGGCTGGTGAAAGAGGAGAACGAACGTCGGGTTAGTCACTGCGTCAACGCTCTCCTCCAACCGTCTGCCTAATTTTGCCTGTTTTACACGACGTGTGGGGAAGGAAGGGTCTGGTCCATTTTGCGCAAGTCTTCCGCACACCAATAATACACGTGTAATTCACTATTTTCCCGACCTCCCCAAGGCTGTGCTGGTTCTCGGCAAGCTCGACATACAAGCCAATGGAACTTCTCTGCGCAAACTCTGATAGGTTCCGCAGGAACCCCATTCCGAGTACGCGGAGTGACTGCACTGATGCAGGACCTGGCATTAAGTGATGCGCTTGTACACCTTCCGTCAGCAGGCGGTTTTCTGTAAGATACCTTTCCCTGGTCTTAAAGTGCTTGGCATCCACCCTTCTAACATATGTATTCTACCAAGCTGTACTGGTGCGGAAACATGAAATATCATGTTTTGTGCCAGCCTCTTAACAAAAATGATGGGAAAGCCTGCTTGAAATATGATATCTGACAACCAATTATGCTTTTACGGTTAATCGGGAGACGACTTACGGCACATGCAACCCCATAAAGTGTCCTTGCACACAATGCGTGCCACCTATCTAGGAAATTGCTTATTCTGGCTATTTTTCAAACCTATTACTAGCTTGTTACCAACAGTTTGGGAATTAGGTCGTTTTTGTCCAATAGTTTGATTTGCATGCATTGATACTACTGACATTAAAGTAGACAGTGTTTTCCCATCAACACACGCCGAAGTTCATAGTCAAATGACCAAACTCTTCGACTGTGGTCTTCGATCGGAAAAAAGTTCCAGCCGACTTGGATTAGTGATAAGCATGGTTAACATAAGCTTAATTTATTCAAATACTATGACGTTTTACTATTCCATTTAAAAGCTCCCCAGACATCTCCATCTATTTGGTCTAGAAATCTTGCTTCAGCAATATGTGTTTTTAAAGTATTTAATGCGTTTACCTATGTTCCTTCTAATTTACTTGACACCGAAGAAAATCTGGTAGAGTAAGATCTTAACCATCATCGCAAAATATTTGTATCGCCATGGTTCTCGGGACCTGTCAGTGACATTTAATACTGGCAGAATGGTATTACCGACAAAGACAAGGGAGACTGGAATGGTCATTTCTGGCCTATTAGCCATCGTCAGCCAGTCATATACAACCCCGAAGTGTGGAACATCCGAGGCTCGAACTCGCGACCTGTTAGTTAGCAGTCCACGCCACTAACCACTGGGTCGCCACACCGAACAGTTGGGTCAAAGTGAATTATTTGAAATCTGCCAAGACACCTCAGGATTTGATTAATACCGAGCCTCGAGGATTCCACATTTCGGGGTTGGGTACGACTAGCTGACAACGGATAATAAGCCAGAAATGGCCATTCCAGTCTCCCTTGTCTTTGTCGGTAATACTATTCTGCCTATATATCATGCGCCGCTGTGCGGCTGCTGGTTGGGCTCGAGAGAGAGGCCGTAAGGCACAACGGGACGAGCGAGTTCCGTAAGAACGATCGGTGAGCGCCCCCTACCACATTTAATACTGTCCATCGATACCTCGCCGCAACATTTGAACGAAGCGTCCGCTTGGAAGCCCGATCCACTGTGCGTTGACTATACCGCGTGTGGCACGCGTAGACGGGTTCTTAATTTTCTTAGCTGCTGCGTCCGATTCCGCCTCCGGTCGTCTTAATTCTGTCTTGCCACCGGATTCAGGTGGGTGAGGGAGGAGACAGTGGCAGATGCTGCGCAAGTTCTCAATCATTATAAGGTAATTCACGCGGAAGTCACTTTCCTGCCCCCACCACGGTGTTCAGCATACAGTGACCATCGTCTTTCGCGACGGTCGATCTGACTATGTTTGGTTACTCAGGCCTCCGGCAATTCTAGCTCACGCCCTGAGACCCACACGAACCACCGACCTCGGATGCGTTTCACGTCCTCTGGCTGTCTAGGTTCTTCTTTCCATAGTTTGGGTTTTTACCAGTTTTATCTGTAGCATCTTTATGCTTACATGCGCGCGCACACCCTCGCACCTGACTGGTATGTGCTCCGCTCCTACTACTAACGCAATCGCGCCTGGGATAGACTGTGGCAATTAGTGGGGAGACTTTTATTCAATGCTGTTACGAGGTTGTGTCGTGAGCCCACCCGCCATAATTGCAGGATAGTAAAAGGCATTCCAACCACGGCGTAGGCCCGTCTACGCAGTGGAGAGGACGCGACTGAGGGAGAAATTGATTCCGGTCCAGACTTTGGTCCTGCCGTCTGGGACTGGGTTACCACTAACTGGCGACAGCAAATAAACTAGAAATGGTCATTCCAGCGTCCCCATCCTTGCCGGTACATACTTCACACTAATTGTTAGGCATCTGAATGCAGAAGGACGTAGAAGATGGAAACTGGAATAGCCATTCTATCTTCTTCCGTCCCCGTGAATGCCTGTGAGAGCTCCGGATTGGTCCTCCAAGACGAAACGGCACGGGCCTCTGGTTCTGCAACCATACCAACAGGAGTTCCCCCATACTAATGTCCGTAAATGTGACTACTTGTATCGTACGCAGGAGGAGACTTCATGGCGTCGCCAGGGTACTTCTGGACGAACTAGATTTCCTACCAAAGCATGCATGGGGCCGAGGCTTAGAAATACTCGACAACACGCGGATCCAAAAGAAGGTGCAATAAGCAAACACACGCGACAGTTCGACCGTCGGTTTCGACTAGGCCCAATGTGTGCTCCACAACAGGGTGAGAGCGAGCGCAGTGACTTTCACTTGAATTATTTCACAGTGATAGCGGATTTGCACGGCATCTACCGCACCCTCTCCTCCCTCACCTGGGTCCGGTGTCAGGATAGAGTCAAGAAAACCAAAGGTGAGAGAAGACGCAGGTGACTGGCACGGCGAAAACCCGCGCCCAGGCGTACCACCACGTCCCCCCCTCTCATGGTTCTCAACAAACAATTGGCCGGGATTTTAAATAACAACAACTATAGGGGGCGGCAGCAATCCCAATTGGCGCGGCGTGTGACGGCAGCTGGGCCTGTCATCAAAACTCGAATTTCGGCCTTTATCATGCTTGCCCATTTCCAATAACGCCTGCCAGAATCCGATGTATCCCCTTTCTTGGTCCAGCGAATCTACCGCGTGACCCGTTTTTGGAGCATCGGGTTAAGGCTGGTTCGGAATGTCCTGACCCCAGGTAGAGGCTCGCCATTGCACTCCGGTGTGTTGAAGCATGTGACGGACTCTAATTGGGTTAACTCGGCTGTGTAGTTTTTATTAGTGGACAGCCCTCGAGCATTCACACACGTTCGTAGTGATTGTAGTTGTGGCTTGTATTATTCCAAATATGATATTAACCATCTCCAAATGCGCAGTTAATTTCTGACGGAATTAAAAAACCATAAATTTTTAAATTGGATTATCTACCGAAAAACGGCCGGGAATTGCTGGGGGACCCACTGATGAGCCGGACCTCTCGCAGCTGTGCCATGCAGTGGCAGAATACCGACGAAACACGTGTCTGGGCTTTTACCGAGTCACTGTGCTGCTAGTTGGGTATCTTGTAGCCCTAAAATATGAAATCAACCTCTTACAGTAGATCCGTCATAGGACTGATATTCGCGCTTTTCGCGAGCGCAACCTGTCTTAGGTAATATTTTCTAGTTTAAGGTAAAGCTTACGAATTTTCAATGTTCCGTGACTTCTGACGCCTGCTTAGTATGGCCTTCGCCTGGCGCCATGACCCATAAATGATTTTGTATAAAATGTGCGAATCTGCATATATAAACTAAACGGTGTGTCCGGGGAAACAGTTGAGGAGAAGGGTGTACGACTGACAGAACAAGAAATCTACTCGCTCGACGGTTCGGATTCTCACTCGAACACGTAACCAGGGGCGGCGGCAGATTATGGGTTCGAATAAGAATCCGAAACGTCGAGCGAATAGAATTCTTGTTACAGTGGTCGCATCCCCTTCTTCTCGTGCGTAGGTCTGTTGCTACTGTCCCAAGGACCCTTAAGTCAGCTACAAGACTCAGCTTTCATCAAGCTGGACCTCATGAAATCTGCTAGCCATCATGTGACCGTCCACGTGAGTTGTTGGCCCTCATCTCCACCCTACAATCAGGATGTGTCAGTGCCTCCCACTTCCGCTGAAGTCCGCAGTGTATATCTCGGTGATCGACTGACTCGGATGCAAGGCTCGGTTGCGCCAGCGTCCGGGGTTGGGGTATGACTAGCTGATGAAGGCTGATAGGCCGGGGGGTGACCGTTGGGTGTCCTTCTTCATCACAACACCAATCTCCTTTGTTTACTTTTATAAATTGTTTGATAAAAGGCCACTTGTTACTCCAGACAATAATGTTTTCCTGAGAACTTGTGTTTGGGCTTTCGATACAACGTGGTTTTGAGGCCATCTGGCATGGATGCATTTAAGAAAACACTAAATTGTTTACTGTGTTGGCAATACAGGTACTAGTTAAAAACCCAAACACGCCCGTTTCACTGATCTTACTCTCAAAGAACCTTGTCCTAGAGAATTTAACCTAATTTTACGCATTAATTTCCTTGGGCATTTAACAAGCCATACGGTTTAGCACTGTTGGGGATGTCTTCTACCACAAAAATTGGGAATGTTTGCGGAGACGGTGTGTACCATGGGTAGTTTTAGACGTCTGGAAACGCTTGTTTGTGCTCTTTTAAAACTAAAGTGTTACCTACATTCACACACTGACTTTCAAGAAGACTCAGTTCGCGGAATAACCGCAATGATAAAAATATTTTATCAACCCTTTTTGAGAGACAATCCCGAGTATACTACCTTAACTAACAACTAGAAAGACGTATTACTAAGACAAATGAGTCTTGTTATAGCTCGTTACTCTAGAAAGTAGCAGTCACTTTCGCAATGCAGACGTTAGGCACTGGGGAAACTTCGTATTTCTAGCAAAGTTTTGTCGTTGAACGGCACGAATAAGTGACGCCACTGTCTCGACTCCCGTCCGACAACAGACGTTTTCGGATTGCACGATCCTTCTCCTTCCCTAGGGTCCGCAAGGCTAAGGACATATTCTTTAGACAGTACAGTAATATCCAGAAATTCGCGGACCTTACGTTCCTAGACCCCCACGCACGTGTTCGTCTATTGTTCTCCATTTTGTGCCCGCCTACGTTTTCTCAGGGACGCTAAAGCCTAGTAAACGCACTTTCTATGAGACACTGAATGCCCCAGGGGAAAAGATACACGAATTCGTGAAACCGAAGATTCGGAGGCACGAATGTCCGAAGTATTTCTGTGCCACAGGTCGACGCGATGTGGCCTTAAGGCCAACCAAGCCTACGTTTTCTACATGAATATGCTGCTTCCCCCTTCATTTACGGCAGCTGACATATCTCATGAAACGTTAACCAAAATTATGGAATGCGTTTTCGCTTTGAAATTATTACTTAAGTTGGCTTGTTATACGATTTATCTTGTGGCGTAAGATCACTATATTCCCGTCACGTCAGGGTGCCGGCTTTCTGACGAGCTCCTTATCGAGTTTCTGATGTTGTTAAAGACCAGTCGAAAAGTGCATACTACCATCACTCATGTAGTCATTTACCATGAAGTGTAGTTTTTGCGGGCGTCCGGAAAGAAACTCACTTTCAAGATGGCATCCTGCCACGCCTGAAATATCCTCCTGCATGATGGGCAATATTACAAATCCCACCAAAGAAATCCCTTCCAAATTGAAGACACATTTCAGAATTTCAGCCGACATTTCATGAGATGGACCGGCTACTGCGCATCCTGGGGGCAGTGCTTTAAGGATCCCGGTGCATTTAGGTTGTGCCCAGTATGTACAGTGGCCTGTGAGTGGTCCGATATCGACACACCCTGACTGCAAGCATGCGGCGCGCGAATCCGCGAAAAACGCCGTGATCGTAGGAGGGAGACATAAGGTGTTAGCACAGCCTCGGCATGAGAACATGCCAAGATAACTGATTGTTCTAAATCCCACTTGCCAGGTCTGACATTCTTCTGAGGTCAGCAGAGTTTGACTATCAAAATTGTCATAGGTGTGAAGATAACTCATGCTGGGTGTGCTGATCTGCTACTGAAACAGGTTTTGAGTTACACTTTGCTGGAAAATGTTGAGAACGGTAACTAGCAGACCAGTTAACTTGTCCTTATGTTTTAATTTGAGACCCTACCATAGACTTCTTACTACCCAGCCCTTGTATGCAATGCTTTGTTGAAATGTCCGGGCAAAAATGTAAAATCTGCGACTAGAGGTGGATCCATTCACATCCTACGCATTTTTTCCACTCGCCTTACCTTTCTCCTTTCTTACATTTTTGAGTCGTAATGATCGGGCACAATGTTATCACACCAAAAATCTGACATTTTATGGAAAGAAGGGTTCTTTGTTGCAGCGTACAGAGTGACAGCAACTGACTACTTTAATGCAATCATACCCAACTCATGTAGCCCATTCGTTCCTTCCGATCAGACATCAGTTGGCGCGTGAGTGGGCATTTTCAGGGATCAACGAGTTGCCCAGGTGCGTCACCACTGCAAGACCACATTAAGTTCGTCTCTCTTTAGATGCCAGCACTTTGTAGAGCCTGCCATACGAAATATGCCGTTGGCATAACTCCTAGGGGACCAGGACTTTGTCGGTTGGTGTTTTCTTAACTCAGTCGTTCTCGTTGGAAAACCCCGTTGCTGGTTTGCCTTGGCTGAAGTGATATGTTAAGACGCATTTCCTCAAGGTTATATCCCACCGCTGAAAGGCTTGTAGAAGTACCCAAGCCCAGGGCAATGATTGTCCGAGTCTCAAACGTAAGAATTGCCCGCCTGATATTGCATCACCCACCCAGGTGTTTCATTGCACGATTATCCTATTTCCCAGGCATGGCGGTAAATGCGGCTTAGTGGTAAGGCACGGGTAATAACATAGTTCTATCTTTTGAAAAGTCTACACCTCTTGAAGTAACGTGTCTTTCGAGAGCTATGCCATTTCCCTTTTCACCACCATCACCACCACCACAACCACTACCACCATCTGACCGGCCGGATCAATTTGTTTTGCCGTGTCTTTCGGGAGTGTTCCCTTAACAATAGTCTTCCAGTCCCTGAGAGGGAATGTCCCTAAGAACACAAAAATGCTTCCTATTTTCACGTTGCACACAGAATATCTACTCTTCGTCTACCTTTGGATCTTCAAGTGCGAATGATAACCTGGTCAACCGAGTAGTCCCACTGAGCTAAAAATTGATTAGCCACAGTAAACAAGCAGACTTGTCCTCTCGACACCGATTTTACACTTCAAAGCCATCCCTGTTTGGTAAAATTTCGCACAGACCGGGTAAGGCACGGTGAATAACATAGTTCTATCTTTGGAAAAGTCAACACCTCTTGAAACAACGTGTCTTTCCAGAGCTATGTCATTTCCCTTCTCACCACCACCACCACCACCATCATAATCATCATCATCATCTGACCGTCCGGATCAACTTGTTTTATCGGGTCTCTCGGGAGCGTTCCCTTAGCAATAGTCTCCCAGTCCGTGCGAGGGAATGTCCCTAAGAACACAAAAATGTTTCCTATTTCCAAGTTGCACACACAATCTCTACCCTTCGTCTACCTTTGGATCTTCAAGTGCGGATGATAACCTGGTCAACCGGGTAGTCCCACGGAGCTAGCCATTGATTACCCACAGTAAACAAGTAGACTTGTCCTCTCGACACCGATTTTACACTTCAAAGCCATCCCTGTTTGGTAAAATTTCGCACAGACCGGGCCCCCCGCTCGCCGTCCAGTGGTGGAACTTCATTACCAGCATTTCCTGTCGACCAGAAATAAGCCCATCATAAATTGGTTACACTCGATGGTGCGAGAGTCATCCACCAAGCAGTATATACTCTGTATGAAAACGACTTTTTCCTTGGTGAACTAGTGGGCGCCGATGTTCATAGCCATTCGGAAACGGTTGCCCGATGAGGAGCACCTGAGTGTTGTCTATAACTAGAGACATGGAGGGAGGCAAGCTACGAACGGGAAAGTTCATGTTTCCACTTTTACGAGGTGGCCAAATTGATATCAGGCTTCGAGAAAAAATACCCCACCGAACGCAATGTATAGGGACTATCAACCAGTCCTTCTAAAGGACATAAAGTGCGTCTCATGGTCAGTCGTTAAGGCAAGAACGTTTCACTTAACTGTGTATTAGTTTACAGTTGCTCAGTCAAAAAGGGTTCGCCTCAGCCCAGAGTTAATTACCTGCTTTTCGAAAACGACGTCTACATGCCTCCCTCCTCCTCCTCCTCCTCCTCCTCCTCCTCACTTCTCGTGCTTGTCTTTTCCCTCCCCTTTCTGCTCTTGACTCTTCCTACTCCTTGAATTCCTCCTTCTTCATCTTTTCCTGTTACCCTGCACATTAGTAATACCACAGCTGCTGGTGACACCGACTTTGACTATTATTTTAATCGTCCCTTTACCATCCTCCGGCGTGATAAACCCCTAGGCCGCAAGCAGTTAACACGCCACGACACGGCGAATGAATACAAAACAAACGGAGGCAGAACCGTCGCCGGCACGTTTGAATGGGCGTGACAGGCGTCGGTGGGGTAACGATACGATCGAGAATCCGTAAAAAGTAGTGGGCTTGACTCCAGAGGATAGGCGTCCTCAGGGAAAAAAATATACGAGGAAAGACTTGGACTTATGTGCTCTAGTGAGCAAGACGAAGTGTTCTTTTAATTACTCCAAAGAATGCACCCTAAGTAGTGATTCTTCTTGCTTTACACCACGCTGCCGGATGACGGGAAGGGGTGTGTTGAAACTCTTAGCAAGTGAAGCAAGTTTTTGTTTCTATACACATGTCCATTCGTCTACTGCGCCCGACCACAATTGTTCTTGACAAGTACCTGGCTGGCATCTACGTGGATGCCTGGGTAGTTTTTAACTCTCGAAGAACTGACTATCCTATCTTGAGTGGCTAAATTTTGCCTCAATGCTGTACTTTCGGTAAAGCCTAATAGGAACGCTATTTAGAACTGAACCAGCGTATGGTCTGCTCGCCGTACCAACACAGACGAAACAGCCAGCGGTCATTCGAGGGGAAAATATGAACTGGACACAGATGGGCATCGGATTCGTTGCCCTCCATCGATCGCTACTGCCATCTACGTTGCAGCAACGACACTTGCCGCCCACGCAATGGGACATTTTACTGCAGTAAGGGTATCCCCTGAAAGATTTGTGTTTGTTTTGTTGAAAAAACACGAAGTGGTCGAAAAGCATGCAAATTTGAGCTTCCGATGGAAGTGGTGGCAGCACCTGGAAGTTCGACGAACCGAAAATTTGGGGCCTACACAACCTTGTCGCGGCCAAAAACTGCCGTTTTTTGTTCTCATCCTTATGCCTCCATACAAAGGGTAGCGATGTTGAGGATTAGTGCGAGATACTTTACCAGCGAGGAACACAGCCGTCGTTTTGCAATGGTTTGTCACCTTACTTGGGGTTCGAGGGCTAAAATTTTATGCAGTGATCCACACTAACGCTGGGCATTAATCGTAGAAAGATTGTCCGCGTTTCGCTCTTCCCCATTTACTTCCATGTAATTGCTCTTGTTCACATTGCTGGTCAGTTTTCGCACCAGCTG
>CACRXP010000081.1:1576311-1605420 GCA_902702965.1 Spirometra erinaceieuropaei
CATACAAGTTCAGATAGGATCTAAGACGTTCTGCTCAAAAAACTTTGATCGGGATCAGTTACATAAGTTCTAGCCGAATTGTAAAACTGTACTTTATAACTTGAGCGCTACCCGGGGACCGCTGGAAGACCAGCTAGGGAGCCGACATCTTCACATGTGTACTAGGTAGCAACTGGAAATCGGCAAAATTCGCGTCTCGGCTTTCATCTAGTACTTGCGCTGAGGTTGTGCTAATAAAACGGTTCACGACTTAGGTGCGCTGGATCACAATGGGGGCAGGTCGGGAAACGGAATGCAGGCTACGCATCAAATAAAAAATGCCGCACATGGGATGTGGTGGCACGCCTAGGCGCGAGCTCACGACGCGCCAACCCCCTGCGCGCAATCCTAGCGTTAGATCGCTGACCGATTCGGACGGCGGACTGGTACATGGGAGAGGGAAGGGATATCGAGATCGACTCCGAGTACTCTGTACACAAGGCAATCCAACGCATTTTAAACTATCACAACACGCTGAATATTGTGGCTTGGAAGACTGCTAACTAACTGAATAATTCAGTCCTCTCGAGACAGAACGTTAGGCTGCAGTGGCTCCTTCCGAATTTGGCTCACAGGGCAATCCCGCTCGGATGGGATTTTTGCCGTCCTCTCTATTCTGCGAAAACTTGATTAATTGAGCTGGGATCAGGTCATGTTTGGTACGCATGGACGAGTCGTTTGGATTCTCCGGCCACCGCGTCCGAACCTCCTCAAGTCCTTATGTCTCTGTCTTACCATCGGGCCTAGGAGCATAAGGAATGGGAGAGTGCGACAGATACTGCGCAAGTCTGCAGTCACCATAAACTAGCTCCTGCGCAAGTCACCGTCCTGCACCCACCATGCTGTGTGGAGATGCGGTGGATTTTCCGCCAGTTTGCTTCAACAAGAGATATGAAAATTCACTTGGGAATATTGTTTACTGATCCGACCTGGTCATGAGACGAGCAACGGGCGTCCCCGTTTTTCTTAGGACTCCACTATGCGGCTGTGCACAACAGCGGTGGTTCGTCCATCGTGGGTGACGAGGATCAGGTCTCGAAGAGGACCTAATGGTCAAGTAGGCCTTTCATGTAAAGCATGCTTGTGCGACGCTCATCTCACTCTCTCCTCCAACCCTCGCTATGTTTCGGAGCCAAGGCAGCCGGGAATTAGTGTGGGCGCTGTGGTTGATGATTCCAAATCTTTGTTTACGCCTACCGTGTACGTATTGTCTTCCGCATGCACGCGAACCAGTCTTCAAAGAAGAGGAGTCTCGGATTCCACGAAAGAGGGAGTGTTCTAGTGGCTACATTAGGAGGGACCCATTACCGTCTGACTCCTATCTCGAAATAAAGCCTCGTTATCTATCGTCTAGCAGCCGTCCCGACACTTGGCTCGTCGCGTCAGGAGAGACACCTCCGAAACCATTCCCTCTCCCATGCAGGGGTGAACTATCCGAGCCAATGGGCTCAGACTCAGTAGCTGGCAGAGCTAAAGAGTCTGTCTACGCTTGGCACACACTATCTGGCCGCCACAGGAAGTGCCTGGCCAAGATAGAGCGCCTCGAATCTCATATGCGTGGGTGTGTGTGTCACAAAGACCACATTAAGCAGGAGCCATTGCAGACTGACTCTCTGTTCTCCAAACAATCCAAAAATCGCCCTCCAAGACCGAGGTATCCCGCCAGTTGGCAAGCCTCCAAGCCACGACTGTTCGCGTGTCGTGATAAGTTCTAGCGTGTCAGATTTATTACAGTGAGGAATGTACGGATGTGCCATGGAGATTATTTCTCCTAATTCGAGCTCATTCACTCTTCCCTCCCGTGGACCTGTCAACCGTCCGAGCCTCTCTACCAGCTGGTGATTTGGAGGGGGCACTTCTCAACAGCTTAACGTTACTGTTGTATTTTTGTTTACCTCACGACAGTAATTTCACAGGGTTGATGTTCTCATTAGATAGGGCTTTTGACCCTTCTCGCTGCGGGAAAATAAACTAAATGAAATGCTCGAAGTCAATTATAAACGTCCTTGGGCAACAGTTGGGGCTTTTCTGACAGCCTTTTCTTAATCGAGCACTAAGGGGGAGGAAGCTGGGCATTTTTCAACGAAGAGCAGAAAGAGTCCGAGCAAGAATTCCAGCAAGAATTCTCAAGCAAGAAACTGAGGCCAGGCGTCAGGAGGACTGCGCTTGGCACTTGTGGGTTCAGCTCCATTGCAGCAGTAGAGATAATATTGGTCTGTCTTATTGTCAGTTGTATGGGTGATGCGCATTTGGCGGATTTCGACTAAGCGTTTAAAGCAATCGGCAAAAAAGTTGCAGTTGAATGTAAGCAGCATGCCTCAGGCCGCCCTACCTTTATATTCTTGGCGTCCGAATGTCTGAGTTTATATAAAAAGCTAAGTAGGCAAACTGGTGCCTTGGTTATATGAGATTTCTGAGGTGTTTGTAATGCCCAGTGTGGGTCAGTCATTTGGATAGATTGATAGCCAACGCACGGTCCTAATTGTGCCGTGTTCCCTCTACTGACATAATGCGGCACACAGTTCTCATTTATGGCACTACGAACCCGCGTTGTATGCATCATCCATGACCTGATCACGATGTTAACTGAAGGGTGGAACTAAGTGGTTTAGCTGATGTGTTTTTCCAACACTGGTCAGTCAGTGCTTCCAAATCCCTCTTGCTACTGCGAAACGATTGATGCTGAGAGAGGGAGGATGAGGTTTTTGGTGCGCAATTATCCCTCACCACTATCCGCTTCTCACATAATTCCCCTTTGCTTCCCCTCAAGGAGCAAATCCGGGTGATTTTTGTTGACAGTTCTCCTGTGCCCAATGTTGCTTGAATGATCGAACTCGGTTTCTTGATAATCCTTTGCTGACGACCATGTTTTGAGGTCTCTCAAGAATCCTTCTTCTCAGTGCAGCCCTTGGCGATTAAACATGTTCCTTTTTAGTTTCTTGTAAGGAAATTAGTGTACACTGCTGTTTACCACCGTTGGTCAATCTAGGCGAATACTTTTAAAGTATTGAATACTCGCTACTTAAGTCATAACAAGTAGATAAAGCGCGTCCATATTTTATTTTAGATGACGTGCTCATCAAATGCTGGTGCACTCCAAGTTGAACTCATCAGTGACGAGGAGCAATCCCTGCCCTGGTTCTGCCACCTGCGGGCGGCACGACATCTTTGTGAGCAAAACACAGAGCTTCAACCCTTCAGCCCGGAAACTGGGACGACAACATCGAATGTGACTAGCACAACTTCCGTTCAGCAAGCTCACAAGTGTGCCCACCGCAGTCGAAGCCCTAACTCGCTCTGGGGACCAATCCGAGTGTGCCTCTCAAAGCCGGTAGAAGCAGGCATGGAGCTACTTGTCTGGCCAAGCCCCGCCTTCTCCCTCATCTGCGAACTTCCTGTACTCCAGCCAGAGAACATTGTTGGTAATCAGAGTAACGTAGCCCTTCGTCTATTTACAGTGTTCGCAACCTCACTCCAGCGCATCATGCATTATGATAAATCTCACGTATTTTTGAACCATCACGATGCGCTAAATTTCGTGGCCTTGAAGGCTGCCAAATGACGAGATAACTCAGTCATCGTGGTCAGTACTCTGTGCGTATACTGGGTGACTGGCCTGAGAACGTTGAGTTAAGCTTAATGCCCCCTTCTTAATGTGGCATATATAGTACTCCCGCCAAGAGGGGCTCTTAGTCGTCCCCCTTGTTCTAGGAAAACCTAATCCATGCCCATGGGGCCAGGTCGTGGGCGGCTTGTTTAGGTTTGTCATCCACTGTGCCCGCGTTCTCTTCCGGTAGTCGTGGTTCTGGCAAGACGGATGTGTGATGAAGGAGGGTGAGGCAGATGCACCGCAAGCCCACAAGCATTATAAACTAGTTTGTACGCAAGTCACCGCCCATGCAATCACCGAGCTGCCGGATATACGGTGGACATCGTCGCATGAGACGGTCAAACTGTCGGAGAGTGTTCACAATTGATCACAAAGTCCACATAACTAGCGTTAAATGGATTTATATAATGCAGTTGGGTCAGCGTAACATAACTGCCGAGTACTGAGCGTTAGTTAACCGCCTGAGTTTTAAATATTACTGTCGAAGCCCAACAGAGAATAGGGAAGTGTAACCTTACTATTTTTAATGTGCAATAAAAATTTTGACCTGGCATGCATTCAGCTCAAACGTAACTCGGGGAAAGTAGCGTAACATAGCAAGTCTGATCAAATGAAATAACTATGAATTCCCTAAACGCTCAACTCGATTAAAAAAGTGGATGAGGAGGACAAATCCGATTCTGTGTGATGACTGATACTGCAAGTTATGTAGGAAGGCAAGGAATATTAGTCTACAATGACATTCCTTATAATAGCCCTATCCACTGAGAACTTGCCGAAATTTTTCTTCTGAACAGAAAAAATGATATGGGTTTTAACAAAGGTCAAGTGACCTTGCATGTATTTTCATATGTCCTGAATTTTTCAAAAGTAATTACAAGGATGCGATATACCCTTTTTCTGATTCATGCGAACGAATTGCGAACATGGCAAAATCTTCCCGGATGTTTATCCTGCCAAAGTGCAGTAATCGTGGGAAGTTTTCAAAACGTCTAAGCAGAATTGGTTCCCAGCAGTCAGGGCATAAGAACATGGACTCCCCTTCCTCCCCCCCTCCCCCAATGCTACAGGTGGCCTCTCGCCAAATCCCAAGGGGGATTCCCATTCCTGTATTCTAACATTTACCACAACCCTAACCCTTCTAGACCAGACCTCAACTCTAGCAATAAACCTTACCCCGCTTGGAATCCAGGGCAAGGCCATCTGTCATACGGGGGTCCATATTCCTGTGCCCAACTGAGGATATAACTTAGGCTGAAATTTGGAATTTTAATTGTGCTGCCCAATTGCAGTTGCCACGCTAATGAGTATGGAGCATGTCCATCCACCAGATTTCTCGATGTGAAGGCGGCAGTTTAATAGGGTTTTTTTTCCTTCACGCCATCTAGGGCCGTCATCTTATGTATGCACCCACTGCGGAGGCGTCTTAGAATATCCAAATGAGCTGAAGGCCCACCTCAAGCTTTCCGGGTGCTCCCAGCTGGCGTTTCTTCCAGCCGCCGAACATTCCCTCCGATCTCCGCCTGCCTCATCTTCCTCCCCGACGACTATTGAGGCCTACTCCACGGCGCAAACATCCAAAACCCGCCTTACAACTGGCAGCTCAATAAAACACTGGTGTTCCTACTGTGGCAAGCACTATGTCCGCAAGTACAGTCTCATGATCCACCTTCGCACCCACACGGGCCACAAGCCGCTGCAATGTCGCGTCTGCCATCGGCGTTTTGGCGACCCCAGCAATTTAAACAAGCACCTTCGTATCCATGCTGATGTTGTACTCGGGGTGAGAGACTTGCGTCTGAGAAATCCCTACGCGTGTAAACTGTGCGACAAGAACCTGGTACGCAGGCGTGATTTTGAAAGACATATGCGCAAGAAGCACTGAAGGCCCTAATTCTCATCATTTGTCCTACTTTCTATCGCGCTTCTTTTTTACCGACTCCACTTACATTTTTTAAGATCCTTCTAATAACTGCGTATTTTTATTGGCTTTTTTGTCAAAATACATTGAAAAAAGACAAGAAATGGGTTTTACTTCAAATTTTCGCACGTTGCGAGCAAATTTGTGCTCTCACAGCGGAGTAAGCCCCGTAACACTAACCATTTCTGATTGGTTGTCGGTTTCTCGGCAGCAACCCAGCAGCGGTGCGAAATCTGACCAGTGGAAATACGCGTGTCTTAAGAATTTCCCTTCTCCGGATGACCTTTTGGCTATGAAAAACGTGTACAATGGTTTCGGTAAAGCCTTGACAGACTTATAGAGTTTGCCACCATGTGAATACTCACAGCACGGGACTGCGACAGATACTTGACGGAGGCCACATATTCTAGTCAGTCGACCATGTTATTCGTCTAGACTAGCGAAAATAGGGGACCAACGGACAGGCAACTTCACCTTTCGAGGCCGCAAGTGGATGTACCCTAACCGAAATTCCGAGGACGAGTCCCGTTTAAGAGGAGGTGGCAACCTGCGCATAACTGTATGAGTGTCACTCGAGAGTCAGTTTATGCGTCACTTTTGGTGTTGCTTGAATGATTCACTAGTTTGTGGACCCCGTAGCGTCAGTGCACTTGAGGAATTGCGCCCCCGTGCATGTGATAAACGTGCGTGTCAACATGATGACTTCAGTCGGCGTGGTCGCCTACTGACTTGGGCACTCCGATTGGTTCATCCTTAGGGCGAGAAAATGAGCAGGGAACAGTTGGAGCGGTGGAAATAATGGGCGTACCTCAACAGTTAGGATTAGCGGAACCAGCCAGTGGTGTGTGCCGAGCGCATGCCGGTGTGTCTTGCGCACCATGCGCCCAGGCGCACATGAGTGCGTAAATTGACAGCTAGTGAACGTGCCAGGGTTTTCCTCCTGAGTATTTTATCGACGCCTGGCATTGGCTGATCGGGCCAGTGTGTTGCCGACAGTCATCATGGTCATGTCTGGCGTCCTTGTTCAAGGCCCTGTTACCTCAGGGTCATCCACTTTCGCAACGAGCCACTCGACCAACTTGAACTCGGACGCACGTGCGTCCACAGAGTCGCAGCTGCCCCCCCCCCCCAAACGGGCAACGTGGTAGATGCGCTGGACCAACACGAGGGTCATACCGGATTCTGGCAGGCGTTATCGGATTGCGCACTGTAACAAATGCCGACATTTCGGGGCGCGGTGGCAGACCCGGTTGTCGACAGATGTCGTTGCTGTTGATTAAAAAAACCTGGTTATTTCCTGAGCGGATCAGGGGGTGCGGAGTGGAATGCAAAGGTGCAGGCTCGACCGTGCCATCCACCCGCGATCTCCCCAGCCTCCGGTCCTCTTGACTCTGTCTTGACACGGGGTCCAGGTGGCTAGTGGAGAACGGTAGATGCTGCGCAAGTCTACAATCACTATAAACTAATTCACACGTAAGTCAGCGTCCCTGCTCCCACCCTACTGTGGAGCACACTGTGGACATCGTCGAAATCGACGGTCGAACTGTCGGAGCTGCCCATGCGCCACTTGAACACACCACCCCCTACGAACGCAATACAAGCCATTTGAACACCGCCCCTCGACAAATCAACACACAGCAACCGAACACAACTTCAGATTGCCCCACAAACCTGTAAAACCAACTGCCACCATCACTGTCTCAGGGACTGTCGAGCATGATTGGGTGGAGTCAACACTAACCCTGGTCTCAACAGCGACAATTGTCGTCTGAGAAGTTAGCCCAGAGTTCTGAATACGATAAACCCCTTAATTTGGCGACTTCTGTCTTCTTACAGCACGGGGTTTGACCTTATGATTGCAGCGCTCTGAGCTCACACCCACAGCTTTGCTGCTACAAGTCAACTCTCAGTCTGTTTGCCTTCTCCTACAGACAAGTACGCGGTGACCTTGTATTAACGCTCCGTATTATAAATGGCCTAGACTCTTACTTAGTTCCCAGTGCTTATTTCACTCAAGCTGACACACTCCCTTTGCGCGATCATGCCCTAAAACTGCGCGCGCGTAAGGCAAGGATCAAAGGACGAAAGTTCTTTTCCGGTAACAGGGAGGTTGCAGCGTGGAATGCCCTGTCTATCGATGTTGTACTCTCCTCCTGTGTGGATTCATTTAATTGTAGATCCGCCCTGTGTCAAACTTCCCTGTTACCAGACACACATGCGCCCCCACAGCCCGTCAACCAAACCGCGTATGTTGTACTACTTACAGTAAGTGAGTAGCCGTTCACGTTTGTCCTTTTCGACTAGATGACAACTGCCTGCCTTGCGCATACACTTATGTACAAAGTCTCCTTCTCAACTTTCCACTTATCGATGCTTTTCTCAGACGATTTTCAACCGATAGGGAGTTCAAAGGCGTTCGCCTGTATTTCCTTTAATAAAACTGAACTGAACCGAAGTGCTGCGAAAATTCCCATTGTAAAATTCAAAAGGCAATTTGGCGAACATACGTCTGCTTTCGATAAATTCTCTTCAATCCTGCACATTTATATGGCTATTGAAGTAATGAATTAAAAGATAGGGGCAAGTAGATAATTAAACTGTAGCTCGGATTTGGAGAGGGGAGGGGAGGGGAGGGGGAGAGCGAAACACCACAATTCAATTCAGCGCCAGGGAGAAGGTGGGTCTCGACGAGGGTAATTACATACGGGTGGCTGGCTTGGCGGCTTTAAGCCATGGCAACTGTGGGACCTGTATGAAGTTCATCTGTGCGCATAAGACCGGTCCGCGTAGCCTGATTGCGGCCGCCTCTGCCGTAGCCAACAAGCGCTGCCCAAGTAGTTTTGGCTAGCTTGATGGGACTTTGTAAATCACTCTGAAGGCCCCTCTGGCGTCTACACGGTGGTCCGTGTCTACCATGTGCACGAGGACCGAGCTGTTTATGTTCTTTATTTGACCCTTTCCTACCATGCTGGAAGATATTCTTTTATTCTTTTGAATAAACGCCGACTCGTGCGACCAATATATTCTGCCCCACAGGAGCTGGTGAAAGAGTAAATACACATAGAGGTGGTCTGATCTGGTAGTTTTTCCTTGCCCTCCCGTATAGGATGGGACTGGTGGCGAACAGTACACGGGTGTCAGCTGCTGGAAAGGTCTGTGATACAGCTTGAGTTAGACGTCTTATTAAGAGTTCACTTGGTGCACCCCCTTGAAATGGGACCCTGATGAAGAGCCTTTTCCTTCCTGCCGTCAGTATCGGGGGCTTTTGTGGTCTTTCGGCCATGTTCTTAGCAATGAATCGATCATGATACCCGTTTTGGCGAAAGAGGCTGTCGATAATCTTAAGCTCTTTCTCAACGCTATCAACTGAGCAGATTCTTATCACTCTGTTAAACAACGGACTAAATTACGTTTAACGTTTAGCGGTACGAAACTCCCAAAATGGGTATATTGTCCGCACCACGTTTTCTTACGATATACGCTACGTCGAATGCTGCCGTCAAGTCTTATACTCAGAAACACATCCAGAAAGGGAATGAACTGGACTGTTCTTCTTCCAGAGTGAATTTTATTGATGGGTGCGCCTGATTTATGTCATCCAATAGAATTGAGATGCCACTTTGTTTCGGTGCACTTGACAATATATCGTCCACATACCCGCCCATAGTATCTTAAATTGTTGATCTGGTACGTAGCTGGAAAGCTCCTAACTATCTCATGAATATAATCGTCAAAAGCGGGCCAAGGGGAGAGCCCATTGCTACGCCGTCCATCTGCCTATGTAGATTGTTGTCGACTAGGAACTGCACGTTCAAGGCACACCTCAATAACAATTCCTTGAGGGCATTCACTGGTATTCCTATATCCTGTTCATTGTCGGCAATGAAATCACGAAGGTAGTCGACTGTTTCTGTTACCGGTACGTTCGTAAAAAGGGATGAGACGGCTAATGAAAACATGGAAAGAAGACCATGCCTGATAATTCAAGAGCTTCCCGAATGCGCAGCTGGTGGGAGTCTAGGCAGACCTAGGTCACTACAAAGGTCTCCTTAACTAAATTCTGCGGTCCACTGAGGAAGTCAAGGTGCTCAAGATATTTAAATTTTGGGTAGTTCTCAGTCGACATATCGGATTGTCCACGCCTGCAAGTACTCAAGGTAATGCTAACTAGTCAGGAACTAGTTAGACATATTCTTTCACCAGCTGGGGCATTTTTTAACCGGTTCACACACCAACAGAGAGAATGAAACGCTGAACATTAATTCGGGAACTGAAAATGGGATTGCAAAAGGGGTAAAAAAAAGTCTATCCATTTACAACAACCAGAAAAGCGCACGCCCTTCCATATTCCGATGGACGGAGGCAATTCGAATGAAGGTACGGTTGGTTCATTAAATGGGAACTCGAACTGCACTCTAGCCAATCACCCCAGAAAATGAAACCCAGGCTTATGTACACCAGGGTACAGAGTATTCTGTCTAAGTTAAATGAACTGAAAGTCCACATCTGTGACCTCGCCATTAACGTCATCTTTTTCACGGAAACCTGGTTGTCTGAAAACGTCGCTGACCGCGAATTGGTACTACTTAGATCTCGGAAAGATAGGACATGACGCCAGGAAGGAGGAGTGCTTACTATTTAAAAAATGGACTGCTTGTGGAGAAAAACTTACACGCCACACAATAAAGGTGCAGAGATCGAAAAAGCCTGAAGTTCTGACGGTCCATCGTCCACCAAAGAAATAATCCCAAGGCTAATGCTGATTTGAACTAGAAAAATTTGTTACTCGGTTTGACGACTTGGTCATGGAGACTTTAATGCATCACTCATTGATGGGAGCTCAATTTACAAATGAGATTCAGAACTAGCCTCTGACTGACGTCTAGTAAATATGACGCTCATGTTATTCGCCACCCAGCACGTCTTGCTTCCCACGCGGGTGCATTAGGAGGAACAGTCAGATTGTATGTATGCGATAATCACGAAATCGCTGGATAGCATTAACAAAGTGCAATGTCTGCTTCCTCTAGTTCGAAGCGACCCTGTTGTAGTACTCTGTAGTATTCCATCCTTTTGATACCCGCACAGTCCTCTAGGGTAATGAGAAACATTTGACGTGGCAAAGTCGGCAAGAAAGTCGGGAAATGTCAGCGGTTAGGTGAGTTACTGAACATTCCCCGCCAAAGTCACCGTCACATTTCGTGGGAGTGGCTGATACAGGCACTGAAAAAGAAGTGAACAAAGAACGAATGCTGTTGAAGAAATTTCTCGCTAGCAGAGACCCTGTTTTGATGAATACACGTAAGGCACAGAAGGAACTTATTTGAGCAACTTATCCTCAGAACACAGCAAGAGTTCGAAAAAGACCCACTGAGGCGTGCCGTTTGGAATCCGAATCTATTCTACGGTTACATAAGGAGCAGCCTGCACAACGGAAATCCCATTCCCCTATTGAAGCCGAGTGGAGACCTAGAAATCAGTAAATACTATGCAAAAGCAGAGTACTTTTCGTTATTTTTAAGTCCATGATTACGAAAAAAAGCAAATTTAGTTTTTCTGACTACCACTTGGGGAAGGACCCACAATCCAGACTATATATTTTGCCGAAAAAATGTTTGTAAAGAGCTGTTGACGCTGAATTAGTCAAGATAACCCGATCCGGATTATATATTGCCTAAACTGCTGAAGGAGCTCGTTCTAGAACTAGCCAACTCACCCTCCGTGCGTTTAACAACCTCGTTCGAAGCCGGCTGCTTACCTGATGATAGGGAATCTGCACAAAGGAGGCAGCATGCTCTCTGAAAACAACGATTGAGTAATCAGTCTCAGTTCAATCTGCTGTAAAGTTCTGGAGAAAATTAATGAGGCGTAATCTAATGCGCTTCCTAGGGCAAAATAGTTTACTTACCGATGTCCAGCTTGGAATCTGTAAAGGTGGGTCTTGCATGACAAACTTACCCTACTGTTTAGAACGCTGGACTCGCTCAGCTTATGGAGGGAATGCGTTGCATGCAGTCTATGCTGACTTTAGGAAGGCACTCGATAATGTACCACATGAGCAACTCCTGCAGATGCTCGACCGAGCAGCCGTTAGGGGTAATTTCCTGTGGTAAATTTGTAGTTACCTAATGGGTCGCTCTCAAGTTATCCACCTAGGTTACCAACAGTCGGCGGAGGTTGCGGTTGAGAGTGGTGTTCTCCAGGGCTCCGTTCATAGTCCTACCTTGTAAATTATATACGTCAACGAGTGCACCAATAACCTGGACTGTGATGTCGCCATGTTTAATAATACTAATAATGTTTTCCGATGATATCAGTCTGTGGAACCTCACTCAACATGAAGCCGACAAAGAGCGCTTCCAGACGAGCCTAAACTGACTCGAACAGTGGTCCAATAACTGGTTTTTGCTGTTCGGTGAGATAAATCGCAGCATTCTGCGAGTCGGAAAATAGCATACTAATGTAAAAAATGAACGTTCATGAATGCCTTGCTGTGTGGATTTCGATTTCACCTACACCATCGTTGCATTGTTCGAAGGTAGCCATGTCCAGGATGTCAGTCCTGTACCTCGTAAAGTGGGCGTTCTCCACCTTTGGTGAATATAGCTTCGGTAAAGCCTTTAGATTGTTTGTTTGGCCGCAATTAGATTTCACCTTTAAAACCTGAAACTCCTAGGGCGTGAAGGACCTCGGCATCAAGTAAACAGTTCAAAAGCGTCCAAACAAACTTATAGCGGGACAGGGTTCACCATCTTATGAAACACAATTATCTAATCCCCATCTCCTTCCTTTGTGTTACGGACAGCTGACAGGCGGCCTGATACAGACATTTCGAACTATGCGCGTTTGGGACCGCTGTCTTGTACCTAGTGACTTTTTTCGAGTTAGTAACCACAGCGGACCTGCGAGGGCATCTACTGAAATTGTGCATGACTGGGTCTCGGCTGAACACACGGAAATTCTTCTTCTACAACATAGGGATTGAAGATCGGGATGGTGTGCCTGTGAGTATCATTAGGTCCACATCTGTATAAGCTTTTAAGTAAACTGGACCACCATACACGTAATTATGCATGATAATGCCATCCGTCCGACGCCATCTAGACACCATGCGTAACCGTTTATTACAGTTTCAACGCTACTGTGCATAGTTCAGCAATATTTGTTTATGAAATTGTGTATTTATGGCTCCAACTCTCATTTGCAGAAAGATTTGCGCTTGAGAGAACTTTATCTGCAGCACATTAGTATTCAAACTGACTGCAGAGAGCAAACAAGCTCCGTGGTGACAATGGGTCGGTGTGCGTTCAATCTTGAGAGAATAAATATCCGATCTGCAACGACAGAGAATGGTTCGATGAAGTGTTTATGATCCATCTGGTAGACCACACTGGTGAACCCGCTACGCCAGCTGTGTCTGTACACAGGTTTGTGTTTCCGGTCTCAGCTAATGGTCAGAGTTATGATTGGCTGAGTGAAGGCAAACAAACCCGAAACAGTTATGCATCAGTCTACCCTCAGACTCTGTCGTCTCCCTTCTGCTATTACGGCTTAGCCGACTCCGGTCTGGTAATCGGTTGTCTGTTCGTGACCCCTGTCATAGGGCCCTACGACTCATAAGAGGTTTGTTTGTCTCGGGAAGCCGGTGGATCAACGTGCGCCCATTCCTAAGTGAATATATACACATATATGACAAACGTATTATACCGTACTCCTAACATAGGTACTACGGTATTATACCTTTGCCACACATATGTAATACTACTTGTGGTGCTACTTGCTTATAAGATGGCAAATTCCGTGATTATTCCACAGTAGTTGGTTGTCTTCGACTCAAATGTTCATTGAAATTTCGGGTCTGACCATAAAAACATTATGTCCCGGAGACTTAGCTCCATGTCATGCACTGAATAATTTCTGACATTATTCGTTTGATATGTATGTATTCGTGTGAAGAAGAGGCGATCGCGGGGACCATAGATTTACTGGCCTGAAGTTTCGAAATCCAACAGGCTTTCATCGTCAGAGGTAGGCTCTGTACGATGCCTCACAGAATTTATGGGTGTTGAGCGCACGGGCGTTCTGTCGTTCGTGCAGGATGTACTGCGGGGCGGAAGTCAATCGTTTTCATGCTGGTCGGGGCAAACGCTCGTATTGTCTTTGATATTTTTTGCCTGGTTGATGTATCCTTATGCGATTTTTCATATCTTTACATTGAAGTTGCGAATATTCTCACGAAACGGTTCAGGCGATCGCTTAGCGAACATACGCGTGCTTTCAATAAACCAAAGTCGGGCCCAAAATAAAAGAAAAACAAAGTACAAAGTAAAACGTGTGAGAGATAAGGGAAATCGATTACGGTTCGTCTTTTCATACAAGCGGGGCGTTTGAATAAGAGGGAGGAGGGGGTAGTTGGCAGTGAGAGTTAGGCAGGGCCGTGTCACAAGGAGATTTCGAAGGGGGGCACGGAGACATGAATGCAAGGAGTCAACCCTTGGTCATGGTAGACGCAAAGAGTGCAAGAGATTCTTCTGCGCACATGGACCAACCTCTGTAGCTTGATGGCAGTCGCTCCTGTTGTTGCTAGTAAGCGCTGACCCAGTCGCTTACGATAATTAGGTAGGGCCTTGCAAATCACACAGTAGGCTTCGTTGGGGTCCACATGATGCCAGAATCGGCTATTGTTGCGAGGATGGAGTTGTGTATGCTACTAATTTCACCTTTCCTCAGACATCTCGGCATGTCTTCTCGTATTCTTTTGGTAGGCGCCGACTCGTACAACCAATATAAACTACTTCACAGGAGCAAGCAAAGGAGTAATTGCACATGGAGGTGGTCTGAGCTGGCAGCATATCCTTACCTTCCCGCGTAAGAAGGGGTTGGTCGAGAACAGTACCTGTGCTCTTGCTGCTGAAGAGTTTCTTGAGACGGTTTGGTCAATGCGTCTTTCCAGGAGTTCACTTGTCACGTCCCCTTGAAAGGGGGCTTTTTTCAGCAGAGTTTTCTTTCCGTCGTCGGTGTGATGAGTTTGTCGGTCATAGGATATGATTCCCTACAACAAATCTGTCAGGATACCCGTTCTCGCGAAAAAGCTGTTAGATTCTTCTAAGTTATTCGTCAATTCTATCCACCGAACAGATTTTTCTAGCCCTTTGCGTTAGACAACGGACTGGACTACGTTTTTGTTGAGGGGGCACGAAACTTCAGCGTAGGCTTCTTTCCGATAAGCGCTTCTCTGCATGCTTCAGTCAGTTCTTCTGCCTAGAAGAACGTCTTGGGAAGGCAGAGAGCCTGCCGTTTCCACCTTCAGCGTAAACCTGGTCGACTAGTATGTTGATTTGCATCATCAAAATGGGTGGTTATGCTGGTTTATCTAGTGGCAATTGCGAACATATCGCCTGCGCAGTGATCGTTGTGCCTTAGCTTGCTGATTTACCCGTTTAACTGAAAATTCTCCAGCTTGCTCATAAAGACATAGAAAAGGGAAGGACTAGGAGGCGACCCCATAGCAATCACGTTTATCTGTCTATATATTTAGTTGTCAAAAGGGAACTGCACCTTTTGTGCGCATTTTAGAAATAGTTTCCTGGGTGCGTTCGTCAGAATACGTATTTTTGGTGGTTAGTTGACATGAATTCCAATACGTACTCGACTTTCTCTGTAACCGGAACATCTGTGAAGAGTGATGAGATATCAAGTGAAAACATCATCATACCATTTAGGTCTAGGTCTTTAACGTGTCTAATGAATTCGAAGGTGTCCCGATAGCTATGTGGCGTTAGTCGATACTGTACATGTTTCAGTTTCCCTCCTAACCGTTTCACTTGCAAAAAGTAGGGAGTTCAACGGTGTGCACCTAAATTCCCCACAACTAAACTGAACTGATATGAATAAAAACCTGTAAAGTCTACATGCGGTTATCTGCGTGTGATGCAGACCGAAGGGGTAGATGACGAATTGCTGGTGCACAAACAACCATTTCCAGATGTGCACTTTCACCCATTTTCTATCAGTGTCACGACAATGACGGATGATTCCATCAGTGTCACGGCCCTTTCACTACCGGAATGCTGTTGGAACGCACTCGGACTGTACTTTCGCGTACAGAGTCTAATTTCCAGTCTTTGCGTGTACAAAAGCAGGAGATGAAGGGGCACATAATTATATTGCTCATACGGAACTTGTTCTAACGTAGATCGAGTCAGTGGTCTAGTTGCATTGAGCTGAAGACGGCGCTCCTCCAACTTCACGCCGCCTCGGGTCGCCAGCATGATTCCGGCCTCGCTTGTCCGCACTTCGTCCCAGACTATTCGGCCATATGCGAATTTTCGATGAAACAACACAGTCCATACTCCATCCTAGCGCCACACCTCAACTGCCCGCACCTGTACGCCAGTAAGCAACACAGGAACCTATTCCACAACACGCGCATACGCTTCACCACTTCCTTCTGGAGCAAAAGTGCTATCCTTTTTGTCAGAGACGATATTACGGACGAAGCGTTATGTGCAAGAACGCGCTCATCTCACTTAGTAAGAAGATATTTTAAGGGAACTCAGAACGTGGGGTGAGGTTCTCGCCACGTGTAGCACGCGCAGACGGGCTGTTTTATCTTTTTCAGCCACCATGTCAACTTCAATCACCAACTGGGTCACAGTCGAAAGGTATGCGTAAGATTAAGAAGAGAGTAAGAGTCCGACAGGAGCGAATCGATTTGCACATTCGCACTTTAATAAACCTGACACACTTTAATTCCTTGCGACCAGCTATCAGTCTTGCCAGGGAAAATTTCCAAATGGCGGGCTGCCTCTTCCTTCTTAGGACTGAGCGTCAGACTGCAATATCCTTTATTTCATGTTGCCTCTATGGCATACCCTATTGTGTGAGATCCGAGCCGCTCTTATCATAGCGCAATAATTTAGAATGGGGATCAGATCGTGTGACACGACTAAGCACGCTTTTTAACTTTGCCAGCCATAGCACCTGCGACAGTTCACCCCCCATGGTCACCAGCGCGACTGCTTACCCATCGCACGTTCGGTCAACCCAGCGCCTTCTGTGTGGCCCCTGCGTGGCGACAGATTAACACCAGTCGACGTTGTGCCTCCCATCGATTGGTTGTAGGCTGCCAAAGCCCAGGTAAATGCACGCTCCCTGTGCCGAAGATGAAAAAACCCACGGTTGGCATACGCATTGCCTGAGAAATCTTTGTCACTGTCTTTTCGGTCGCTTGTGCTTTCCTGTGCTTAATAGAATCGTCTAAACAAGTATCTTCACCTGATTTTAGTTTAGGGAAGTTCTCGTTGCCGACGCACCGACGTCCACCTCGGTTGGACTTGACTTTGTCCTGAGATCGGAAAAGGGTGATGTGAGAGTCCGATAGGTGCAGAGCAAGTCCGACCCCTATAAATAAATTCACGTGCTTGCCACCACTGCAGGTCCAACCTGGTAGGGCAACGGTGGACACTCGCCTACGACGAAGGAACGGTCGTATATTTACGGAATGATGCGCATTCCAAGGAACGAAAGCTAAATCCAAATAAGTTGTTCAGGAGAGTGACAAAACGTGCTTCCGCACATTTTCGACATCGGTCCCTCTGTTCTGCTTCAAGCCAGATCATTACCGCCGGCCGGCGGGCTAAACCAGATGGGGCAGTAGCTGTAACCTCTACATACACCTCACTTGCTTGAAATGCCCTAGGACACTCTGGTACCGCATTAGATTAGTTGACCGTATGCGATCCCATAATAGTGGAATCCGTCGCGATTTTACCACGACAAACCTATTTCCTATACCGAAAAACTACCACAAACAACACCATTAACAATAAAAAAATCATAAGACAGGCCTTACAATTGCCGGCAATCCCGGGCAAATCATTCACTCCAACGAGGTGGGGGATGAATGACGTTAGTCGTGTTCGGCAGACTCAGCCTCTTTCACCTTGATTGTCAATCAGGTGGAAGCACATAGATTCACGTTAGACTTCAAATCAACGCAAGAGAACTTGCACGCAGTACAGATTCCCACACTAGTTAAAGTGAGGATTTGCCCTAACCACCGACTACAGCACTCTAAATGTGTCTTAAATTCATTTTGTACCACGGCGTTTAGTAGGTTTTTTGCAGAAGAATTTTATAATAAAATATAAAAACATTTTCTGCTCTACCTCCTGCCCAAATTTGTTGACATATTTGGTCACATTTTCCTTACTTCATTGAGTTTCAAATAAATGTGATAAAATTGCATGCATAACTGCAATCACTTTTGTAAAAAAAGCATTAAGAAGTTAAGGGCCCTTGAATTTCCGAATAAGCTTTATACCAACTCAGAAGCTCTGGTCGCGCCGAAAAATTTAGTTGAATTTGCTTGTTTTGTTGGGCTGTCAATTTCCCGGAGTTTGATTCTCTGGCTAGAGAGGCTGGTCTCTGCTTTTGCAGGTATTCGAGCGCGTTTGCCTTGTTGTCCACCCCGGACGCGTAATTTAACTCTATTCATAGTTATTTTTCACTCCATGTATAGTTTAAGAATCTTTAAGTGGTAGGTTCGTCACATCCATGATAACGGACGTCGACGTTCGTTGTTAAACAAGGAACAGCATACAATAGTATGCTGTGACACGCGTTCAGTGAAATAAGGTTTTATTTGTGTGATTGTTCTTATCACATTTCCCCCTTATCCTACACGGAAAGTTCAAATACTCGGTTGTATGCGCCAACTGCGTAGAATTCTTTTGATATTGCCGCCGGCACAACAGGAGAGCAATTCTGATATATCGCACCTGCCGCCACCTTTTTAACAGCAAAAAATCTGACACCGACTCACACTTGTTATGTCTGGACGCTCGCCGTACAAGTGGGCAACCATGAAAGCGCAGTGACTCGTCACGTATGCTAGTTGCGTCTTAGACGTCAGATTAGGACCCTCTTTAGCAGCCACACTGCTTCTCCTGATCTCCCGCATTTTTATAGTAGTTTTTGGCCATGTGATGAGTAAAGGCGAATTTCAGACCCCAGGCGATCTTTTGCAAGCAGAAAACATTCTACTTGCGTCCTGGGTTCAATGCCAATCACAATTTCCTCTGATGGCCTCGTCGTTTCTTGCCAGTTGTTTTTGTTTCCTTCACAAACATCTATATATGTCTTTGTCTATCCTCACTTCCTTAGGAAGACGCCCGCAGCGCTTACTGCACTTCCTTCGGACTGGGAGGTGAGTATTCCGTGTGACTCTGGCTTGTCGGTAACCCTATGATGAGAAGTAAAAGGGCTGACTAGACTTGCTCCTTTTTTAGGGAACAGTCTTGAATATGATATAAGTATGATCTGAGGGCTCACACCCTTTAGTATCTTAGTCATTATCACTTTGTCACGCAATTCTGTTTCCTTTGTAGGGGTGGACCGTTTTCACATCAGGCCTTTGGTACGTCATCACATCTTTGGTGCGAGAGCGACTTTTTCTTAACAGAATCGCGGAATGATTAGTAATAAATGCTTATTGAATGGAGTTTGCTGTTCTGTTTATAGTACGTGCTCTACGTGTAATCAGGCCCTATAATTTTATCCCCTCGTCCCTATACGTTAACTCTCCAAACTTGGAAGCGTAGTCCTTTTGACTTTGAATGGGAAATGGAAGTAGTTGGTGCCACTGGATCGTGGATATAGGTTATATCTCTCTGGGACAAAAAAAACATGGAAGAGCAAGCGTGTGGTGAACGGGTTTCAGTCGCACGGATGATCGCTGAGCGATGTCACGCCTGATGGATTTTAAATCCATTTAGAGGAGATCATAGACACGAGAAAGCCTAAAAAACATCTTTTTACCTGTCTTCTTCTTCTCGCCAGTGCTCTCAAACTCGTTACCGATTAATTCCAAGTGACGGCACAGGGAATTCCCGTCGAATGAGGGTTCCCCAACAATCACGGACTTGTTGGCTTCACGCTTTGAGCCATACACAACAACCGTTGTTCAGCGTTTTGTACTACCTAAAGGTCTGCAAATTACGCCTATCACTTTCCCCTGTTAACTAAGCCGGCTGCGCCACCTCGATCAGGGTCCATAAGAGATGACGCTGCAGGGGCTTTGCCCGACCAAGTCATTTGGGACGGTGAACTTTCCCTGCACCAAGTAGTGTCCCCATTCAGTGGCTAGGCCTCACTCTAGAGACGACCCATTAGCCTGAATCAGAGTAATGTTTTCAGACAACAACTGTTAGCTGTGTGGATACTGCGATTTAGGGACACACAGAAACCACGTTTTATGGTCGTGCAGGACAGTCTCGTACACGCACCTTTTTCGTTAGGACATACACTTTCAGAACCGGCGAGACGCGTTGAGCGCAAGTCTTGGTCGGCCTCGCGTTTTTATATCAATTATTTACATCACGGAGAGTCGGCTTAAACAAAGAAGTCGGCCACCTCGAGCCTTTTGCCTCCATGTAAGCAGAGGGACTTCGAGGTGTGGAGCCCTCGAGGATAGCCTTGCATTTCGCAATGTATAGTCTCAGACCGACTATGCGGCCAAGTCCGAAAAGTGTCCCTCGGCATTAAAAATATGCAGGACTATGTTTTGCCCTATGTTTATGTTATGGCATTCGAGGCCTTACCTATCCCGTAGTTGAAGATAACTGATCAGAGGGCAGCATCGACAGCACGGTACTCGTTTATACGGTGTGCCCGAGTCTCATCTGTATGAACGGCCAGCATACCTCGATACGGTCGGTTTCAGGCATACCACCTTCCCTAGATTATTCTTGTACATTGACTAGTGTTCCGGCAAAAATATCGAAAAACTCCATCATTATTGGAAGTGGTGCCCGTGTTCTAGTATTTTTGTGAAGTTAGTTGATGGTCCTTGCGACCTCTGTCACAACGAAAACTAATTTGGTTTTCCTTTTCCTGTTTAGATCTTGGGCTGTAGAAACTCCCTCGGTCAGACAGAAGTGTTATGAAGGCGATGCGGATTGGGTTGACGCCGTTGTAGTCATAGTATACAGATAAGGAGGGATTGGCGAAAAGCACGTCATTGATTCAATCTCACGGGGCAGGTTCGGTATGGCGTGGACACTAGCATCTTCTATAGCCACTCAGTAAAAGCAGGACAAACCTTTTGTAATCTGGTTTGTAGATCCTCCTTATCTTGCGTTCCGTCCATTCGAAACCGCCTGCTCGGACTGTTGTGCATCCTATTGGGAAGGACATTCCTGGAATGCCCGGTTCAGTCATGCTACCATATGGTGGGTTGGGCAGTCTAACTAAGACTTCGAGCATCGTAACCGTCTATTCAGGTAGTAGGGACAACCTTCTACGGTTTAATCTTTACCGAACAGAAAAACAACTGGTAGAACTTATGAACTTCGGTTCGATAAGGTGCTTATGACCCATCTGGTAGACCTCAGTGGTGGACCAACTGCGCCAGGTGCGTCTGTGTGCATGTTTGTGTTTCTGGTCCCAGCCGCTGGTCAGGGTTATGATTGGCTGAATGAAGGCAAAATAAGCCCGAAACAGTACTGTATGAATCTACCGCATTCTCTGTCGCCCCTCCTCCCCACTTATTTGTATCTACGGCTGCTGAGGCCATCCTGATTTCAGGTGGGATTTTCTAATGATAGCCGCTCTAATCGGCCCTCAGTCATCATATCATCTAACAGCCCGGTATTCTGTATCTGATGGTTTGGGCGCCTCGCGTGTAATCTGCGACCTGTGCGGTGTTGATTGTTATCCGCTCTCGGGTTGCAAATGCTGCGGCATAGGCCACTGAAGGAGACCTCAGTGATGGCGCTTCTGAATACTATCCATTCTCACACTAGGTAGCGGAGTGCATCGTGTTCAGGCGAAACAAAACGGCTCGCTGCGTCTTGCCTCAGGCGCCTGACTTCTGCTCACTTGACGCCGGTGTGCGTCGACCTTCCGAAACGGAATAACATTAGCTCCTGGTCCGGGGCGCGGCCTCACTCGCGAACGTTTGGTGTGTGTAGTGTGCTTGCTTCCTGTCTTTGTTTCTCACCTCGAGGAGTGGGAGATTGCCGCGTCTCGCGATTGTTTGCTTATGTAAATCTCCGTGGTGTGTACTGTCTCCCTTGGCACCCGAGCATCATGTCGTCAGTCTTGCTAGTCATTCAAAAAAGGCTTAGGTCTACAGCTATTGTCGTATCGACTTCCATTGAAAGAACACGCCGAGGACGTTGCCGCTGTATCCATCTCACTTAACTGCGACACTTGATGCCGTCAGAAGGAGTAGGAGGCAGAATTCCGTTTGCTGTTAGTCAAGTGTCGAAACATGTGCCAGAACTGCTGTGGTTAATTACTCCTTGTTTGGCCTAGACCTGTCTCAACCTGGCGAGCCCTTTGTTTTTCGTCTGGTAAGACGCAAATGTTAGATTGTGCCTATTGCGTTCTAGACTTCAGGTGGTTTCCGTTCCTGTAACCTTGACTGCTCTCGCGCCGACCCGTGCAGTCGAGTTCGCGGTGGACAAGTACCTTAGATACCGTAATCCACAGGGGTACATATTATGAACTTTTGGTTTGGGGCTTTACTCCCCGTCAGCCTCGACGTCCTGTCTTGCCACCAGTTGTTTTGACTCGGGCTTGCGGCTGGTATTGGAGGCGGAAAAGGGTAAAACACGCTCAGTTCGAATCCGGTGCTTGGTTTCCTCACAGTAAACCAATGCCCTCTTGAGCTGTCGCGACGCACCAACAAAAGTGTCATAGAAGGTTGCTAGCTGTTGCATGCAATTGTGGGATCTCGTAACCGGGTTCTTCTAGATAACCAATAGCTGCTCAACAGATAGACCTACATATACCTCTCGGCCTCAAGGCAAATCCCTTTGATTAAACGCGTCGTGCCCTTTCATCCTTGAGATATGCCCTTAGGTAGTTTTCCTTTTATTCTCTAAATCTTCTGAGTCGACTACAATCGACTTTCCTGGACGAGGCCTACTGCTTCAGTGGGCGAACGCACCCAAATCTGTAGGTAAACAGTCAGTTTCTGGGGATAAAACCGCAACTAAAACTTCATACTGAAGATGTGATCCGTGGGCCGAAGTCGTTTTCATCTATGAAAGTGACACTTGTTGAACATCTTGAGCTTTCGTGTATGTTCAGCCTGGCTAGTCCCCACCTTTGTTTATTTCACCGCTTTCATAGCTGTTAACGTCGGCCAGTCAGCAATCTAACTCCTATGATGGATTAAGCATGAGCCTTGAATCCTGGGACTCGCTGTTCTTAGCCGGCAGTAGCACTTGAGCAAAGGTGTCTGGTTGCAACTAACGGGATACTGATTTTGCAGTGAATAGACCTTCTTGATGTTTGTTTGAGACTTGTACTAAATTTGGGCGCTTTCTTGGACAGCCTCCGAATGTCCTGTCTATCCGAGCTGAATCTGGGCCCTGCCTGCCCTCCGAGCGCCGCATTCTCCTCTTGTCTACATCCCGGTGCCCGCTTTGTCGGCAGCCAACTCTCCAAGGGCAAGAAATACAACGTCGAGGCTGTCATTCAGGTATGTGGCGGGCCGCCATCATCTGTCTCCTTCAGACAACCAACTTGCCTGAGAAGACCTTCTATGGTCTGCTAACAATCGAACACCTGGCCGAGGAGGTTCCCAACTCCACTACCTTCTTCGAGGCCGAAATTATCAGCCGCAAGTTCCCCTTCATCACCGGCAAGTGGGATGCCACTGTGGAAATTGACAGAAGCCACTGGGTGTGTGAGTGATTTTTGTACAGCCTGAACGTTGAGGTTTTTTCCTTGCCCTCTTCAGAACGAATTAAACGTGCCCTCCAAGTTTCCTGACTACTACAAGGACTCCTTTGACTACTCAGCCCTGGAGACCGCTGATCACGTGTTTATGCGCTGGAAGGTTAGTTTCTCTGAATTCCCACGAAGGCACTTTTCTTCCATCAGGAGAAGTTTCTAGTCCCAGATTCGACGAACAGCAGCGCCAGTGAACACATTTCCTTCTCCGGTTTCTACTATGTTTGTCTTCGGAAGACGAGTGGCGTCCTCACGGGTTACTATTATCAGGGTACTTCAGAACGGTACTTCCTTCTCTAAGGTTCCTGCTTATCTCACCCTTTTTTCATTGCAGATTTCAGCTTCTCGAGCTGAACTACGTGCCTCAGACTACCTTTTCATCGTTTCAAATTATCTGAAAATATGGGGATTTCAGATGCCATTCCGACATATTTTACTGCTCACCATGTCATTTTCAATAAAATCACCAAGTTTCTGCACTATATCTGTGTGTGCATAAGAAGTCAACCTCGGGTTGTATATTGAAATTCAGCCGTGTTAAGTTCCATGGGGATCTGTGTCATGATTTGGATCCTGTGTTCTCCAGATGCAGCTGATTCACCGAGACACTAGCAGAAAGTCGAGGAGACTGCAAAGGCCAAATTCTGCCGCACAATTTCGCTGTATGAACTCAAAATGAACCGCAAAAGTAAACTAATGCCCACCTTGATCATAAATTTTTCTTAGTGGGCGATGGGCACAGGCTCCTACCTCCCTGATGACGACTCGTCTAGCTATGCAGTAGACAGGTTTGGGAGGGGGAGTTCGCCAATCATTGAAAGTGTCGCTGACCAGGGGAATCCATCCCCGCGGCAAATCAGCGCGTCTCTCACTACACTTGAATCTATCACGACGAGCTAAGAATCGTGACTGATGGAATAGCTGGGTACTCGTGTCAAGTATTTTGGAGTGACTAGAGGGTTAAGAGTCAGACTGCATTAGGACCTTGGCGTGGGCTTCGTGACGTTCGTTCACGTAAGATCCGGGTCTCCGTTGCAGAGGCCTGGCACGCGCAGACGTGCCATTTTGATTTGTCGGCAACTGCACTGGCGTTCACCGGCAGGGTGACCGAGGGGAGAAAGAGTCCGACCGATTCATTACAAGTAATTTTTTCACTATAGACTGGTTTACGGGCAAGTCGGTGGCGCTGTGCCCACTCCATGGGGTATGCGGTGGACGTGGTCGCTTGCGGCGATCGGACTGTCGCCAACTTGGTGCTCTTTTGCCTAGAGGCTGGACTGGGGCCTGCCCATCTCATCTGCGCGGTGGTGGATGCCGTAGTTGGTTATCTTGACCATAGCCAGGGCCAGCCCTGTCTAGCTGTAGAATAGGAATGCCCTTCTCTACAGTCTTTAGGTGTGGTTACAGCGGGAAACCGACAAGGCCCGCGCGTACAAGCAAGCAGGTGGAAAGACGGCGTCTGGACGTCCGCTACCGGCTGGCCGCATATCGCCTGAAGCGGCGACTGAGTACCTCATGACTGCTGTCAGCCGAAGGGAAGCTGTAGTCGGGAAGTTCTTGCCTGGTAGCGCTTCCTCCGTTGCGGATGGCCAGCTGACTGTAGCGGCTGGTAATGTGACCAGTTGTGCGCTGATCGTGCGTAATTGAGTCGGCTCTCAGCAGGATTTAGTTGACTTCAGCGACCAATGCATCGCTAACCTGGGCGGTTATTTCCTTGCATCCAAATGTTATGTTTTATTTAGGCCATTTACGGGTAAGGGGAGGGCATGGCTGATGGAGATCCGAGGACAGCAAATATGCCACGGCGGGCCATTGTACTCTGCCTAGTCTCTATCGGCAACGCGTCTTCATGATAAGTCGTCATATGGACGCCTGCGAAGGACGCAGGCCGGGGCTGCAAGGCGAAACCGAGGGTCTCTATCCCGCAACTGAGATATAGGAAGCCTCATTGTCATACTAGAAATATCTCCCCTTCTAACTGCTGGTGCCTCGCGCATTGGCGTAAGAAGTCGCGCGGTTACCCATTTTGGGAAAATAGCTTGGAAAGACATTTCTGCTCGATAACTTTTTCGGCAGAGAAACGTTACCGGCGAAAGCAAGGGAGGCCGGAACAGTCATGTCTGGTTTATTAGCCATCATCAGGCAGCCTTGCCCAACCGTGAGGCTCGTGACCCCTGGGGCTTGATACCGCGATATGTCTGTTAGAAGTCTAAGGCCCTAACCACTGGGTCACGGCTCGATGTCCTATCGGTTGCGATGGGATATGTACAAAGGTAGAGGGAGGCTCATCGATCGCGTTACGGAACTCACTCGTCCGTTTGTCTTAGGGCTCTCTCACTCGAGCCCCGCCAGCAACCGCACAGCGTCGCATAACGTGGGCAGAACAGCATTATCGACAAAAGTAAAGAAGACTGGAATGGTCGTCTGGTTTGTTAGTCGTCGTCACTCAGCCACACCATTGTTGTTATATCCGATCGCAATCAATAGGACATCGAGCCGTGGCCCAGTGATCACGGCATTGGACTTCTGACCAACAGGTCGCAGGATCGAGCCTTGAGGGTTGCATACCTCGGGGTTGGGCGTGGCTGGCTGATGACGACTGACAAGGCAAGAATGGCCATTCCGGTCTCCCTTGTCTCTGTCGGCAATGCTGTTTTGCATATATGCATTTATATACATATATGTGGCAGAGGGCGGTCACCAATCGCGCCACGGGACACTCGTTCCCTTGTGGATTGAGGTTCGATCTAGCTCCTCGCAAGCTATCACACAGTGGCCAGTAGTATGGGTAGAATCAGATTTCCGACAAAGACAAGGGGATGTCATGATCGTCAGCAGATTTTAACCAAGACTCCTGAAGGGCGTTGTTAATGTGCTCCAGATCAAAGAGTTTACTTGCGGTTTTAGAATCTTAGCGAGTGAAGAGTGTGAGTTGAATTTCAGATCGTGCAGGTATTAGTAGACTTCAAAGCGGAATATTATCCTGCAGGTTCCAAACTTGGAGTAGGTGAAACTGTGTATGAAGTGCTTATAAAAATTAGCCCCTTGCGCACCCTCCCTATCAAGTAGGGTTGAATGACCGCAAGAATTAACATCCTTAATGGCTGGGAAGAGGATCAATCAACAGCCAGTATGCTACAACATACGACCCGACGGGGAATTATTTCCTATGCTAACCGGATTTGCAGTGTTACTTGGGCAATCCTTTCAGTCTGAAAGCACATTAAGACACTAATTTCAGTTGTTCAAGAGGTTCAGCGCACGCTATACACAGCAGGCCTACTTCCAGAACCATAGCCTTCTAATTTGAACGTCTAGCTTGAGCAGGCTTTTGAGTGCTTTAAGCGAATATGATGATCAGCAGGGCAGGAAGTGGCGTTTGTTAATCTGTATGTGAAGATGCTGGGGGATTTGTAGTCGGCCGGGAATCTGAAGTAATAGTGAGTTGGACAGCCAACAACTGTCATTGATCTCTACTGATTTCTTTCCGAGATGGTTCTTCTCTGTCCTCAGGAATAGCTGTTCATCCATTCTGATGGTAGGTGGTCGTGTTTTCTCCAAAATAACATCTGCGACGTGGCATTCATCTTACCAGGTGAGCGGAGGTGCCACTTTGAGCTAAGATCCCCCAACCGCCTTTTTAAACACCCTTTATTCCTCCCATCTTTTATATCAAAGGAGTAAAACGACCGGCCGTCGTCAAGATGGACGAAAACCAACGTACCAGGGCTGCGTCTGGTAAGGCTTCTACCTCTCAGCGGGGTCAACGGGGAAAATGGTTATCACAACAGGCTAATTATGATCCCAACCGTCGTTTTCCCGCGAGAGCGCCGCCTGGACACTATAACCGGCACAACCACCTGCAGTCACGTCAGTGTTAGCCAATCAGTCAATTGCAGGCGCCCTCGCCCAAGTCCAGTGGCCAAAGCTGTTGGATCACAGTTTAGAATAGCAGCCATTGTGTCCGCGTCTCATGAGATGAGCAGCATGGTTTGCTTTATTCGGAAACACTACTCACGGTGCCTAAGAGTGCGGGAAATTTGCGGCCTCGATTGATCTCAATTGAGAGTACAACTCGGGAACCGACTTCTGAACACCAGCCTGGCTATCTTCTCATTGGCTCGGCCGATCACCCTTGCTTTCCAAAGGCAAAACTGTAATTCAGCTGTTGTGTGTGGCCACAGACCAGAGAGAGCCTATCCTCGCTAGTTGACGTTCGTGCAATCTTGTGTCAGGGCATTTGCTCTTTTCACCAACATACCTCGCATCACGGTTTTGGCATGGTATGGTGTTTATCACTGCTGTTTGTTCTGCTAGTGGCAACGGGTCCTTGAAACGCATGACTTGTTGTCTGATTATCCATTCTGGATTATGAGCCACGCTAATCCCGATAGGTTTTAGGATTCTAACCGTCGTCGCCAAAACCTTCGTCAGACAGGGGATCGTGAGTCAGGACTTCGGCTTTTTTCCGCTCGAGCGCTCACAATGAGTTTTCCTGGGGCATTCACATATGAAGAACTTCAGATAACCGTTGGCTTTAGTTAGGGTGTGTAAGTATTCATCTTCTTCCTCCTCCCTCTATCGTAGCCACCATATGTTTGAACGCGTTGGAAGGACGTTTTGACATAACTGCGTTTGCGACCAGCATGATGGTTGTTTATGTAGTGGAGGATACGCCGAATGTCATTTTTATCTTCTAGTCCGCCATCTTTGTGACTTGTACGTCAGGGAAGAGCAATTGCTTTTTGCTTTCTTTCTCCATGGTAAACTGGACGTCGGGAAAGATTGGATTCAGCAATGCCTCGAAAGTCTGCACATCCCCCCTTTTATTATTACGAACATGTCGTTGACGTGTCTGGCTCAGGACTTCGTGTGATACAGGCTGAAGAGACCCGAGAAGCTGAAGATGATGACGAGGCAGTCTCTGGAACCAGTTACTCGTTGTTCTGCTGTTTCGAACTCACGTGAGTCCATCGTCCTAGTATTGTAGAAGGCACAATTCGCTGCATATTTAACAGACAGTTCGACCGTCGATTTCGACTATGTCCACCGTGTGCGACACACCAAGGTGCAACAGGCACGGTGACTTGCGCGTGAATTAGTCTATAGTGATAGAAGACTTGGGCGGCATCCACCGCACTCTCTCTTCCCAACTCCCCACCTGGGCCCGGTGTCAAGACAGAGTCAAGAAGACCGGAGGCGTGGGAGGGCTCCGGTGGTTGGCACGGCCGGGCCATGAGTTTTGCGTCTGAGGCCACGACCGGCCCGCAGACGGCGTGGGTCTCCAGCATTTGTTTAGGACGCCTTTTCCAGCCCCTTCTCCTCGCGGGGGTGAGCAGTGCTCTCCCTAAATAGGGCTGCTCAGTTGTCCCAGGCGGTTTCCGAGCTCGACTGTGGGCCACGAATTTTGTTTTGTGGGAGAGCGACCCGAGTTGGCGTGGGACTGCCTACGACATCGCCGAAAGCTTGAAGAGGGGGGATGGGTAGAGCGACGGGATGCAGAGCTTTCCCGTCCCTCTCTAAGCTGACCGGCTGCTGAAATATAAACGGTGAGCAGACAAATCCATCAGAACGGCATTTAGCATACAACGAGGACAGACGCAAACAAGCAAACAAAATGCAAACAGGGAGGAATCATAAAAGGCAAAAGCAACACAGAAAATCCAACAGAACGGCATATAGTTTTCAACAAGGACAGACACATTCAAGCAGACAGAAGGTAAGCAGACGAGAACAAGCTAAAGCAAAGACAGCAGAGCAACGTTCGTTTACCTGGGGGCTTACTTTCCTT
>CACRXP010000081.1:1611114-1639589 GCA_902702965.1 Spirometra erinaceieuropaei
AACAATTACCAAGGTAGGTTTGTCTTTTCGTCTCACAGCAGGCTTGGGTTCGAGCAATCCCAGACGGACCTTTTTGTTGGCTTCACAAACATGGCCACATTTGAAATTTGCCTGGTAAATGACACCAGATGTCTAGCTGGTGAGTATTTGACACTTAAGGTATATGGATTGTTGATTGATTGTCACTTCCGGTCCCTGAGCGACTCCAATGCCGAGTTACCTCATAAATCCCGGAAATTCTTCAGACACACCGGCAATATGAGGGATGGCGAGCCAACATCTTGATTTTGGCTTTTTCCCGGGTTTCTTATCCTGAATTCCGTCGTACATTTCTCTACAAAACTGTCAGGGTATCTGTTAACTGTAAAGAGTTTCTGCAGGAACTGAACCTTGGTCCTATTATCGTCTGTCCCGGCGCAGTGGCTTTCAACCCGACGGAAGAATGTTTTCAAGCAGCTGCGTTTGTGCGGAGAGGAGTGGTTAGCATGTCAATCTAGAATACGAGACCTATCCATCACCGTCCTGTAAACCGCTATCTTGAGCTCTCCATCGCCACTTTTGCTCACTAACACGTTTAGAAACGACAACAAGTCGGGAACTGGAAAGACCGAGTTCAGATGTTTGCTGAATCCATCAATCCTATCCCAACCGATCGTGAGAAATTTGTCATCAGCATACCGTATCTACGATCGTGGTCGATAGTGCCACCGGTCGTCGCAATACTGCCTCGACAATTCGGCTGGACGATGACGACCCCATCGTTGTACATTTGGCTTGTTTGTGCACAGTTCCATGGAAAATGAAGGTCTTCAAGCAGTTTTTTAGAAGACCAATAAGATGACTTATCTTGAATTTTTTGCCCGTCTCGTTATAGTGTTCTGTTAGCAGATTTTGTAAGGTTTCAACCGCGACTTGTTGTCGAATCAAAGTGAAGAGTGGCGTCCCATTGAGGCGGACGAGAAACTCAAGATGAGGCACCTTATTGACCTCCTGAAACACTGATTGATGACCTTATTCACATTCAGTGGGACTGCACGTAGATGTATGAAACAAGGAAAGTTAAAATAAAAGGGGCTACATGGTCCTAATCAGGCGCCTAAACCAAATACTCGGTGAATCCTTCCGCACATAAAGAAAGTGTCTGAAATATTTGAAAAGCACCTGAGGAAACACCAAATACAAGTGACGCGCAACCCTATGACTACATTATGCATTAAGCTTCCCTGATAGCATTTAGGCGCCCAGGGCTAGACATTTGCTAGCCCGTTTGAATTTGCGGGCAAGTGCAGGCTAGTAACCTAATTGGCTGACGGTACGTTTGTGATGCTAGTCACACGACAGAATCCCTGCGCTGAGAGATTTTTGAAAAGATTCAGTCAATCGCAAGACTAGCCTGCCGGCGGGTGGCCGGACGGCCGGGGTAGCCCTGAGCGACTAAAATGTCGTCAGGGTTGTACACCCTAAGGGTAGGGTTGGGTATCTAAGTAAGAAGAAAGTCATCTACATGATCCCATGCAATGGCTACAGTGCAGCATACGGTGGCAAAACTATAGAATCCGCCTCCGTGCGCACTCACGAACATCAGCCGACAGTAAGGCAGCGAGACCATGTGTCCAGGTGGTCATGCATACCCGTAGTGGACAGCCATAATGGCTACGTCGCGCCTCTCGCTAGCGCCTGCACCTACGTTCTAGCGACAGCCTCCTACGGCACGCACGTCTGCCCGGCTTCGATTTGTCTCGTTGCAATTCACTGTCCGCATCACGCACCTGGTCGATTCTCTGCCTGCACCATGCGAGGCTTGTCACTACCCTCGCGTGGGCTCGGAGCCAATCAACGCACCTACTATCGCTGATTGGTAAGACAGGCGGAAACAGCCCAGAACACTAGCGTAAACAATTTGCCACGACACTTTTGCAGCGGCGACCTTCGGCGACACACGGCTCGTCGCCCTCGCGGACGCCGCCTCCGCGGCGCCGGACGCACCCTCGTCCGGTTGCCAATATCCCTTCACTATTCTGTACAGAATAAATAAATCATCTTCCTAACCAAATGGCGTCCCGCTTCTTACAACTTGGGATATGGCCTGAAGTTGTGGCGCACTGAGCACACACCAGCACAGCTTAGCCGCTACATACCCTAGATAGCGTGCATACCTTTCCTTGAAATGAAACGGGCACTCGGGGAGCCTGCCCTTCCAAGAAAGCCCGAGAATTCCTCGAAGCCTTGCACTCAAATGAGTAACGCAATAATTGGCATGTTGAATTTGATGTCATGAAGAAATCTTAGGGTGAAATGGAAGAGACGAGAACCAATCAAAACAGGATGATGCACGCGACGGCTGCCTACTGGCACAAACGCCAAACAAATACTTATGTTTAAGTATTTTTAAGATGCTAAAAATTTTTGCACATTTTCACAATTTTCGGCGACGACTTGGGTATTTTTGTCAAAACTTTGGAGAACAAACTTTCTTACTTTTCCCAAAGATCGTGGTGAACTTTAAAATCGATGTATATATATTATATATATATATATATATTCCCTCAGCAATGGGCGCACACCGATACATTGGCTTCCCGAAGCAAACAAGCAAACAAGCTGAATGAAGGCAAACAAGCCCGAAACAGTGCTGTATCAATCTACCCCCCAGAATTTGTCGTATCCGCTCTCGTATCCGCTCTGATATATATATATTATGACAGTGGGCGCTTGCCGATCAGGTTACGGAACATGCTCGTTCTGTTGAGCCTTGGGGCTCATACTAGAACCCTCGCAGGCAGTCGCACAGCGACTAGTAGTAGACATAGATGAGATGGAGCCGACAAAGACAAGGGAGACTGCAATGGCCATTTCCGGCTTATTAGCCGTGTTCAGCCAGTCATACCCAAACCCAAGTGTGGATCACTTGAGACTCGATTCAGGTATGACTGGCTGATGACGGCTAATAAGCCAGAAATGGCCATTCCGGTCTCCCTTGTCTTTGTCGGCTCCATCTCATCAATATATATATATAGCCCGTTGCCTTGTCGGTTTTCGATCGGGAATATACAGTGTTAGGGGGCTCGTGGCCCGGTGAGTAGAGGCGTTGACTTCTAAACCAACAGGTCGCGAGTTCGAGGCTCGGGTGTTCCACACTTCGGGCTTGGGTATGGCTGGCTGACGACGGCTAATAAGCCAGAAATGGCCATTCCAGTCTCCCTTGTCTTTGTCGGCAGTTATTCTGCCTATATATATATATATGTATGGGAATCAAATCAAATCAAATCAAATCAAATTCGTTCTTTGGGAAAGAGAGAAAACTTTATTGGATAAATTTTCGACGTCGGTTCCCCGTGTCGTCGTCGTCAGACGAGAGTAAATGTGCAGAAGTCTGGCTTAGAACTCACGGTTACACATCCAAAACGACCATGCTTACTTGGTGTGATGCTGCCATATTCGTTACGTTGATTTCCTTCGTAGGGGCTGACCTCATCCTGCCTAAGATGTATCTAGCAAAATAGTTTTGTCGTTGTTCTGTCCCTCCAAACTTTACGCCAACACACCGAAGCTCAGCATTTGCTAAAGCTTGCGAGATAAAATCGACTTGATAGCTCGTGCCAGTGCAATGAGCGAATCGTAGTTTGCGTCGCAGTAAACATGGGACGGTCGGACACAGGGATATGGACTCCCCAGTACTACAAATGGCCTCGTGTTTACTTGCGGAGGGCTTCTGTTTCCTTGTCCTAACGCTGACACTAGCTCCAACACCTGCTCCAACCCTAGAACTCATGGCCCTAACACTAACCCTCACATACATAGCCGAAGCGCTCCTAACCCCATCATTTACCTTAACTCCTCTGACAGTTGCAGTAAGTTCATATAGAATACGGGGGTCAATAAGCTCGTGCCTAACCCATGAGGCAAACAAACGAAATTGAGTCGAGGGCTGCATTCCAAGATCTACGTGCAGCTCAGGCAGTAACACTACGAACTCCACATGGGTGGGAATATATGACTAAATAAATAAATAAACCTATTCTTATTCAACACCAACGAGGACACTGTCACTTTTTGAAAGAGAAAGAGCAAGTGGTTTCGACTGGGGAAGTGATTGTCTTATTTCCAAACCGAGGAAAAGCATTCCTAACCGTGTGCGAAATTCAGCATGTGGGAAATATACGGAAGTGGTTCTCACGGTTGCCTATCTGGTGGAAAAATTATTTCAATAGTCTAACACTATAGAGGCCTAAATAATACTCTGTTGAACAAACAGGAATGCCTAATCATTGGTAACGACATGCTGAGAGAGGATAGGGGACATCCAGCAAGATTATGGCGTGAACTTTCATTGAGCGATAAAATTTGTCGGAAGACGCCAATGCATGCGCAGGGGAACTATCCAAACGCAATCACGACGGCGACCTGCCAGTGCCGAGACTAACAAAAGTGTCAAAATAAAAGGAGACGTTCATTTACTGGGAGAAATTTATTGACGGTCTGGCGTTTCAAGCAGTGGCTTCGCTTATCCGTCTCCAGAGACTGGAAGTGCGTGTGTACAACTCTCACTAGGTCACGCACTTTGTTTAGTTTGTAACCCGCCAAAGCCGACTGTGAGGGCTGGATCGGACCCGCACTTCACTTCGTCGCCGCGTAAATAGTTGGCGACCCCGACTGTATCACGCCGCCACTGTCTCCTATAGGAGTTGGCCACAGGCTCAACTCAACAATCTGTCAGCAACTGATTAGCTCAAAGGACCCTATCCCCACACAGGAGAAGTCGGCCGTTGTCTACCGACACAAATGCGCCTGTGGGATATGACTTTACGTTGGAAAGACCTGCGGACAGCTGCGAACGCGAATGCACGAGTATCAGCTAGCCCTACCAAGTTTGGACCCAAATTCGGAGGTAGCAACCCATGCTGCGCAGATAGGGCTCGTCTTTAAATTTCCTGCTGTTTAGATTGTGGTGCGAGACGATAATCACACGTCAATGCATGTGCAAGAATGGTGGATATCCACCGAATAAACAGTCAACCGCCATACTAGTTTACTTGCCCATCTCGCCATCAGGAGACAGTCACAGCGTGAAGCAATGGGAACCGCCAACCATCTCGTCAGTCAACGGGGGTGGAGCGACACAAGTAACATTTCGGGCTCATACCAAATAAAGCTGCATCTGTGTTAGGCAAACACTCGCATTTCTGCCGCTGGACCTCTCACATTTTAAGCGGCAAATGTAGCTTCTGGCTTCAGGTTAATTTAAAAAACCAAGTTCTCTTTACTCGTCGGCTCTGTCTGTCGCCATCCCAACGATAACGAGGACTTTGATTGTTGTCTCTCATAGGCATTTCATGCCGCGGCCGAATAAAACTTTAAGTACCATTTTGTTGCAGGTAACTTCAATCTACCTGAAGTCCGCTGGCCTCTGTCATCCGACCCCAAAAATTTCGAAGGTATTCTCGAGGCCGTTGATTTTGGCATGTAAATTCAGCTTGTTCATTTTCCCACCCGAGGATTAAGCATACTCAACCTAGTTTTCTGTAGAGGTTGCATGCCTTTGTAACTGTTATCTCTAGGCGCACTCGGGGGTCAGATCACGACATAATTGTTTATGCATTAGAACTCAAAGCTGATGAAATTTTGTCCTCAAAGTATAGCTTTTTCTTCAGTTTCGGATCAGGCCCTACGGCCGAATTACTAACACATGTCAGTTCCTACAACTTGACCGGTTTCTTCCTAAGTTCGGATGTAACTATCTGCACCGCGAAACTGTATGGAATTCTGGATCGCTTATTTCTCGTTTTGTCCCCCTTAAGAAACTAATTAGTGTTAGGGATGAGGTTTACCTCCCCTCACGTTTTCTCGTAGGTCGCACAGACTTCCCGCTGATTCCATCTGCAAAACGACGTTTCTGTTCTGCCCTCGATTTGTGATATTTTTGAGCAGAATAAGAACTTGTCTGAAGAAAAACAGCTAGCCGAAGAGGTCCACTTCGCCGATGACTGCTTGTTGAACGTCACGAAAATTCACTCTCAAAAAGTGAAAGCGCATACAAAAACCAAGCAGCATATCCTCCCAGACGCTCTTGGAAATCCTATAGCAGACGCCCAGTTAGCCACTGATGGCCTCAATGCTTTCTTGTCCAAGGCGTTTATTATAAACTCGACCGCTCCGCTCCTGAGCATTCAAGTTAGGGTCAGTGCCTTTCTCAAATTTATAACTTTCGCCCTCTGGGACGTAATTGTAGCGACTGGGCGTCTTCGTCAATCTCACAGCCCGGGACATGAAGGTGTCCCAGTCAGCATTTTAAAATCGAACGCAAATGCGATTTTTCCGTCTTTCTACGCAAGATATTTAATCTTGCTCTCGAAGGTGGAGCCCATCCTACTTTACGAAAGGAACGACACACTTTGTCTATCCACAAGCATGGCCAATTTACGGCATTTGATAACTTTCGGCCAATAGACATCGTCCCAACTGTTTTAAAAATCTTATATATATTAAGCAAAGACAAGATGATGTGTCACTTAAGTGAAAATAAGTTATTAACTTCTGCTCAGCATAGATATTTCAGAGCTCGGCCTTGTGACACCTGCCAGCTCCATTCCATTGGCCATGCTCACAAATCCAGGGACAATCGTTTTGCACTTTGCACAGCCTATTCCGATTTTACTAAGGCTTTTGATCGTGTTGACCATACTCTTCTCCCGAAGCTTTGCCCTCACAGAATAGGCGGTAAACTTTTGAATTTGCTATCTTCTTGCCCGGATGCTCGCGCGCAACGTGCCAAGATTTCCAATGTTATCTCCAATCCCACATGCGTGGGCAGTGAAGTCATTCAGGGTAGCGTGCTCGATCCGCTATTATTCCGCTCATTTCAGTGATGCACAAGATTTATTTTTGGAATGGTAAGCCGTGAGTGTTTGTTGATGATTTGAAATTTACACATCAACATAAGCCGGCAGACCGCGACATCTTGCTCGAACTCCTAAACAGCGATCTTCAGGCTTTTGCCCAGGCGTAAACGCTCACTTATAGGGGTTGGTGGCGATCATCAGCATCAAATAAGTATTGACGGTCACGACCTAAGTGTGTCTGGAATTATTGAGACTCTGGGCGCAACATATTCCGAAGATCTTAATCTTTCGGAAAATTGCGCCCTGACTGTCTCTGAAGCACGCAGAACGACCAAGTTTAACCTCCGAAATTTCACGACTAACAATATTCGAATGCGTCTTGATACAATGTACGTTAGACCTTGCCCGAAATACTGTTCGTTTTTACTTGGCCTCCTGCGTGCTGTTGGGCAGAAGAAAATAGAATTCATCCAGCATTTTTACCAAAATTACTTTCATTTCGGAACGCCAAAATCCAACGTACCAAGAACGTTGGGGGTTTGCAAGCCTTGATCCCTTGTGGTTCCGCCGATTACAAAAGGGATTATTTTCACTGTTGAAGCTTTTAAACAGTATTTATCCTAATCTACATGCTACTGTTAAGCATCTTGACCTCCCGACACAACAGCCACCGCCAAGTCTTTTTGTTTATTCCTCTGGCACGTACTGTTAAATATGGTCAGTCTCTCCCTGTGAACACAATTACAATCTGGAATAAGTTACCTAAGCATGTGGAGGATCTGCAAAATTATCCTTTGTTTAAGAGAACAATTACTCGTTTTTTGCATTCAGAAAAACTCCCGTGGAATCCACTGAAGTAATCTTCCGCAGTGATGGAATTCGTGATCTCTGATCCCTCTGCTCGGTCTCATCTTTGGCAAATGGTGCTGACTCTTCAGCTCGCAGTACTGCATATAATTTCCTCAGCCGACAGCTAGCAACTGTTCATCCATACACCCTGTTTGGTGCAGTCCTAATTGCATGGAAAGGAATAGAGACTGAAAAGATCCGACGAAATGTTAACCATACCCTTTCTGAACTAACTTGCTGCTGAGCGGAAGAAAGTAGAATCCGTCCAGCACTTTTTACCAAGAGAGTTTTTACCTCGGACCGCCAATATTTGACTTATCAGGAACGTTGCGAGTTTACAGGCATTGAACCCTTATGGTTTCGTCGGTTACAGAAGGGACTACTTTTATTGCTTAAGCTTTTAAAAAATCGTACTTTTCACCCACTCACTACTTTAAAACATCCTGACCACCCCTGGATCAATAGTCACCGTGAGGTCTTTTTATCTCTTCCTCTGACAAGTCCCGTTAAATATCGTCGTTTCTCTTTTGTGAACGCAATTGCTATTTGGAACAAATTACCCAGGAATGCAAAAATCCTGCGAAATGAGTCTTTGTTAGAGAGAACCATTACTCGTTTATTTGCATCCAGAAAATCTTCCGCATATTTTGGGTGCTGAATCTACCGATTTAAGCTACCGTCGTGAAGGAGTTCGTGGTCTCTGGTTCCCTTGCCGGCCTGCCCACGGACAATTTTTGCAGCCGCCAGCGAGCAACGGTTCTTCATTGCCTCTGTGTGGTCCAGTACCAATTTCATGAAGATGGATGGAGATTGAAAATATGCTAAGTAGTGCCACCCATCCCCTTCTGGACTACCGTCAGTTCACGGGCAGCAGTTTCTTCCTCCTGAACCATCCAAACTTCAGAAACACAACCCTCCGTTTTTATTTATAAGCAGTTTTTTTTCACTGTTAGCCCCATCCGTGCTTTATCTTTCTTTGCCACTGTCTATAAACTGGCGTTAGATACGATTATTATTATTTCATGAGCTGCAGTCATTTCCTCCTGAACCATTCAACCCTGCCAACACGTGGCCCAATCTTACCATTGGGCCACGGATGGGCTAGGTGTGGCCCTAACACAACCTCATTCCGGATTAATGCAGAAGCAATTCCTTGTTACTAATTATGCATTTAACCGTTAAGATAAACTATATGAAGACCAAACTACATAAAATTAATTATATCAAATAGCCGTCATCGTCTAAACGTCCCGCCATGATGTCATTTCTTAACTTCGTCCTGTTTCTACTCATACTGTGGTACGTAATTTATTGCCTATCTGATGTGCGATATAATTGTCTGTGCTAATTACGGGAAGTGGGAAAGCGTTAGAAGGCGAGCTCCCCAGTGCATTTTTCGGGGGATGGAGCAAATTGGGTCACATCCGCCCTTGCCACACCGTGATCCAACCTTGTAGCCCAACCCAGCCCGACCCTAGCCCAATTATGCCAGACTGGGCTGGGTTGGGCTGATGCTGGCAGGGAAACTTTCAGGAAAAACTACCACCCATATTCAATTCCTGAGGAGTTTTTTCACTGCTATCGCAATTCGTAGTGTATCTTTCTTCGACAATGCATTTAGACTGGCATTAAATACAGTTATTATTATTATTGTCAGTAGTAGTGGTATTATCAGTAGTAGCAGTAGTATATGCCGAGAACTGTGCATATGACCTTCCACTCTCTGAAAATGGATAGCCAAGGTCACTGCTCGAAACGTCAGACCTTCAGTAAGTTTCGCCCGGTAAGTGAACGTCTCTTTTTATTATGATTCTTTCGCTAGTCTCGGCACTGGCAGTTACCGTCCTGATTGCTTTTGGACAGCTATGACGAAATTCACTGAAACCTGCAAGTCGTCCCTACTGGAAAACTTTTGTATTAATAGCATCCCGTTCATGTTGGCTAGGATATTTCGAAGTCGATCGAAGGTGGAAGGACGAGAATAGCAGACCAACTTCCCTTAGTCACGGACCTATTGAATTCTGGGGAAGCACTGTGGCCGCAACCGATGGCGAGATGCCGTCGAGAGTGTGCTTATGCGCTCAGGCAGTACACAGCCGGGACGCGCACGTGCTTCCGAGTGAGATCGTCCGAGTATTGTTTGGGAATTTGGACATTCCAAGCATTAAAACGGGACACAAGTGGTTAAGGAAGCAAACAGCCGTCCAATTTTAGAAGTTGAACATCTGGAGAAACGGCCCACTTTAAAGCGAGACTATCCTGAATTCGAGGTCTTCAAGTTGGTAATGAGATTAGTGACAGTATGTCTTTAATGGCTCTTACTCAGCAAGAGAATGTTACACCTGATCAAAAATCAATTCGTAAGAGTTTGTTTTGTTTTGGCCTAAATGGCGTAAATTGGAGGAGTAAATGAAAGCATGCTGGTGCGCACGATGTCGTTTAACAGTACAAATTGAACCCTGGTCTGTTCAACAAACTGAACGAACTTTAAAACTTAGTTTATGAATTAGAGCTACACATCGCAACTTTCGCAGACCTATGGCTTACCGAAGACGTCGAGCAATCCGAAATATCGCTCAGGGGATATCAACACTTCAGGAGAGGTAGGCAAAGCATATGAGAAGGGGTGAAATTTTATACCACCTGCGAGCTAACCGCTATCGCCAAAGCATTTAATCCGCCAAATAAATTGGGAGTGATAGCCATCACTACTTTTACTAGTTATGTCCGGCCGCTAGCGCTGTCGGTGACACACCGTTCGCCAAACCAGACGTCTGATCACGACCTTCTTCTCATAACTGGATGGTACAAAGTCAGTGAGAAGACGTACGTCTCTATCGTCGAGGGTTTTGATGCTCCTGGTATTTACTGGCAGACATAAACCTCTCGAATCCTGCCAGCTAACTGTAATCACAAATTGTTACAGTCGGCAAAGGTCAAGCGTCTTTGTTAAAAGGTTACTTTCAACCCCGGATCTGGGGAGAACGGCTGTCAAACTGCCTTTACCTTAATTTTACTCAGGAGTAGGAGTAGGTGCTTGGCCTATGAGACCTACTACCCATAGGGCCAAGCGACCAAACTGAGGTTCAGTTAATACAGTAAAGTTCAGTATATAAAAGGGAGATGGACAGTGCCCAGTAAAACCCTATTAACAGATATACGATGAAAAGAGTGCATATGTTTACATAGCTCTGTGGGTGAATTATATCAGTCGTATTCGAGTAAATGTTTCTCAATGGACTAATAATTCAGAAACTATGAATTGCATTTTGTAAAGATTCGGCCTACCTCGTCTAAAACTCGCATGTAGATTTATTTTAGCTTGCTTTGATGGGACCCCGAAGGGTCTTTAATAAAAAATTATCTATCTATTTATCTACCTATCTATCTATCTAAATAAATGCCTATCAAGTTAAATACTATTTGGTTGTTGGAACTGACGCCAAGTCAGCATACTGCGTTCGTAAAGTAGAACTGTATGCCACTTTATGATAAATTCAATGCTTAGGAGTGACCCGCCTTTCAGTAATTACAGCCATTATTCACTTGCCTTGTCCTCAGGGTCTGCGTACTTAATCCTACAGTATCACGGGTCTTCCTGTCCGCCCATCCATTATTACGTCCAGGATCGGTTGCCTAGCATTTTAACTGCGATGGACCTTTTTTCCCGGCTGGCCGCGAGCTGGTCCCTTTTATTAGATCTTTGAATTATGGGGGCTTTGCTCGGTATTTGTCTACTACATAGACAGAAGAATTCGACTTAATTACGATTTATTCTCTGTTTACGTAATTCAGAACTAAACGCATGACCTAACTTGATAGGTCCCATCCGTAAAAACTCCTAGTATCACCATTGCAGTAATACAAGTGGCCTTGTGGTAGATTTCAAGAAGGGTACATGCATTCGCGTGCAGCCCACGAAAGTTTCTTTCAGTGGGTGCTGAAACTATCTTGCCGTTGATAAGCGGAAAATGGGCTGATAACTGCGATGTCCTCCGCATCAGATGTGCAAAACGAGGTTAAAAATGCTAGAGACTGCGGTGGGCTGGATACCATTCAGAGAACAGGGAAAAGAAACTCTGTGAGGGAGCTAATGCGATGGACAGTTTTGTTTGTGGCTGGAAATTAGAAACTGAACTCTCGATACGTGACAAAAGTGGGTGTAACACGATGGCCAGCGACACAAAAAGAAACCACGGATGTCTTCTATCAACCTTGTAAGTGACTAGTAAGAAACCGACTGAGGACTATGAAGCTCGCGGAGAACGCCATACAATACGTACTCAGAAGTTATAGGAATCACTACGACCGACTGATTGCCAGTCGCCAAACTGGATAAGAAGATAGACGATGTTTTGGATGTGCTGGGGTAAGCTTTGATAAGGACATGTACGTTAGACCTGGTCTGGAATACTGTTCGTTTTTATCTAACCTCATCCGTGCTACTGAGCGGAAGAAAATAGAATCCGTTCAACACTTTTTTACCAAGAGAATTTTCACCCCGGAACACCGACATTTGTCTTACCAAGAACGTTGCTGGCTTACAGGCCTCGATCCTTTATGGTTCCGTAGATTACAAAAGGGACTATTTTTGCTATTTAAACTCTTATCTAATCACACATTTAACCCACTCTCCTCTTTAAGACATCATATCCACCCACGACGTAACAGTCACCGTGAGGTCTTCTTATTTCTGCCTCTGGCACGTACTGTTAAATATCGTCGGTTCTATTCTGTAAATGCAATTGCTATTTGGAATAAACTACCCATGAGTGTGAAAACTCTGCAAAATTATCCTTTATTTAAGAGGACTATTACTCGATTTTTGCATTCAGAATAGCTCCCACAAATTTTGGGTGCTGAATCCACTGATCGACTCTACCGTAGCGATGGTATTTGTGGTCGACACCCAAGTGGACCTCAGTGTGCTGACGCGAACTCCCTTTAACCATCCACTCATTGCCCAAGAGTGACAAAGTCGGAAAAGAGTGGCAAATGCAAAATGTCCGTACTGTACGCCATCAAGGGAGCATTTATGGGTTTCGATGAAGACGTCTTCTCAAAGATTTTGGAACACTCGTGTGACCACACTGGGGATACTACATACAAGCCTGAAGACCATGGGTGGTTCTAAATAAAGATAGTCTGAAAAAGGGTCTAGAGGAGAGCCAAGAATATGGAAAGTGTTCAAATCTCCTTTCCTTATTCAACCCGCCTAAATAGGTCTGAACTTACTTCCTAAGCAACTGCGCGGTGATCATTTACATGCCTTCCGCACTGTGAAGGAATTGGATTGTAGCCCGACCCTGGAGGACTTTTTTGAACTCGCTACCACGACAAACCTCCGACGTCACCGTTAAAACTGCGCATTAAGTAGGCAAGGCTGGATATGTTGAAGTTCTCTTTCTCTGTCAGTGTGGTCAAACCATGAAATGCCCTCCCCGCACATGTGGTGTCCCCATCGATACAAAGCCTTAAAAGGAAGCGACATATTTAAGTTCCTAAATGTACAAGAGTGATGAGCGATTGAGCTCAACCACCGAGACTCACGCTCAATTGGCCATACTATTATGGACCCATTTGGATTATTTCAATCCACGTATTTTCTTTGGACACTGACCCCAATTTTACGTTGCAAATAGGGTACTTAAAGGATCACGCATATTTTCGTCAATAAACTGAATTGAACTGAAGGACAAAAGACTACCTGCACTCCCCAAGTGAGTGTGTGGGCGGTTAAACAGAAAGTCGACTGATGTCAGCGACTACGCATATCAGATACAACAGACAAGACTTAAAACAACAGGTCTGACTTCGCCAGACTGGTCACCAATCATTGCAGTACAGAAGGACGTCAGATTTCGGCTGGAGGAAATGCTTGTACCAAGACAGGGGAAATGGGCCGATGTAAACAACAATAAAAATAAAAGAATATTATCAATGCATTTCAGGCTACCTCGGCAAGAAGATAGTTCAGGCGGTACATATGTTAGTAACTGACACTTTCGTAGGTTTCATCCAATGTTATTTCGGTTGCATCCCAAACGTTTATTTCTGCCACAAATTCTATACTTTGGCAGGCAGAAAGATGCTTCCTTCGTAATCTGTGTGCAGAGCTCCAACTGCGAATTCCAAAATATTTCCATCCCACAATAAATTGAACAATATTTTTGTTGTTTGGAAACTCATAAGTCGGTTGATGCTGTATAGTGCTAAGCATAACTTGAAGGGACGGCCGAAAGGACGGCTCAGGTCATAAACAGGTACATTAGCTAGGCAACGTGTCTTAAGTCCTTTGTAAGAGGTCTCTGATGCTGCCAGAAACCATGCTATCCAGTATTAACTGGACTCCTCGAGCGAGTTGAACTGGTAGCCCAAAGTGTAGTCTCACACAAAAGTGCATATTATCGTTATAATGAATTTGCAGCCTAACGATGACCACGGACACTAGTACCGCACATGTTGCAGCATCGTACAGACCGATGGCCTATGGTAATCGTTTAATACTGAATAATGCTTTTAAGTCATTTTTGGTCCCAAAGTTTCGCATTTGGCTAACTTCCTATTACCGTTTTTTTTCTCTTCAGCATATTTTCGCCTTCATACCATCCTACTTCATTTTTCCGTCGATCATTACGTTGTTTTGTTTGCTATTGTCCGCGTTTCAGTCAGGTTCCAGCCTCATTCCTTTCTGTCTTTCCACCGACACCTTCATTCTTGGTTTGAACTACTTACCCGCACTGATTCTTATATTAAGACAAGATTATATTCGGAATTTACAAACTACTGAATTGGACAACGTTTCTGCGTGGAATTTGGACTCCTACAGCCATTCTTTCCACCGCCAAGCAAGCTTACCTTGTCGTGCATACCCCATAGCGTTCCCTCAAAATGGCATCGGGAAATCTACAGGCGCTCATCTCAGCACTTGAAAAAGCTGGTATGTTGCCACTGGACTATTATTTCTGTAGAAACCTGTCCTGCACAGATAAAATTAATCGAAAAGCACGCTGAATTAATTAAGCGTAATGCCGGTAATATGGATGGTGTCCTCGAAAGATTTGGGGTCGAGAAGTGGACATGTTTTCACGCCGCTGTTATGTAAAGGAGTTTCTTTTACATTAAGATTTTAGACGAGCGAAACTCTCCCTTACAACCCAGGTAGATTCGGAACTCCTCATATCTCAAATCCGGAGTCTTTTTCTCCATTGTAATGTTGAGCACCTCCGAGAGATTAAGCCAGTTGGTTTGTATCACCGTGAGCTAGACCTAACAACTTTTTAGCGTGTTCTATCTGTCGAGAATTTACCCTTTACCTTATGTCTCGGTCCATGGCTCTACGCGGAATACCGATCCTTCTTATGGCAATTGAAAAAATTCGGAATTCACCAGAACAGTTGACGTCCGTCCATGCCGATGTGTGCCAAGTAGGCAGTTAACTCGTACTATATTTTTTAGCTCGCTCTTTCGGCCAAATGCTTTAAGCCTGTCCTTCCTCTTCTTGATACTGATATCCTTGACTCTGAGTGTGACGTAAGTGCCTTTCTCATGTTGACGTATATATGTAGAAAAACGCGTTCGGCTTACAAGATGCCCTTTTATATTTTTACTATGGAGGCATGATCTATGGTGTACTCCGGAAGTGGGACCGATCACTGCACTTTTTCAATATGGTATGCGCACTACCTTAGTTACCTTCAGTGCTTCATGATTCCAATCTCCACCCAAAGGTCTATTCTTGATGAAGCTGCAAAGAAACATCTTCTCGTATCTCTTATCCACCAAGGAAAGGTAAATTAAGACTTTAAGATAGTCTCTGGCTAGCCACCTAGTCCCCAGCACTACATTTGGTTGTCTACAGTTTCTCTTCATTTACGTCTTTAAAAAAAAACACTACAAAGCCTCATCGACGCATATAAACATTCGTTCTGCGAGTGAAACCACAGTATATTTAACTTTTCCATATAGCCCATTACGATTTCAACGTTGTTATCTATAGTTTTTCTGAAGTGCTACTTTATTTTGAAGAGCTTTGTCACTTTGGCCTGCAAATATGCTTAAGTGTTCTCCTGCGTGTTTTGTGGGTTTACAACGCCGAGGAAGTAGTTTTCTTATCCGTCCATTGCCACACTGCATGCAGTGGTAGTAGTCCTAACTTCGATTACTTCAACCTCATAAATGTAGTAAAGAATACTATGCTGTTGTTTATCTCTGTTCCGTTCACCTCAGTGTGATCTGAACAAGCCGCATAATACCAACCTTCTTGGACATAGCCACTATTCTTCACGCTATACTGGTCTTTTCCATACCTACAACTAACTGACTGACAAGTTTTTCCACTTCATTCACTATTTGTTTTGCCAACTTTTTATCTTGACACTGTATACGTCGTCTTTGCCCTGTGTCGTTCAGCCATCCTCAACTTAGGATTGTTATACGGTTAGCATAAGTATTTTCTTCAGATACTTCGCTGGAGGTATCACAGACTGTTCATTTAAACAGTCTTATACGACGGCAACTCTGCGCTGTGACAGGTTCTGAGAATAGTTGCTGCTTCAGCTGTATGCAGGCCCAGCGTCAACTATGCCTTCCGAATTGACCCACGAAACGCAGACTCACTGGTGTCCGCTCTAAAGCCGTGTTTCTGCTTTATTTTAGTACCCTCCTGACGGAGTATACCTGGAGTCCATTCACTCCCTCATGCCCACTCGCCAGGTTAGCATTCTCCTCTCTACTGCTGCTTTGTAATTTCTATCTCATTAAAAGTATCCGCAGGCAACACGGTGTATTTGACGTAGAAAAAACAGCCCACAGCCACTAGAGGACACCACTATAGTTCCACTTCAACATCTAATTCTTCGTTCTTTGCTCAGTATCCTATGGTTAGAATTCCACCAAATTTGGTAATTTATTTGCAGTCTGTCGTTTGTGAAAAGTTTGGTCTTGGTCCGAATTCCCCAAGGTATAGTGCATACGCCTCGCCTTATTTAAGTGCACTTGGACAGTCCCACTGCACTACTGAACTGAAAGGAGTGCTCAAACGCTCTGGGTTGCTTTAACAGACATTCATAATGGACATTAGCTTGCCCGGTTTCTTCTAAACCAGGTTTATGTACTGCCATATGCCGATCGTAGAAATGGAAGCAGATCGGTCCCACTATGAAGATAAGATGTTTATATCTGCCACTCAGTGGAGTGAAGCAAAATTAGGTTCCAGAGCGGAGAATTGCCAAGGAGCTGTTTGCACTGATATCTTACATCAGAGGCATGTAGGCACGTAGTTGACTATTGAAAGGACTATCAGATTAGGAATTCCCCAACAATGCTGAGTGGCTCCCGAGTAATTCTTCAATCTCTCACACGCTGTTCAACAGAGTTACTGCGACCGCAATAATGTATGTGGCTCAGTCAGATCCCGTGCTCTACTCGGGATACGGACAATCTCGGCAGATCTTGTCGAGCCAGTTCTTGGGTACTGGATCGGAAGCAGTACTGAAATCACAAGAACTGATTGAGAAGAAGCCTACTCAACATACCTCAACCGTCTTTTTCTGATGACACAGACTCCCGTCACGGTGCTGTTGCATTGAATGCGACTGTTTCATTCGAGTCAAAGTCCGCGTACTTCACCCGAAGTACAATTCTCAACCAACCTAAATTTTGGCATGTCTTCCACGCCCATAACCCACTATTCGCAAATGTATAAGAAGGTTCACCCGACGGGTGAACGGCACGCCCAGGTCTTTATGGGGGTTTGGTCTTTGCGGCGGACCCCATCGACGACTATGTCGTCCCTCCTGCCCGTTTAAAAAAGCTGGGTCCATGGATATCTGGACGTGTCGACCCCATCAACCTTTGTCATTTCTCACTCCTAGGGTACTTTCGACAAATATAGGTCCCTCTCCAGTGCCTTCTCCTCCCCAGATCCTGCCACCCTGGCCAGAGTGATTGAAAACGAGGCGGAGACCTTCAAGGCAGTAAGTTTACACCCTCCTCTTCCGCCATAGTCTGTTTGTCTCGTTTGTCTTTCCTTCACTCTTCATCTCGCTCATTACTTCTCTCCCACCGTTATGTGTTGTGTTCACAATTCCCTTTGTTTCTTTCGTATTAGGACAAAAACTTCGGCCTTGTAAAGCAGCTGCTTGACCGGCACATCAAATGTCGTATCCAGAATCTGACCAAGGTAGGCCCTTCGACTTTTCTTCTTGTTTTGATTTCCCCTTCCACCATCCCACAGTCTTCAGTCAGAAGATTTGGTTTCTGGCCGCTAAGCATACTTCCCATAAAACGTCCCTGCTTGAGAACGGTCCACTCTCGGCATGTAACCAGCTGGTTTTGACCTTTTCCAATGCACTAGTATGGAAATGTACTTAGTGACACGTTCAGCACAATCACACAATTTTCCCCCAACCTTATAGGGCAACGTAATTTTTGCATAGATCAGTCCCGTTCTTCCACACGAGCAAACAGTGACAGTTTTTGCGCGAACACGATTTTATCACAAAGTAGTTTACTATTATGCCAACGAATAAAGGTGGCCAGATGACTGTCCCATAATTATAACGCCGCCCACGTTGTAGCATTGTTTCTTCCACGCGTCTGATGACAGAGCTTTAGTGCGTCGAATGTTACAGTGAGAAGTATTAAAGTCATTCAATCTGATCCGAACGTCAAAACCCCTTGTGATATGCTAGTCTTGCGTAGGCACTCTCAGACACATCATAATTCGGTCTCAGTCTGTTGCATGAATTTTTTAAACCAAAGTTGTGAATACGCATATTAAGGAAACTGCTAGATTACTTTGTGACTCGAAAAGGGGTTCATCCGCAGCATTTCATCTGGCTCTGTTCTCGCATCACAAAACTTCTGCCGTCTCCCGACAATACTTTTTGTAAATATCCAAGAAAAACTTCTTCTGACTGCGTTTCTCCTTATGACAGACTTTTATGACCCTCTCCCTCTCCGACCTGGCTGCAAGAGTCCACTTGTCTGATGCGGCTGAAGCGGAGCGTCACTTGCTCGAGATGGTAAGCCATTTTTGCATTCATTAAATTACGGAACAGTTGTCTCCAGCTAGACCCGGTCTTACAGATCAGATGGGATAGGCCGCCGAGGTATGGCAGCAACATCAAGATGGTTGCATAACGCATCATGCAGTGTTTAATGATGTCTTGAAAATGGCCGTCGTAGTAGTCTATCGCAACAACCGAACTGCCGCTTATCCTATACTCCCAAAATGTTTATACCGCCTGGCTTATTTCCACCAAAGGACCATGAGAACGCTGTCTTAGTAAGCAAGGAAAGAGCATTTGTGGTTAGAGTCAGGAGGCAGCAACAGTTTTTTTATCTGCTACTTGGATCTGACTGCTCGAGGGTCCGTTTACCCTGAGACGGCCTTTGGACAACTTCCGTTAGCCACGTTCCAGCTATTTCGTTATCCTATTTTCTATAAAATGTTGATGTTACTTTTTCACCCTATTTCCGCTTCTTGCTAGATCCCATCAAAATCAATTCATGTCCGAATTAACCAAGAAGATGAGACTGTTCGGTTTCTTGACGATGCAGAACGCTACGACTCCGCCGAAATGCTAAAAGTCCTTTCACAGAAGGTAACGTTAGGTCTAGCTGTAACATGAATTTGCTCTATCACAACCCTAGGTTTGCCAGCCTTACCTCGTTATATTGTCATTCCTTCAGATGGAAAAGGCCATGAATTTGGAGAAAAAGATGATGCAGATGAGCGACCAGCTCGCGCTCGTGTTAGCCGCGACGAAAAAGGTACCCGCTTGTGCATTTTATTCCATTTAAAGTATCTACTCATATTTTGGCAGTACCATCGCACTATTTAATATTTTATGCTTCAGCAGCCCTCGGTTGTCCAATGAGAACAGAGGCCCTAGACTCCTCCATCCTTCGTCTGTCTCAACGGCGCCAGTCTGCGTACTTCCCGGCTTTCTGAGTTCTCGCCTTGTCATGCGCATCTCTTCTTTACAATACTATATTTTTTCCAAAATTGATGCTCGTGACAGGGCATTTTCTACGCTTTGATCCCCGTTTCATATTGAACTGCATCGACAGTCAAGCCCTTGTAAAAAAAAAGATCCAGGAACGTGGAGGTCGTTTGTTTTTAATGGTCAGGGATTGTGGCCTAGTGCTACGGGATTCCTTATGATACTGTCGTTAAATAGATTGTAGGGAAAAGCATCTCCGCCTTATCTCCAACGTCCTCCCATGCGCTCAGTTTCGCTCAAATAATATTCTTTTCAAAAGGTATCCAATTTTGACAAGAAAGGAGTTGACGTAAATACAAGGTGGGGTTATTTGTGATATAATTTATGTACTCTGAACGAAGTAAAGGCAAACGTGATGGAGATAACCGTCTTTGCCTTATTTGCCGTCGCCATCCAGCCATGCAACCACCGACCATGCAAAGTATATCTCATAGGAAGGGATAAAATTAACAATTGGCTCAGTAATTGGTGATCGCCACCGACTTATTTGTAACTCCCGCTTTGCTTCGGTTGTAGGTTGAAAATGCAACGTCATACTCGCTCCCAGCTAGTGAACCAAACGGGTGAACACGACGGAACTTTCCACTGCTAGTCAATAGTGAGGGGTCCGCTCTGGAAAAAGCTCCCTTGAAGGGGAAGTGACCGAGTGTTAAGGGGAACCTGGTTGATTCGGCGTAGGAATAAGGTTTGTAGTCGGACGGCCAAACTGTAGACTTCTGCGTCCATGCAACAGACACTGTCGTCTTTTATCAAACTGACTTCGGTATGTCTGACTGCTCTCCCGTGTTATATGGCCTGTTGGCATCCGGGAGGAGCTGTAGTTCCCTTAATATCGATCGGTATACAAGCAGGTGAAGAAGAAGAAGAGGGGTCGAGCACCAGGACATTTTGTTTATCGTCCCAATCATCGACCGGCGGCGCAAGACTGGAGGTGACTGTGCAGGGCTCTGTACGCCGGCGCCAGACCGATAAATCGATTGACTGAGTTCTCATCCGAGACCTAGGCTTCAATCACTTCGCGTCCTGTTTTGTTCCCGCCGTGGGCGGCGATTTTGGTGGATACGAAGTCAATCTCGACCCATTTCGTAGGTGTGGGCGGCCACTTATGATAATGCGTCGCCTCGTCGCACAGCTACCTTATGCTCGTGTATGCGCGATCCGATCATGTGTCCAGTCTGGCCTGTGTAGTTTTGACACGGGATACGATACACTACTCCGGAATGCTCTTCAGCCTTCATGCAAGTAGGTGCATAATATGCTAAGGACCTAGAGACTGTTTGCCCTGACTTTTTTAAAGTGGAGGGAAACGGTTGTCAGCATATTCGAGGTGAGTAAATCTGGAGTCGGGAACTTCAGGACACGAAGCTTTCTGTCGAGTATGCAGTCGATATCGTAATCGATCATGATCGGTTGGGCAGGGGAGCCATGTGCGTTGGGGTGGCTCGGAAAGCTGAGAGAGGCTGTTGTACGCTAAATCTGCGGCTCGGGTGGACATGTGGTATGCCTGGATATCGGCAACCAGCTACAGAGTTGCGCGGTCATTCCATGTTATGCCTAGAAAGTACACCCTGATATGCCGAATCGTGTGATACAGCAATTTCGGTTAAACATGCCGGTTGGCTGACAGTAATGCCAGCTAACGGTGGCCGATGGCGATTTGCTAAAGTTGTGTTGTACCTGCTCGAGAGTTAGCGTGATATGATTACTTATTATCATCTAGACAGTCATACCGATCTTGGCAACTACGTCTGCCGAATTGGTATCATGACAGTAGTCCCACATTCTCGATGATCCTCTTTGCACAGCGGATCGAGTGCCAACAGGCAAAAGGGAGGGGAGAATTGCCACCACCGGCTTATTCTTCGTCATTCCAGGCTGGCGAGATCTGGAATTTGGGTCAGGGCGAGTTGGTCATCGTGCATCTGGGTGAGATGTTCTACGAATTAGGCCACAGTAGGTGAATTATCACATATAACCATCGTGTTCAGTCCTTAGATAACGTCCAGGTCTTCGATCTTTTCCTCTCCGGAGTCACATTTTTGACTAGTTGACAATTGCGAATGAGACGGAAATGATCCCTCCGGTCTGCCTTGTGCTTGTTGGTAATGCACCCCGGTCAATGATTCCTCGTCCCTACTCGGTCGACTGTGAAGGTTCCAGGCCGGAGCTCTGAAGCAAGACTAACCGCCTGTACTCCGTCCCGCAAATATGTAAGGCCTGCGCCCCATTCGCATGGGATTCAGGCTTCTCAATCGTAGCCCACAGCATATGGGCGTTAGGCTCAAGGACTAACTGCGTTCTGGTTCGAACGTCGAGTTTCCTTTGCCTGTGACCGAGCCTTGGCTTTTTAAAGCTGATATGCCAGATTGGGCCATCCCAGTTCCCGTTGAAGCTGAGACAACCTGCTGAAATGACGAAAGTAGTTGTTCATTTTGAGCCAGCTTTGAAAAACTCGGCGCCTCGGCGGGATCCTAACCCAAGACAGCACGGGGGGGACTTTACTACAGCCAACGCTCTAGCCACCTGTATTACGAGATGTAGGGGGCTGCAAGTTGATGTCTAGTAAGCTTTCGCAACCATGGTTTAACTTCGTGACTTGATTGGTGGCGGTTTCACCAGTACTGTAGTGAAGTAGGTTATGGAAGTGGAATATTTTCTTTCTACACTGATCATTGGACTACACTACACTTTCTCACCACGGACGATTGTAATGTCATCCACTAAGGCGGAGACTCAGACCGGTAGATACTTCTTTCATCTGTGCGGAGTCAGGACCTCTTAAAAGTAATAGTTGGCGGTGAGAGCACTGTTGCGTCGTATTACTGCCTCTGTTGAAGTCATAATCGGATGTGTTTCCTATGTGTTGGCTTGTATAGCGACCATTTCAAAATAAACCAGGATAAGTTGCTTAGCCCCACTTCACCATGCAAAAGCGCAAAGTGCCAAGAAATTCGATGACTTACCTCTGCGTTCTTTCAGGACTTTTCAGTCAAATTATAAATCTTACTTTGGAAACATGACTAATTATACCAGTGGGCAGATAAGAGAGACTGTATCTCATCATCGATTGGTTGACTGGCTTGGACAGTGGACTGGTACTCAGGAGAGGAGGGAGAATGCGGTCGACTCTGGAGATTCCTTTCCTATGGCACTTCATCGCATTCCTCATTATAATAGATCTGATGCACTTGGAACTACCACGAGGCGCTAAAAGTCGTGGCTTGTGAGGTTGCTAACTGACGGTACAACTCAGACCACACTGTGCGTTTTTGTGCAGTGGTCGACTGGTGGACAGCGAGGCAGGCCAAATGACGAAAATGGGACCGATAAATTTGCAACAATCACAGTGGAGCCTCTTCTTCTGGTATTGTCGGCAAATTGCCCATATTCTCTTCTATCAACGTACTGTACACCGACCGAACAGACTTCCCCCAACGACTCAGTATGAATTACGAAACAGCCCACACGATAGTTGCAGCACCATAGTTGCATGAAAAGTTCCAGTAAATAGGACTTAACCTCCACACCATTTTCTTGGATGCCGTGAACAGAAATATATCGCGGCGGCTTAAGCGCAATGACCTTCCGTTACCATATTCGGTGTTGAGACGTTCCCTGCGCAGGGGATTCGGTCGCGTAGAGAGGGCACGGGCGAGCAACAATCCCAGTGACAGCGAGCCAAATTTCCAAGTAGTCATCACGCCAACATCCAGTATGGATTATGAAATTGCGGCAATTAATGACTCGGACGCGGACTGACGAGCCATCATCGCATCAATTATGATCCCCGACGGTGATCACAAGTGCTGTTAACTATAGTATGTATTTGGCCCCACGGTAGTTAGGTCCTATAAATACTGCAACCTTTGTGCCTTCCCTACTCTTATCTGCGTCTGTCTCTGATGATGGGTTCGAGTGAGAATCCGAAACTGTAGGCCAATAAACTTCTTGTTCCAGTGATCGCATCTTGTTCTTCCGAGTTGGAACTCACATACATACACCTACGACGTTTTCGGAGGATATTAAGAAGTACAGGAGAAAAACAGATTCCGGAATCTCAAGTCCTGGGATAGACTGGCATTCTCAGAATCTCTGCAATTCCGGAGCAGATTCAGATGCGATGAAGTGACCACGCCGCGAGAATGCCCGATGAGCATTTGGCGAGACGACTCATTTACAGTGACATCATAAATATACATACATCATACATCATATATATTTATATCATAGGCAGAAGGGGTATTTTCGACAAAGACAAGGGAGACTGGAATGACCTTTTCTGGCTTATTACCCGTCGTTAGCCAGTCATACCCAACGATCGGTGAGCGCCCCCTACCACTGTATATTCCTGATCGAAAACCGACAGGATATCGGGCTCGCGGCCCAGTGGTTAGAGGCGTGGACTTCTAACTAACAGGTCGCGAGTTCGAGCCTCAAGTGTTCCACACTTCGGGGTTGGGTATGACTGGCTGATGACGGCTAGTAAGCCAGAAACGGTCATTCCAGTCTCCCTGGTCTTTGTCGGTAATACCCCTTCTGCCTATATCATGCGCCGCTGTGCGGCTGCCGGTTGGGCTTGAGAGAGAGCCCGTAAGGCACAACAGAACGAGTGAGTTCCGTAACAACGATCGGTGAGCTCCCTGTACCATATTTATATCATACATCATGTATGAATTCGGCGCCGAGACGTGCAGAAGAAACTCTGTGAGGTCATACTGAAGACCCCACATAAATGTCTCGAAATCAACCACCAGTCCCAGAAGGCCCCGCGAAGAAAACTGTCCGCCATGGCGAACTTCAGTCAAAAATTATGTAGCAGTCTTCTAAGGCAACCAGATGCAGGAGATCAAAGAGATGCATCAAGGACGCAAAACTGGAATACTGATAACCAAATGTTGTCAACAATCAACCTCCGCCTATCTCGCATCGCGGCACTCTCGACAAAAACAACATTGTTACCATGCCGGGAGGCATCGAGTCCACTGACCAACCCGTGACGTCTGCGTGTACTGCAAACGCACATTCCAGGTCCAGAATCGCTCTAACTGATCGTGCCTGTATGCACTTCCGCACGCCCAACCCCGTCCCGCACGCCGATTCTACCGCTGCTGATCAAATGGCTTCAAAGTCCGCACCCGTGCAACCACAAACCACTGATTTTTACCAAATAATGGCTAATTCAAGCGACTTGCCTACGCCTGGGGCTTTTGTGGTTCGAATGAGTTCAGCGCCTCGCGTAGCAGCTGCGAATCGTGGACCCCAACATGATGGTCCCCTAGGTGCCTCAAGTGTGCAACTTTTTCTTCTTCGCGTACAGTATTTTCCACACGCCGCTGACCCTCGAGCGCATGCGCATATTTATTTGCCGTGTTGCTAATGCTGGCCAGACGGACTGCCACATCGCTTCAACGTGGATCGATAATTGGTATATTTCTACCACAAAGCCCATTAGTTTGTCGAAGTTCGATTGTCGACAACGAAAAGTTCCCCAGACCAAGAAGCCAGGACAATCTTCGGCAACGGTATGGAGAAGGACCCCACTTTACTGTCGGCAGACTGTTGATCGTGTCATACGTGATTGGTGATAGGGGGTGCTTTACGAGTGGGGCAGCACACTAGACGGTAAGCTGGCGAAATGCAGGAAAATACAGAAATTTTCTAGATTCCTCCTGAAAGACTCACCGTAGGCCTTCGTGCGACAACAGAAATGAGCGCGGTAATTGAAAATAAACAAAGAGTACATTTCAAAAAATAAAAGAGTTTGAGTGGTGGTTTGAAGTCATGGCAAGTTATTGTTATTGGCAACGTAATGTCTGCAAAGGCCTGTGAATGGATGCCAAGATAAAAGCCCATATGACGTGATCCGCAGTCTGCCGTCAGTTACGTGGGCTCCTTCTCCATACCGCTGTCCAATCTTCATTCTGGCCGGGGAAATACAGGCGAATCAGAAGGCGGCGTCCGCACTTGATTAGCTGAACCCAAACCAGCCATTGCTGTTGTGTCCGCAGCGCGAGTCTTGAGCGTGCGCCTGAGTCGTGTCCCGCTAGGGTCAATCGATGAAGACCAACACTTCTATGGGCGTCACAGTGTCGGCCAGCCGAAAGCTGAGTCACCCGGCGAAAGTAGGCAACTGGCGAGGGGTATTCGGTCGATGTTGCCACGCCGAGTGGACTGCCACAAATTCAGCCAGTTATCAGTGTGTTGCGTAGCGACGTCATTCGCTTAGCCTACCGGAAAATGCATAAAGGCAACCACATACACAAAGGCGATGAAATTAACCGTTGACAAAAGGATCAACTTGGCAGTTCTTGACAAGCAATGTGGTCAGAACTCTAATGAGGTAGTACGAAAGTTCAGTTTCAAGGGTAAGACGTGCGAATAGATGCACCGTATGACAGGTAGCCTTGCGCTAAATTCCAGGGCGGCACCCTAGCCTTAACTCTAACATCCTCAATACGAGGCACATATTCTTTTGTTCCACCGTATCGGACATCCAAGCAGAGGATTGGTCATTCGTAGTCCAGGCTTGGGCGCGGTCCATAACGATTTACCATCAGACACCGTTTGTGATCTACCGACTGACAGTTAATGTGTCCCAACTGACGGTGTGAGTGATTTTGGTGCTGTGTAGAAATGTGGAACAGCCCAGGAAAATATCGTCTAAGGAGTACCGTCCGCCAAATGCTAAAGAAAAATCTCTTTCAGCAGTGCCGTGCTACTCCACTGCGAAAGTTTCAGTCGAGTGATCTGATCGACGAGGGCGATTTAGTTCGCAGTTTCTGTCAGTATGGCCAACTCCAGGGACTTAAACTGATGAGCCTACGTTTGGTTTAGACCGAAGGGTTTGGAGACCCGAGTGGTGAAATATCGGCAACCTCCGTGCTCGGGTTGGTATGATAGGAATGAAAATAACTCATCCAGTTTTCCAAACAAGACGCTTAGAGTAAAACCTCGCTCAAGACCAATTAATCCACTCTCACTTCAGTGCAACAAGCGGTTTTTGTGTTAGTTACCCAGTACATGGCCGTGCAAGGTTTGAACAAGAAACGAAGTCTTGGACGGCCAGTGAAATGACCGAGAATAGCTTCTGGGGTCTCCAGATCTTAGCCCACCTAATTTATCTGTTTTGAGCTATCTGATTATAGGGTTCCCGGGGCTATAGCCGAAGCCGGGAAATAGTTTAAGCAGGCTGCGGTCCGGAAATTCAGTCCAGAAACTGCGGACACTTGGCGTCCCTTTCTCCAGTGCGCTTGTTTTACGGGATCGGGACGCGGTTCTCCGTGTGCGAGCTCGAAACACTAATTCCATTGTTTATCGCATTTTGGAGTTTTTACTAACAGCGTTTAGGCGACCGTCACATGAACCCTGCCAGTTAAAGTTGACTAATCGTCCTGCCCCTGTTCTGTTCTGTCCTCCGCCACAATCACATGTATGCTGTTGCCTGTCCGCATTCAGTTAAGCTAAGCGAATGGCATTGCCACACAAGGACACTGAGAACTGGTTATGAGTTTTCGGGTAAAGATTGCGTCCCCTCTTGATCAGTGTCGCAACTACCCGTTACACCAGTTGAACACTATCAACACCCTGGTTAGTAGACAAGCACGCCTCAACGACAAAAGAAGACGTACGCATATGGGCGCGTGTAAGCGCGTAAGCGTTTTGTGCGTTACTCAGAGCTTGGAGTACTTCGGGCCACGCTAGGACTCGCCACTTTCAGGCGGATGATTATTACGCACATATAGCCCCAAGAGCACCCAAGCACAGACGCCTACAAAGGCTGGGACCACCGAATCAGCTCGCTAACTTGACTATCACGTGAAACATTCTTTCAGACAGAACACCCTTGCGGGCGGGCAGGCGCAGTCCTAAAGTCGACTGCTCTTCGAGGGCTCTAACGCCCCCATGTGGCGTCCTTTACCTTATGGCTCTAAGCAGAACTGGGCCTTGGAATCGTGTTGGTTAGGGTATGCTCATTATTTTGACCATAACACTCGCAGCTACTGACTTTAGTACCCGGCTCCCTGCCACAGACTCACTCCTGGCCATATCCCGCCTTCCAGATACCCGGTTATACTATTCGCCCGCAAATGCTGCATCGTGCCAACTGGCCGTTTTACAGTCGTTTCCGATGATGTTCACCGTGTGCTTCACAGCAGGGTGGGAGCGGGGACGGTGAGTTTGTGCGTGACTTAGTTTATAGTGCTAGTAGGCTTGCGCAGCATCTACCGCACTTTCTTCTCCCCCACCTAGGTCCGGCGTCAAACCACAGTCAAGAAGACCGGAGGGGGAGAGAGCACAGGTGGCTGGCGCGACCGGAGCCGCCTCTAGGCGTGCCGTCACATCCCCTGGCCCTCAACCTACACCGACTTACACAAGATAAAAGGGGGGGGGGGACGGCGCGGAGCTCACTTGGCGCCGCGTGGGCTGAGTATGCCACCACACTCCAATGTTGGGATTTGTTAAGGTTGCGCATTCTCAATAACGTCTGTCGGACCCCGATCTAGCCCCCGTGTTGGTCCAGCGCATCTACCACGCTGTTCTTTTCAGGGCACTAATGCCAACCACGAGCACTTTCGGTTCGAACTGAAAATTACTAAAGATCTTTTTAAACCGCTTCTGGAGATCTCACTATCTTCTCTCTCTAGTTGTTGGTATTTACTGTAGTAAACATTACTTAGTGGCCATCATAAGTTAGTCGACGTAATTGTATCCCTCCTGGCATCATGATCCGAAAATGAAGAGGACCTGGTAAGCCTAAAAAATAAAGTTAAGGACG
>CACRXP010000082.1:10820-59966 GCA_902702965.1 Spirometra erinaceieuropaei
GAGTTCGAGGCTCGGGTGTTCCACACTTCGGGCTTGGGTATGGCTGGCTGACGACGGCTAATAAGCCAGAAATGGCCATTCCAGTCTCCCTTGTCTTTGTCGGTAATGTTATTCTGCCTATATATATATATATATATATATAATGTTAGGGGGCGCTCACCGATCGTTCATACGGAACTCACTCTTTCCGTTGTGCCTTATGGACTCTCTCTCGAGCCCAACCAGCAGCCGCACAGCGACCCATGATATATATAGGCAGAATGCTATTACCGACAAAGACAAGGGAGACTGGAATGGCCATTTCTGGCTTATTAGCCGTCGTCAGCCAGCCATACCCAAGACCGAAGTGTGGAACACCCGAGGCTCGTACTCGCGACCTGTTGGTTTAGAAGTCAACGCCTCTATTCACCGGGCCACGAGCCCGTTGCCCTGTCGGTTTTCGATCGGGGATATACAATGTTAGGGGGCGCTCACCGATCGTTTATACGGAACTCACTCGTTCCGTTGTGCCTTAGGGACTCTCTCTCGAGCCCAACCAGCAGCCGCAGAGCGACACATGATATATATAGGCAGAATGCTATTACCGACAAAGACGAGTGAGACTGGAATGGCCATTTCTGGCTTATTAGCCGTCGTCAGCCAGCCATACCCAAGCCCCAAGTGTGGAACACCCGAGCGTGGAACTCGCGACATGTTGCTTTAGAAGTCAACGCCTCTACTCACCGGGCCACGAGCCCGTTGCCCTGTCGGTTTTCGATCGGGGATATACTATGTAAGGGGGCGCTCACCGATCGTTCATACGGAACTCACACGTTTCGTTGTGCCTTATGGACTCTCGAAAACCGACAGGGCAACGGGCTCGTGGCCCTGTGAGTAGAGGCGTTGACTTCTAAACCAACATGTCGCGAGTTCGAGGCTCGGGTTTTCCACACTTCGGGCTTGGGTATGGCTGTCTGACGACGGCTAATAAGCCAGAAATGGCCATTCCAGTCTCCCTTGTCTTTGTCGGTAATAGCATTCTGCCTATATATATCATGGGTCGCTGTGCGGCCGCTGGTTGGGCTCGAGAGAGAGTCCAAAACGCACAACGGAACGAGTGAGTTCCGTATGAGCGATCGGTGAGCGCCGCCTAACATTGTATATCCCCGATCGAAAACCGACAGAGCAACGGGCTCGTGGCCCGGTGAGTAGAGGCGTTGACTTCTAAACCAACAGGTCGCGAGTTCGAGGCTCGGGTGTTCCACACTTCGGGCTTGGGTATGGCTGGCTGACGACGGCTAATAAGCCAGAAATGGCCATTCCAGTCTCCCTTCTCTTTGTCGGTAATAGCTTTTAACGTGTATCTATGTCGGGATTACGGTTTAATACATTTACCATATGGAATTCATACTACTCGTAGTACTACTTGTTTGTAGAATGGGCATTACGTGGTTATTCCACAGTAGTTGATTGTCTTCGACTCAAATGTTCATTGAAATTTCGGTTTTGACCCTAAATAGTCATGTTCCGGAGATTTAACTCCAAGTCCTGCACTGATTAATTTCTGAAATTATTCACCTGATTATTCACTGGAGTTCATATACCAGAAACCGCTAGAGAACGCTGGGGGTCACACTGAAGAGCCGAACCCCTCGCAGCTGTGTCACGCTGCGGCAGAATATCGGCGAAACACGTGTCTGGGCTTTTAGCAAGTATCTATGTCGGGAGTACGGTATAATACATTTACCATATGGAATTCATACTACTCGTAGTACTACTTGTTTGTAGAATGGGCATTACGTGGTTATTCCACAGTAGTTGATTGTCTTCGACTCAAATGTTCACTGAAATGTTTGTTCTGACCCTAAAAAGTCATGTCCCAGAGATTTAACTCCAAGTTCTGCACTGATTAATTTCTCAAATTGTTCACCCAGGAGACCGCCTTCTGGGTCCGAACGCAGACAGACGCCAGCACTCGATGAGAACGCCCGACAGTGACAAAACCCCCCAGCCCGACGTCAACCCTGGCATGACAACCACCGTCAACACGGCTACGTGCAGGTGTGAACGGGACAGCGAGACGAGATGCCACGACAGCAACAGGACCCCGCGGCCTGACGCCAACAGTGGCGTGACAACCACCGTCCACGCGGATACGGGCAGGTGCGAACGGGGCAGGAAGGCGAGATGCGTCGAGGGCGGACAACGGACAATACAAACAAGAGCAATGGCCGCGGTCACCCCGGCGCCGTCCCCATCCCCACACCCGACAAAGGATGAGGAGGAACCGATGCCGCCATGACAACCATCGCCATACCGTGTGATGCAGCGCGCTGGAAGTCAGTGACACGCCAGCACGAAAGAAAAACCCTTAAATACTGTGACGTGCCGTACGCAAACCACCTCCGATGATGGAAGCTTGTTTGCTTTCGAAACGTCAGGCAAATATACTTATGGTTCCTGCGATCGCCTTATCTTCTCATATATATATATATCTATATGTATATATTGAAGGGTTACATGCAGAGCCCTTCATGACCCTATTTATGTACAGTGCTTTCGCAGATTCATACTCAAACATAAAATAAAATTGCAGGCATTTAAAATGTGATTGGGTCACAGTTCAATCGTAATCATAAGGCAGTGCATAGGGTCACTGTAAATCTGTACGTGAGATTGTATATGGCGGATATTTCAAAGCTGGCTGTCCATACTCATGCTGTACAAGTCGATTTCTGTCGAAAACTAAACGAGCAAGTTATATTTTAAACATACAAACTTTGTCAGCCGTCACCATCTCGCTTGGAAGCGAGTTCCACGGCCGGACAACTCGCTGGCTGAATGAAAATTTTCGTCGGTCTAAACGCGTGCGCTCATTCCTGCCTTTGTATGCATGACCGCGTAGTTGGTTTGTACGGGCGAACTCAAAGAAATCCTCTGCTCTTAATGAGCAACCCTTGCCGCGAACTATCCCGAACGTCCAGAGTAGACTGCAGTTTATTTGTCTATAAGAGTGAGGGAATAGGCCAAGGAAATTCAGGCTCTCCTGTTAAGACAAATGCTTTAAACCGTCGACCATCTTTGTCGCTCTGCGTTGCACCTGTTCGAGTAAGTTGATATCCTTCCTCATCCATGGTGAAGCTGCTGGCATTCCATACTCTAGATGAGGTCTTACAAAGACACCAAAGAGTCTTTCGAAAAGTTCGGGAGGAAATATTTTAAATGCACATCTGATCCAGTGTAGAGTACTAGTTGCCTTCTGGACCATCTTTCTACAGTGTTCTGATGGCGATTGATTTGTGGTCGTCCATACACCCAGATCTCTGTGTCTTTCCACAGTTTCTAACCTCGTCCCGTCAATATAGTACTGTTGTCTGGGTGAGGCATTGCGGCCTGTGTTTAGGTGCAAAACCACGCATTTGGACCCGTTAAACTTCAAAAGCCATCTGTTTGACCAAGCACACAGTTTGTTGATGTTCGACTGCAACTTCTCTGCGTCATCATCATACTTGACTTCACTCCATATTTTAATGTCGTCCGCGAACATGAGAACCTCGCAATTCACTTCGCTGATGCAGTCATTAACATAACTCAAGAAGAGTACTGGGCCTAAGACAGAACCCTGTGGGACACCACTTTCCACCTTTACCCATTCCGTGGTAGAATTTCCAACGACGACTCTCTGCAGTCTGGAGGACAGAAAACTCCTGATCCACCTAAACATTCTTTCTTGAATTCCTACATCCCAGATCTTCTGTAAAAGAAGCCTGTGTGGGACACTGTCAAAGGCCTTCTTGAAGTCAAAAATATGACATCTACTTGAAAACCCTTATCGGTAGCTCGTGTCGATTTCTCGTGTGATTAAAGAACACTCGTTAAGCAGGAGCGCCCTGGACGAAAGCCGTGTCGGGCATCGCACAATATTTTGTTCTGTTCCAGGTATTTCATCAAGTGTCTTTTGATAATGCGTTCCATTATTTTACACGCGATGCAAGTAAGACTGACGGGACGATAATTTCCGCAGTCAAGTCTTGAGCCTCCTTTATGGATCGGAGTAATCAGTGCGCACTTCAATTCTTCCGGTAGCTCGCCGTCTTCAAATGACTTTTGAAATATTACGAATAAGGGTTCACACAGTTCATTAGCAAGTTCACGAAGTGCTAGGGCGGGAATTCTATCCGGGCCAGGCGATTTGGCAGGTTTCAGCCGGAGTAACTCGGCCCTAACTATGGTAGATGAAAAGAGTGGTTCCTCGGTTAAGGAGGGTAGGGAGGGGATAGGATGGGAAAGGGTACTGAGAGGAGAGGTTGGTTGGCGAATGGATTGATGGGCAAATATAGAACTAGGTTCTCGGGTGAAGAGGGACTGAAGGAAGTCGGAAAGGAGGGACGCTTTAACCTGGTCATCAATCTCCACTTTTCCATCTGCAGACCTAAGGGCAGGGATTAGCTCCTGAGTCCTTTTAGTACTTCGTATATAACCATATATAATTTTCGGATGCACCAACGAATTTCGGAGTATGTTCGGTTCAAACTTCTTTCGCAGCTTTGAGGCCTCACTTTTACAGTCGTTTCGTTGCCGCTTATATTCCTGTAAGTGTTCATCGGAGCCAGTTAGTCTCTAACGCCTCCACAGACGATTCCTTTTTCTGAAAGAGGCCTTCAAGTCCGGGTTTGTCCATTTTGGGCGGTTTGTGATTGTCTTCCTTCTGAGAGGACAATTGGAATAAACAATCTCTTTCAGTAAGGAACTGAAAGTATTCCAGTTGTCGTTTGCTCGAACATGCAGTTCAGTCTCCCATGATATAGCTGCCGCTTCCCTCCTCATGAGAGGATAGTCCCCTTTCCAAATGTTTCTCTCCCACCTCTCGGGTTGGACGGGTTTGGAAAACAGTATGTATTCGAAGTAGAGCGTGATGTGGTCGCTTGACCCTAATGGTTGTCGGTCCTGCAGGTCTAACACAATTTCCTCCTCTCGGGTAAAAACAAGCTCAAGGCAGTTCGACTGCTGCCCTACCCTGACCCGTGTTCCAAATGTAACATTCTGGCAGAGACGTTTGTCCGTTGCTCATTGTAGCAGTTTGTGATTAAAGCTGTCTTGCGGCCCTTGTGCAGTCCACGTTAGCCAATGAATGCCAGGAGCGTTAAAATCCCAATGATAAGGACATCTTTCTTCTCGCTAACTTGGTACAGTTCGGATATGAGCATGAGATCTTGGTCAGAATTATGGTTAGGTGAACGGTACACCACCGAAAGCGTCAATGATCGGACATTCTTAGTAGATATGGTAACGCTTAGCAGTTCCACATCCCGTACCGTTCTATGAACATCAGCCATAGCGCTTAGCTTGCAAGTGACATAAATTATGACTCCTCCTCCTCGGCTTAGCCTATCTCTCCTGAATTGCTGATATCCTCTAAGTGATATTTCTGAATCTGCGATATCTTCAGTAAACCACGTTTCTGTGAATGCCATAATGTCTGGCTTAATTTCATCAACTAAGTCTCTTAGTTCGTCTAGATTGTTGAAGAGGCTTTCCACATTTGCGGATATAACCTTGAATGGCTGATTCGTTGGAGAGGCCCGGCCTTCATTGTGACGGGTTCTGACCATAGGACAGACCCCTTTGTTTGGACTATTTGTCCATTTTTGATCTTCAGCCCATTCTCTCCTCTGCCAATTCTCTCCACCAATTCTGATCTCAGTTCTCTCATTTTCAGTCTTTCATTCGGTTCGTAGTCTGATTGAAAAAAGACTTCCTTGTGCGAATTGCGTAAGGTCGTTGTACTTTCTAACAAAAGCGCTGCTTGGGCTTCGTTTTCCAAAATAACTTTCAGGGGACTTGGGGATGTTTTTAGGTCACGATTTGGGTTCGCTCTGCCTAGTCGGAAAGCTTTTTTAACGGTGAATCTTTCCCCGTCCTGCAGGACGGCACTGGCGTACTGATGAAGAAGGTCTAGGTCGTGCGTCACTCGTTCCTTCGGAATGCAGGGCGTGGACTCTGGGGCGCCCCTTATGACAATATTTTGCTTACGATTTATGGAAGAGCTCATTACTGTCCCGTCCGCGCTGGGACGATAATGTTGCTACTGTAGTATTCCCGACGGATGTTGGCACTTCGACATTTGAATGATTTTCGGCCGGCAAAGGGAGGTTAGGGCATGGATTTTCATGTGACGTACTTGCTCCGGCAGTGGCGCTTTTACAATCGCTACCCTGTTGCAGTGTACTGCACAAAGGCTTATCGTGTCCTTTTCCATAACCGGAATGGTTAGGGCACTTTCTAGATGAGTTAACCTTGCGAAGTTACAGGCATCTTCGCGGGGATCTCTTGCAAGCCTTCCGCAATGTTAAGGATTTGGATTGCAGTCTGGCCTTCGAGGACGTTTTTGCATTTGCTACCACGACCAACCTCCGAGGTCACCCGTTAAAACTACGCACTCAGCGCGCAAGGTTGGATGTACGGAAGTTCTCCTTCTATGTTCGAGTGGTCAAACCATGGAATGACCTTCCCCCAGATGTTGTGATGTCAACATCCATACAAAGTTTTAAAGGAATCTTGACAAATTTATGTTCCAAAATGAACAAGAGCGGTGAGAAGTAGAGCTCACCCTCTGTAACTCGTTCTCATTTTGTCGTACAATAATTGGCGTAGTTAAATTATTTCAGACCAGAACGTTTATCTGTATACCACACATTATTTTACGTTGCAAAATGGATACTCATAGGCTTACGCCTACTTCCCTCAATAAACTGAACTGGATGCTATCATTAGACGTAACATCACTGTTTACTAATGTACCCTTAGCCGAAACAATAAACTACCCTTGTGACGTTATCCGCGACACGAACTACCCGTTAGGCATGCCGTTGGAGACGCTAAAAGAACTACTGACACGGTGCACACAAAACGTCCAGTTTCTCTGCAATGGTCAACTGTACAGGCAAATAGACGGCGTTGCGATGGGCTCCCCGCTCGGCCCATTCCTCGCAAATGTCTGCATGGGCAAAGTCGTGATGACAAGTTTACAAGATACCATTAATGGCCTCAGCTTCTACAATCGGTACGTGAACGATATCTTCTGTCTGGCGGATATTACCACCGATATCGGCGACCTTGTCCAAAAGTTCAACAGTGCGCACCCCTCGCTAAAGTTCACTGCTGAGTCTGAGGCAGATAACGAACTTGCGTTTCTCGATGTCCTTCTACACAGGCAGGAGGATGGGTCTATCCAGGGCAGGGTGTTCCGAAAGAAAACCTGGACGCGACAATACATTAATTTCCACAGTTTTGTTCCCCTCAACATCAAACGAAATCTACTCCAGGGATTGGCAGCTAGAGTGAGGCGCATCTGCTTACCTGAAACTATTGGAGCAGGGCTCTAACAGCTGCCAAAACACACTCCGCGAGAACGGATATTCAGATAGATTTATCCTCCGAAATATTGGGGAACACATTGCAAGGCCCACTGTTGCGACTGCAGAAAAGAAAGATTTTGTTATAAGACTACCTTTTGCAGGGGACGCATCGAGCAAACTAGTCAGTTCAGTTCAGTTCAGTTTATTGAGGGAAATAGGCGTAAGCCTTTGAGTACCCTATTTGCAACGTAAAAAATGTGTGGTGTAGAGATAGATGTTCTGGGCTGAAATAGTTCGAACACGCCCATAATGGTGGGACAAAACGAGAAGGAGTTACAGGGGGTGAGCTCGACATCTCATCGCTCTTGGTCATTTCGGAACATAAATATGTCCAGATTCTTCTTTAAACTTTGTATGGATGGTGACATCACAACATCTGCGGGAAGCTCATTCCACGGTTTGACCACCCGAACCGAGAAGGAGAACTTCCGCACATCCAGCCGTGCCTGCTGAGTGCGCAGTTTTAACGGGTGACCTCGGAGGTTGGTCGTGGTAGCAAATTCAAAAAAGTCCTCGAAGGCCAGACTGCAATCCAACCCCTTTACAATGCGGAAGGCTTGCAAGAGATCTCCGCGAAGTTGCCTGTAACTCAAAGGAAAGAGGTTCAGATTTACTAGGCGGGTCGCATATGGAAAGGAGCTTTGACCCCTGACCATCTTCGTGGCTCTCCTCTGGACTCTTTCGAGGCAGTTTTGATCCATAACAGCCCACGGCCTCCAAGCTTGTATGCCGTACTCTAAATGCGGCCGGACGAATGTTCCAAATGTCTTAGAGAAGGCTTCTTCGTCAAAGTCCATAAACGCACGCTTGATGGCGTACAGTACGGACATTGCGGTTTTTGCCACCCTCGAACAGTGGGCGGATGGTTTTAGGTAACTCGTCGTATGCACACCGAGGTCCTTTTGGGCTTCGACCTCTTGTAGGGCTGCACTGCCCAGAAAGTAGCCTCTTGTGCCGGCAGATCTGGCTGTGTTGCCTAGGCGAAGTATGCTACATTTGGCAACGTTGAACCGCAGGAGCCAACGGTTTGACCACTCCTCCAACCGATTCAGGTTCATCTGCAGTCTGTCTTCATCGGCAGGACCACGAATTACACTCCATATCTTCATGTCGTCCGCAAACATTGCTACTTCACAGTCCAAATCTCTTGCGGCATCGTCCACGTAGATAAGGAACAAAATGGGTCCCAGTACTGAACCCTGGGGGACACCACTTTCGACCATAGCCGGATCTGATTTTCCCCGACCGACGCACACAACCTGGTGTCGACCCACAAGGACGTTTTCGATCCATTTATGGAAGTTGCCACCGATCCCTATTTTTTTCAGCTTATGTAAGAGCCTTTGGTGTGGCACAGTGTTGAAAGCCTTCTGGAAGTCGATGAAGGCTATGTGGACCGCGTGCCTGTCGTCGAGAGCTTGGGTCCAGCTCTGGAGAGATTGCAGCAGGTTTGTCGTGCAGGATCTTCCTTTTCGGAACCCATGTTGGCATTTCGATAGCAGGCCGTGAACTTCCAGGAATTGCATTAGTTCACACTTTATGATCCTTTCCATAACTTTGCAGAGAATGCATGTCAAGCTTATGGGCCGGTTATTTGTCGTCGCTGCCCTGTTACCTCCTTTGTGTAGCGGAGTAATATGCGCCAGCTTCCAATCGACAGGAAGTGTTCCAGTGTCAAATGACGTTTAAAAGAGCATCGACAAAGGCACAGAGAGCTCACGGGCAAGTTCCTTCAGAAGCTTGGATGGAATCTCGTCTGGTCCTGGCGACTTCGATTCGTTCAATGCCTCTAATTCTCTTCGGACAATGCCTCCTGAGAAGAGTATATCACTGACGCTTGGAGTCGGCAGTTCTTCTGTGGAGAGAGGAAGGAAACTTGCCTCGTTTGTATAGACTGATTGGAAAAACCGTGAAAAATACGCAGCTTTATTCCTACTATCAGCGATCTCAACGCCATCAGTAGTCTTTATCAAGGGGATTTGATGCCTGTTCCTTGTAGTTCGTCGGAGGTAGCTGTAGAGGAATTTTGGGTTCTGCGTTGCTTTTTGTAGCAAGTTCTTCTGGGATTCCCGCCGCGTCTGAATTATCAGCTTCCTCAGTTTGTTCCTCTGCGTCTTGTAGGTGTTGAAGCATTCAGCTTGTCTAGTGACGCAGTATTTTCTCCACAATTTGTGCTTCCTGTTGATTTCTTTTTTGAGGTTGCTATTTAGCCACCCAGGGCGTTTGTTCAGTCTTATACTAGTCAGTGGGCAGTGGTTGTTGATGAGCTGCAGAAGGACATTCTTGAACAGCTCCCAGTCATCGTTGGCACTTCCCGTAAACAGTGAGCCCCAGTCAAGACCGGATAAGTCTGCCCTCATCTGATTGAAGTCGCCCCTCCAAACATTACGCCTTTTGTGGTCTGTAGTATGTGAAATGGAGAATAACGAATAATCCCACAAAAGCACTACGTGGTCACTTCGGCCAAGGGGCGGCATGGAGGCGATCTCGTCTATGCTGTCTGGTGTTTTCGTAAAGACCAGATCCAGGCAGTTTGCCCTTTGTCCTTCACGTGTTCTCGTTGGGAACATAACATGTTGTGTGAGGCACGCATTTAATGTCTTGCTCAACAGGCGGTAATCGAATGCCGATTTTGGACCTGACGCTTGGAGGGTATTCCAGTTTGTTCCTGGTGCGTTGAAGTCGCCCATGATCATGATGTTAGGTCGACTGGAAAATTTCTCCAACTGCTCCAATAGTTGAGTGTCGGCGATTCGGTCTGTCCGAGGTGGTCGGTAGACAGTGAGGACATCGAGACACGGGGAACCGGTAGCCTTGATGGTCAACCAGATAGCTTCCGTACTGCACACACACTTGGTGGTGTTATCCGACACTGCCAGATCGTCATTCACATACACAACGATACCACCACCCTGACGATGTTCCCTGTCCCTCCGATAAATTTGGTATCCAGGCAAGGCTACTTCGTTATCGCTAATAGTCCCGGACAGCCAGGTCTAAGTTACTGCTAAAACATCTGGAGACAGCTCAACAAGGCAAAGTTTTAGTTCGTCTAGTTTCGATAGGAGGCTTTGGGCATTCGTGTACAAGCACCTCAGTTTGGCACCAGCCGAATTTCCCGTTGCATTTGTTACTGCTGTGAGCATTACTCCGTCGTGTTCTCTAGGGTCTTCCGTTACCTGATTTGGTTCCATTTACATGCCTTGTTTCAGCCAGATCACTGGACGCTACGGGCTCACTTGTGTTGGCGCCTTGATCAGGTGGTTCAACGAAGGTCTCTGTTTTAGCTGAGTAGCTGTCGTCGTTCGTAGTATTACAGGCTGGTTCCACTGAAACGGCATATATTACCGAACTACCTTCCCCTTGAAGATAGCCAGATTGTGTTCGCCATCCTTCAGTCTTCATTTTAACTCCAGGGCAAGTTCCCGGCGTTTCAACCGTTCCGCTGGTGAATAGTCTGGTTGAAAAAAAACCTGTTCGTGTGTGTTTCTAAAATCGGTTTTTTTAGAGAGGATAAACTTGATTTGCTCTTTTTTCTCCAGCATAATTTTGAGAGGGCGAGGTGGTTGTGCTACTGTCCTGTCTTCGCTCCTTTTTCCTATCCGTAATGCTTTCAGAAACTTTATTTCCATGTCTGCCGGCAGTAAATGATTTAGCAGACCATGAAAGGAAGCAAGGTCCTCTGAGACACGGTCTTCAGGTCTGACTGCATTCGATTCTGACAAACCCTGAATAACCAGACACTGCTGGCGAGCATGGTCCTCCTTACTCTGTCTTTCCGGTGAATGCGCTGCATGTGGGCGAGGACGATTTACGGAGTCATCGCTTAGACGCACACTTTTACTGTCTACCGACTGTCCCGAGCAACCCATCAGGGCTGGCTGGGACTTCAGAATCCTGTCATGGCGTTTCCCTCTCCCCTCTACCCACTGGTTTATGTCTTCACATTCAGATACGTGCTCTGTAGTGCGCTCGGGGTGGTTGCCAGAACAAGAGGGCAAGAGTAGACTGGATGACCCAGGTATATCGTCTCCAGGCAGAACAGATATCCCATCACTTACAGCAAGAGGCTTAGGTGACATGGATTCCGCGATAGGTAATTTTTTTGCGACATCGCTTAAGACATCGTGCGTGGGAATCGAGTCTCCCTTTATCGGCGGCTTCGTTTTCATTCTCCTGCTGTTACCGGCGTCTGCGGTTTTGGCTGTTGAGTTGCTACTCGTGTTTGAAGATACCCCCGAGGAGATATTTTTTCGCGTTTTTTTGCGTTTTGCTCTTCGTTTTTTGGATACTAACACTGGACACGTTCTGGCCGACTACGGTCTGTTGCACGAGCGTCCTTAAATCAGCAAGCTCCTTTTCCAGTTGTTCTACTTTGATTTGAATATCTGCGCTTCCAGCACAAGGCTCGTCTTCGTACCTCACACTTTTTGCGGTATTTACGCTTTTTGCACGCTTTGCTGGTCGTTGGCTGGAGGCGAAGGTTGAGCGAGCACAGGGTCTGGATGCGAAGGACAACTCACCGGACTTATCTTCCAAAGAGGTGCCGTCGCTGGCCGTACTACTACAGTTAGCCTGCTGAGAATCCATAAACTTCGACGTGATATAATAGGTATAATTCCGCTTTCGATGTTATAACGAATACGTCCGCTTATATATGATGAATTAAAGTGAGTATTCAAAACTCAATAAGCAAAAAAATACTTAAAATCCGATAAATTTTGTTGAATTTAATCAGAAGCGACTTAGCCCTTTCCAGATCTCGTGGGACTTGAATAACTGCAGACCATGAAGTATTTTGAGCGATTGGTTTTCTAGGTTGTATACCGTGAATCGGTTGCGTAGCCAGTTGCGTTGTCAGTTGGACCGTGCTGATAAACAAATTGCTCTTAATCCAGGTTCCAGGCGAATTTCGATGCGTGAAAAAGTATTTCAAAAATGCACAAAGTTAGTCTGTACGTACGGTTCCAGTATCAATGTCAGAGACTGTAACTGTGGGATGGTATCCAAGTCGAAATTGTCCCAGTTGGAGCGCAGAATAATTCCGTCGTGCTCAGTTGGGCTTTGTCGTGCATACCAGTTTTGTTTTTAGTTTTTGTTTTTTTTAGTCAGACGGCGCTGAACTCCAGCTGTCACGAGGGCATTCCCCGCGGCGAATTTACGCGTATGTTACACAAACTCTCCCCTGCTACGTTTAGGACGTAAAGACAGACTACCGTTGGAGGCCAAATCAATGTGCATCTACTCATTCATTTGCTCCTGTTGAGCTGGATACATTGACCGTACAACGAGACGCCTGGTAAAGAAGGTGCGTGAACTTATGCCCGCCTGGCTAGACAGAGGTGAGACCCGATCGCTTTCGAGGTCTATTCTCGCACATTTAATCGATACGAATCACCAAGTCGATATCAAGGAAGCATTTCAGATTGTCTGCCGGACACCAACAAGCTTCTCGAAAGGCCTTCGCCAACGGATACTAGCAACGGCCGTGGCAGTGGCTATGGGGCTGACGAATCCGGTGCTATGCTGTCAGAAAACCCTGACACAAGCGCTTTCTCTGCCGTGGCCAACGCCAACCTCAGGGGATGACGACATGCCGCCTCAAATGCCTGATTACAGTGATGGGTACTCCGTACACTCAATCGAAGAGCATCACTCAAAGACTCGCTTACCCCCATCCCACAGCTCTAAGAACCCAAACCCGCCGACCTTGTCATGCGGGCGTCGTGGGGAAGATGTGTGTTAATGACTTGATTGCCCTTGCGACACCTATAAACTCTGTTAACTCCGTACATTTTCACTCATTCTTGTTATTCTATTGGCCTGACGACCAATTACCGAAAATGCGCGTTAGCCAATTTGACTTTTCAATTTTAACATGGGAATATTCGCTGGCCTTAGAGTTTAAATTTTACTGCCGGGTTCGCCTTAAGAATCCAGTCAGCTGGCCGATCATCGATTGAGCCTGCGAGCCGGCTGTGCACATGTGGGACCGTTGGTCTTCCAGGAGAGCTTGTGCCTTCTCGTGGTTATCAACGCGGTTCATCACAGCGGTTGCTCTTCTTTTGTCGGCCGGTAGCACGGTAAGAGCTTTTTTAGTCCATTTATTGCTTCTATTTCTGCGCCCGGCATATTGCTAGAGGGCCTGTTCGTCATCAGTTGAGACAGTGTGTTTAGCATGTTCGGTTGCGTTAGTTCATGCTAACATGACCTCGATTGCGGCAATGAAGTGGGCTGGGGTGGCGTCAGCAGTGTTCAAATTGGCTTCGCGTCTCAACACTCTGAGTTCCAGTTCACTTAACTGCTTCGACGATAAGTTGTGCACCACATTTTCATTTGTATTGATTTCGGGTTTTAATTTGACGACATTTTTGTCTAGATTCTTGCGTTTCACTTTCTGTCTCGCTATTGTCAGATTGGATACTGTTCAGTCCAGACATTCAGTAACTGATTAGCCAAGGAATGCTGCGCACTTTGTCCACCTTATTTCAGTACTTGCGCAAGCCATTCCGGCAGTCGCTGATCAGCGTCTTATCATTTACTTCCGGAATCGTTCTACGACGCTTCGGCCCAATTCCATATTCACTGGCGCTTTATGACGAAAGCTCTTCGGTGTCAGACCGAGTGAACGCACTTATGTAGAAAGCGCACTTGTTCACAATTTGCTGCGCCTCGTGTGGAGAACGCCTCCCAGCTGCTAGCTGTATGAAGCGCATCACTCCCGAAATCCTCACGAATGGAAGAGAATATGTGCATCCCTGTTTCTTGTTTAAAAGAAGAGGAAGTCACGATCACTAGTACGGTAGATTTAATGGTCTAAGCTTTCGAACTCGGACAGGAATTCATTATCAGTGACTGCCAGAGTGCATTTACGTTTGAACATTTATATGGTAGTGCCGTGAGGGGGAGCAACAACGTCCGTGGAAATGTCTGGTTTGTGCTACCTGGTCTACACGCTGGAAGACGGCCATGAGTTCGACTTCGCGAAAACGCCGATTTGGGGGCGAGCCGGCAACCAGACGCGGAGAGAACTGTTGAAGGCACAATAGACACATTGATTCGCCTGCGTGTTATCACGCACTCCGCCCACGCAGCCAGGTGGCGCAGCTCGCATCGCCGTTAAGTGCAAACGCCATTAACACACCGGGGGACCACTGTGGGCCGGGCAGCACAAACAAACCTCTCCACGACACTACGATATAAATGTTTACACGTAAATGCACTCTGGCAGTCCCTGATGATGAACTCCTGTCCGGGTTCGAAAGCTAACACCAATAAATATACCATCCGAGTGATCGTGTTTATGTCCGCCGGATATTTTAGTGGGTACGAACAGTTTGTTTGTTAAATGGTGTTTGTGGGTCTAGTTAATCTCTGCGAATGCCAACTATACCATTCAGCGAACTCCATCGCAACGGACGGGACAACAAGCCCACGGCTCAGCGGCTAGGTTATTGCAGTTCTAACTAGTGACAAGCAATATCGTGCTCCGGGTTTTGCCATGGTTGGCTGATGACGACCGATAAGGCATAAGTGAACACTGCAATCTCCTTCGTATTTTATGTCTTCTAACGCATGAATTGTATAATGCATTAACATACTACAGGCTAGGCGGATTTTTCAGACCTGACCACATTAAAATACTAGTAAAACGTCTCACTTTTTAAAGGGTTTTGTTTGAAAATATTAAAGCGACATCCTATTACTGTTGCAGCTCTCGAAACCTGCCCGTCCTACTCGAAGTAGGGACCTTAGCAAATGGCATCCGTCGTCAGGGATGACTACGTAAGAAGGTGTAAGCGTTTTGCAGGATGTAGCATATCACAATTCATCCGATTAAATCAAAGACTCCTCCTGTATGAAATCATTAAGCACTCACTCGCTCGACGCAATGCGGTTTACTCGAGCTTCCTTTTGCAAGTCTATTAGTTACGGCGGACAAAGGCAAGGGCGTTCATTAATACGCCTTTCCGCGCTTACCAGAATAATTAACTCCACAATATGCCCGACTACATCAAAGAAATCTCCAGTATGGGAACACATGTGCGCCTGCTTTTAAGATTCAGAGCCAGTTACTCGAGTTTACCATTAGACTGTTGGCTTCAAGCGGCAGTGACAAAGATGTCCATTATTTGGACATCATTACAACTGAACCTGCGGGTCTGAAGTCATCGCTCACAGAAGCATTGAAGTAGACCATCTGCCGATTTGCAAAATTGTTGTTGTGTCCAATTGCTGTGTATGTTAATGCCTTTGAAGGCTACATGATTGGTGATGTAGATATGCATATCGAACAGTCAAAATGATCCAACGTAACAGTCTTCGTACATTCGTCTTACAGTGGTGTACGCCGTAACGCAGCTTACGGGCCTTTGCAGCGTCTTCAGCTTGTACAGATTTAGCTCATAAAACGTTGTCAACTGGCGCATTTGGCATGGAGAGAACTACACTTTTGTCAACGTCCTTTTTCTGCGGAATAATATATGCAACCCGCGTAAGTCAAGCAACCTTCTAATCCCTCTGACATTATAATAATGTTTCCTTAGTTATTCTGATTTGACAACCTTTATCTCCCCACTACCAGTCTAGATGAACAGCCGGATAAGAGGAGGACACCCAGAGACGCCCCGTCCTGTTGATAAATTTGTCGTTACCAAGGCACACGAAGGCAGGGGCAGGTTCATTACATTTCGCAATGCTAATATATATCTAAACAAACTGGTGGCATCACTGGGCTGTGCTTTGTGAATAATGAATTATCATCATGTTTTCCGCAAACACGAGTTGCTTTCAGAGTAAGATCTGACCTCGGGGTAACGGCGTTTTGTTCAGTCAAATAATGATTTGCTTTGCAGTGCAAAAGGGACTTGCGGCCGAGCACTTTCAACGCAGCGGACCGCACAATGGTCCGGTTTGAGTCAGGAGCAGGAGCAACTGTTGAGACTATTCTTGTCACACATTGAAACCATAGTAATGAATCTGGGTACACTCTCATTAAAAGTCACGCAACCTCGTCAGCGGGGAGGGGCTGTGAATACAACTTTATTAAACAGACATCTCTGATCGACATACATTCTGGCAAGTCGAAAGATGGAGAAAAATTATGAAGAATTAACAAAAAAGATGTCTCATTCACAATTATCAGTCCGAGATATAGAATTAATAAAATGGCCTCGGCAGTCCCATCTCCTCGTTGAGGGTTGGTGATCTCGCTCGAGAAAGAAGCAAAGTTTTCAGATATGCCCCATATATACAGTGCGTGACCGATCTCATGACATTTTGGTCGAAATTCTTAAATGCGTTTTCGATTACGAAAGATTACTCAGGCGGATTTGTAATATTGATTATCTTGCAGCAAAAGCCTACAACATTTCAGACTTGGAAGGATGACTTATTTTGAATGCACTTCTTCTCGACTTCCTGTGGAAACCATACGTGGTAAAGAATGACTACTTAAGTAGCATGCATTTCTCACCTTGATTTTCGATGGTCTTATAAATTCAAATATATTTTATAGAAAACATGCACAAATATATGCTTCCTTTTACGCATTTGGTGGCAAATTACGCTGCCTTTACATTTTATGCTTGATAACTGGTATATTTAGGTCTTAAAGAAGTTTTTTATTATAAGATTTTTAAGACCGCGAAATGTAACTTCATACAGCATCGTACCTGTATGTTACCATCGCTACTCACGAAATTCATAATATATTCCGCACTCATTGAAAAATTTCAGTAAATCTAAATATATATTCTTAAAGATATAGTGGAATAAATTATTTTCATTACGCGGAAAACATGCGCCTTGTAGAAGCAAATCACTAAACGCAAATGCAGCGGCTGATCTGGCTTAAAATGATTCGGTTACTGGAAAACGTTTTTGAAATCTAAATATACTGTGTCTTCAGGAATCACATGTCAAGTCGACGTGACTTGCCGCCAAATGAGTAGAAGAAAGCATATTTTATGCATGTGTTCTTTAAAATATATTTGAATTTTTAAGAACATTGAAAATCATGCGTACTTCTTAAGCAGGTAGTTTTTATGAGTGTGGTTGTTGCAGGAGATCGAAATGGATGTTCATTAAAAAGCCCAAATCCTCGCAAGTCCGAAATATCACTGGATTATGCTGCATCGTAATCAATTTTATAACACCAACTTAGTATTCCTCCCAAATCGAAAACGCATTTCGAATTTCGACCAATACTTCATGAGGCCGGTCACTCACTGTAACTCATCAACACCGATGGTCAGTTCCCAGACAACCTGTTTTTATTTAACTAACCAACGCTTTGGTTCAGGGTCTACAGTGTCAACGCAAAAACCAATCACCGATTTTGGCCTCCTTAGTTCCGGCCTTTTAGCCGATTAAATGTTTACAAGTTTGCACACGATAAAGGCCGCAAATACTACTTTCAGAAAAGAGTGGTGAATAAGCAGACGGGATTGCGCGACTCTAGACAATTATCAGTGTTATCACCGAATAAGTTCAGGCGGCGCAAAATGGTTCCTGTATACTTAGGGTCTAATGACAATGCCGTTGCATACCTACCAATGTTATTGGATTTCGAAATTATCACTTATGGTCAGAAATGTCTCAATGACTGCGTTACTGCTCGCATCCGATTAGGTAATTGCTACACTTTAGCCCCAATACTGGTTCTCGACCCCTAAGCCGTCAGCAAGCCAGAGGAAATACCCTATCGTGTTCAGTCCTAGAATTTCATTTGGTGAGCTTGCGACCAAGAACACTTTCCAATGACTGTACCAGCAGGCGACAGAGTAAACAAAAGCCCAAAAATTTATTTCATTATTTAAATAGCAGACTAAAAAATCAGGACGCGGATGCAGTGCTAAGGACAGTTAATGGTGTAGAAATCGTTGAAAACAGCAGGGAAGCCGAACACATGTGGCAATACTTTGCCTCTGTTTTCCCAAGGGGACCGGTGTTTTGGACTCCCAATGTCGGAAATGCTCTAGATCCCGCTGGACCCGAGCTTCAATGTATATGTTAATCGCATTTAAAAAATAAATGTCGTCGGGTCCAGACAATATACCGACCAAATTGTTAAAAGAATTGGCAAAACAACTGTTGAAACCACCAGCACACATCTTCTGTTTGTCTATCGAATTACGATGCTGCCGTCCGAACGGAAGGCAGTAAATATCTTCCCGATATAATTTCGTTGGGTTTACACTAGCGTTGGAAATTGCCGATTCGTAAGTCGTACCTGCGTCTGCTCTAACATAATGGAAACCATACTTAAGACATAAACAATAAATCGTGCGTGTTGATGCCTTGAGGTCATCTTCTACCTTCGCCGTGATTGCTTTTCCAAGGGCTCAGTCTTAGGGCCGCCGCTATTTGTGATTTACACTAACGATATTGTCAATGACCCAGGATGCAACGTCGTAACGTTTGCCGACAATGTTAGAATGCGGAGAGCCATCAGATCCGACGTAGACAGGTACGCGCATCAAGAGAGTCTCAGCTGGCTGAGCAGTTGGGCAGCTCGCTGGCTCCTCAATTATAATGTGGAAAAATATGCTGTCGTGAGACTCCGTACAGGAGGGATCAGTAAGGAGCATGATTATTTTCATTACCTCCTTAAGCGGCAGCCAACTTCAAATGTTGAAGAATAGAAAGACTTGGGCGTCTAAATGAACTCGTCACTTAGACTATCGTAAGAATGTTAAATGGCAGTCAAACGCGCGATAAGAGTTTTGTATTCTCTGACTAATGTGATTTACGTTGCATGCAAAATGCGTCGGATGATTTGGATGTGGCTAGCTTATAGTACATCACTTATGGGAAATCTGTCTGACCAGATTTGCGCAATATGTTTGAATATAACATTGCGAGGAACGAAATATTTGCTTGGCAAACGAGACGATTAAGGACGACATTTAACTGTGCGCACACTTTCAGCAAAGATATGCCGCACCTCCTTTTTTGAAATTACGTATTGGAGTCAGGCAATACAGTAGTAATCAAGGGGCTTAACAAATAATCACATTTGTTGACAGTATAGTTTCTGATATGAGTCCCGTTGCATTCTGCGATTTTTGGCGTTTGCGCCAGCCAAGTGACTACAAATTCCATTGAGAGCATATATGATTTACAATTAATTAAAAGAAATTTGGGAGACTGAATCCGCCCATAATATTTAGTCCATTTCAACCCGTAAAATGTTACTTATTCAGATGGATGAATTTTAATAGCAAGAAGAACAACCGCCCAAAATTAAAGAGAACACTTTTGCCAGAACCTTGATTACGTCTGCGTAAAGCATGGTTTTATTAGAAACCAGGCAATGAGGTAGGGCCGACAATATTTGATATTTGGTAAGTCATCATATTTGCTGTAATCTGCCTCAAAACTTCAAAAAAATACACTGCCCAAAGTAAGCCAACATTGTTATGAAAGTAATGCAATCTACAACTGTACCGGCAAAGTCTAAATGGTGATAGAGCACGAACGAGGTAAAAACATTGCTGTCCACAGTACCCGAACGGCCAAATGGCATTCACCTGCGTTTCAGTCATCCTCTATAACATATGGGGAATTTTATTTGTACATGATTGATGGCTTGCGAAATAGGATAACATGCCAGGTGATTTTTCGTTAGCGTCCTTTATGCGAGGGCGCAATTTTTTTTATCCTGGTGGAATAGCTTGTGAATATCGCAGACTTCCATAGTTAACTCATTGTCAAGTAAAACTGTAAATGTAGACCATGCGCCAATGTTCAGATGTCCATCTTAATCTTGATACGTATGTGCATATCTCGATCGAGCCAATTCATAAATCAACAATGACGCTTTTAAGGCGCTAGACTGAAAACCCTTAACACAAAAGCCATTTGCCAAGTCTCTTCATGACAAATAAATTACAAAGCATTATGTAGGAGCAAAAACATTCTAGAACAGTCTAAGGCGACTAAAATCAGACGACAATAAATATGCCCCGACATTATTTTAGAAATTATCCTTGTTAACCGTCGTGTGGCCCAATCGGTTGCTAATACCAGACTGTTAACGTGGGAACAACGAGCAATTGCTTTTTAAGGAAGGATAGGCATGTATTTAAAGAGGACTACTTAGCCATATTACCAGCGAATGCAAACGTTCTATGAGAAAAGTACGTAGTCTATAACAGTATATTTTACATTCCATAAACGCTTTGCAGATAGTTCCCTTCAGATAAGTCATTTAATTACATCTAGATAAGATACCAATCGGCAGAGCAATGTAAAATGGACGAACAAGTGTGCTTTTGTAATAATATGCCGATAGTCGCTATTTATCAGTTTCATCCTCTAAAGAAAATATATTTTATTTTGTAGTCGTACCTGTTATGAATTACGTTTAAGATTAAGGGTCCGAATAAGGGGTTAGGGTCAAGAGTTGGGGTTAGGAGTATGTGCTCAGGGTTAGGGATTAAGGTTAGGGGTGGGATAAGTAGTTAGGCTGGGAATCGTCTACTTCAGTTATGGCTACGAAATGAGATCCGACCTCCCATTGACTCTCTGAGTCAAGGCATGTGGTAACTAAGTCGGTAGCAGTGGTTGGCCTAACCCAAAGCCTCCGCCTACGGGGCGTAAAATGCGTGCATAGAATGATGTATGCTATTTTGCCCACCCTCACTGAGCCAAACAAACATCAATGTAGGATTCGAATATGGAGGATTGATCAGATCAGATCAGATCAGATCAGATCAGATCAGATCAGATCAGATCAGATCAGATCAGATTTATCAGATCAGATCAGATTTATTAAGGGAAAAGTAGGCGAACGCCTTTGAACTCCCTTTTGGTTACAATAACGTCATAAAAAACAATGTGTAAGGCAAGTGTGAAAAAAATCAGGTAAGTAATTACATACAACAAGCATTGGTCACTGGTATGAATTTGTCTGTGAATGCCTTCTGTGTCAAGATTGTACAATATCCAGTACGGCAATGAATGAACCAAGTAATATCAAAGCAAGCGCATATGTGGCGGTCAGGAGATAGCGAAAATTGTAAACCGTGATGTTACTAAAATATAGGGAGTAGCATGCTTTGTTACATAAAACGTTGGATGGGACGGGTGGCACAGGGGGGGGGTTCGTTAGTTTCTGATGCTGTGGAGGTACATATCCCTGTACTGGTCAAGCTTTCTCTTAAATGAGTCCACGGATGAGGACATGACGACATCCACAGGTAGGGCGTTCCATGCCTTTACCACTCTGTGGCTGAAGAAGGACCTTCTTGCATCCAGTCTCGCTCCTGTCACACGTAGTTTCAGAGGGTGTCCTCTCAAGCTAGTAGTGGTGGCCAGCTCAAAGAATTCGCCGGATGCGAGGCAGCAGTCCTGACCCCGTAACATTCTAAACGTTTGAATTAAGTCGCCACGGAGTTGTCTGTAGTCCAGGGGAAAGAGGTTAAGATTTGAAAGTCTGGTTTCGTAAGGTAGGTTTTTATGACCTCTGACAAGCTTGGTTGCCCGTCGTTGGACTTTTTCGAGGGTGGTACGATCCTTAACAGTCCAGGGTCTCCAGGCCTGAATGGCAAATTCTAACTGTGGGCGCACAAACATCCCGAAGACCTTGCGGAAGCACTCTTCATCGAACTTGGCAAATGCCCGCTTAATGAGATATAAGCTGGACATTGCGGATTTCGCTGCTTTCAAGCAGTGGAATGATGGCTTTAGTGAAGATGTTATCCACACCCTGGTGATCGTAAAGATGGCTTAATATGTTCAAAGAATGTCGCGTTGACCGACCACGTGAGAATAGTGTGGGCTTCGACGGTGACAGATAAATCTGCGATTACGGACGGATATTCACTTATTTGGTCTTTGTAGCGGCCTTCGAATGAGAATAAACAAAGACGTCAAAAATGACTTAATGCTGTTTCGTCTTTCTAATAACTTGTCTTGAAATATTATTTTCCCATAAAATCTACTACCGGACTGCGCACGTATAAATTTTTGAAATCAACATTTAGCATGACCATCTGAGAGGATTTTCATATATTATATTTAAAAGAAGTCAATTAATTACAATTTTCACAGTAATCAAATGTAGCTCGTAGGCGCGGTTTTCTAAAGGTTTATGAAAATCTGGAGCAGAATGCAGAAAGATATGGCGTTTTTAAATTCGAACGTTCTTATCGTAAAAATTTCGGTAAGGTTTTGTCCTGCAGCTGCACCTAACGGATGTGAAAGGTCAAGCTACTGAATTGATATTGAGTAGGGTGATCACGCTAAAGTAGCCTCAGTGACTGTGGTAAGACGGAGTGCACACCGACCTAGCTTTCAATCGACCACATAGTTATCCTTTCTAATGTAGCAAGCGGCTAGCCTACGAATGTCAATGGAACTGCTAATACCGATATTTGCTCTAACGGTACGAGCACAATCATCATATTTTACATGTGCTTTCTATTAGGAGCTATAAGGTCTATACGAACATTAGAAATCGACTGAAGAAATGCATATTGCATAATTTCTTTGCAGGTGGTCACCATAAATCATCAATTGTAGATAGGCCCTTCAGTCGGCACAATACACAGTCGCCAATTTTAGTAGTATGTGTGACTAGCGACCAACGTGACCCATAGTAAGCACAGGTTAAAAGTTGCCATTGCTTTTAGAGAAAAACCGCCAGCATTTGAAGTGTCAACATGTCGCCAAAATTGCCAACCTGTTCTCTTTGTTCTAGGGCTCAAATTAAAGATTGATTGGCGTGAAGATTACGGCTATCTAAAATCAGGGGCTTGCTCTAGGTGAGGGGGTGATGTGTAAGATATTTGATATGCGCATGATCCCTTTTGCTAAAACATATGGACTATAACTTTCCTGGGCATAGACGAGCTATACTCAATCAAAAGGGCAACCACTTTAAATATCGGGCCAAACAATTCAGCAATAATTTAAGTCTAGACGTTGTATACTAAACGAGGATAATTGTTTTCGCTAAAGCACAAAAGCTATCTTCTATGTCTATATTGTAAACTTATATTTGATAACATGCGATTTGGTTAATTGAGGAAGCGTATTACCGCGTATTACCACTCATTCTCAAACAGGTTATCCTTACACAGTACTCAATTTGCCCACCGACTAACATAGTTGGCAAAACAATACGCAGAGTATCTCCTGAAATCCTATGACACAGATGTCCCCGCTACTGCCTCACTCGAACTCACAGACCTCTGTATGGAAACTAATTTATCGTTCGACCAACAGTATAACCAATAGCTGAAAGGAGCCCCAATGGGTTGCCCTATCTCTGTCTTCCTCGCTGACATTACTATGCAAAAATTAGAGGCCACGGCTCTTCCAGTAGTTAACCCTAATTTGAGGTTGCTATATGTGGACGCCACATATGTGATCGTTAAAAAAGATCCACTGGAAACGCTCCACAACCCGATCAACTCAACAATGCCGGGAATAAAATTCACACTCGAGAAAGAAGTTGACAAAGAACTCCCGTTTTTAGATGTTCCCGTGCAGCGGACGACTGATGGAACATTGTGCACAACGGCGTACCGCAAAGAAACCTATGCGGAAGTCATTCTGCACTATGAGAGCAAACACCATATTTACCGCAAACGGAGTAAGACCACAGTCTGCTTAGTCAAGCGAAAACACACTACTCGGACGAAGACGGCTCCGGGCCTAACTAAATTACTCGCATACTGAGGAATCATCCAGTTCCTCTAAGGAAATTACTTTGTCCTCGGCGGGATCAGGTCCCTATCCGCGAGAAGATGCCGACGTTAGACCATTTCGCATTCGTTATACATTTTTTTGGACACTGCCACAAGCCGGAAGTGTTTAAAAAGACGTATGTTGCCTTCACATGACGCTCGCAGTTGGAGTTGTATACGAGCCGGAGACAACAAGCGATGATGTCGAAATGGATACGTTGTCGGTAATTATAAGCTCGAATTTTTCCCCTGAACTAAACAAGGCATATTTGACACCGATGAAGTCAAAAGTAAGGCTTTACCATAAATTAAGCCATGCGTGTACAAAGGCGAGCTTACAAGGCGATGACGTCTAGCTCCCCTGCCTCCCCAAACGCATGTCCCTTACCTATTATTATATTAGGGAGGAAGCGATCAACTATAAGTGCTAGGGATTACGACAACGCACTATCCTGTGAACAATGAGGCTTCTTTTTGTATACCCTTTTCTCATATCTTGGGACGTACACTGCCAACATCCAGCAAGAAGTTATGAAACTATTGTCGTCCGCTCATGGGCAAGTTCCGGTCCTTTGCAGGTATTTCAACAGCCTTCGAATAAGGGAAAGCTTGACATAAGGGAAACTATGGATGCAGATTTGGCGAAACGAACGAAAATTAGCAATACTGGACGCGGAGTTTATGTACAGCCGAAGGGCTGTCACACACGAACTAAAGTGGCAGAATTATAAAAATTCCCGTCACACTTCTAGAAGACTAGTTTGCGAGTATAGGTTTGCCTTTGATGAATGCACGTCAAACCATTACATCTATGTGGGAATGGCGTCAAGTAGAGCATGTCAGGGAGTGGGGTAATCGACTAAACTTCATAAGCCAAGCGCATGTGGTTGTATGAGAGTAATTAGAGTCAATCTCAGTGGCGTGGAGAGCGGAAGCGTATGAGGTGTTTCATGTAATGAGTCGAACTTTGGTTACGGCGAGCAGGAATGCTGAACGAGATTCATTTGCGCGCAAAAGACCGCTTTCCTCACGTGATAGTGACTACCCTTTCTGTTTTCAATAGCCGCTGGCTGTGTTGCTAAGGGTAGCTTGATGGGACCCTAAAAGTCACACGATAAGTCCCTCTGGTGTCTGCATGATCTCGTAGTAAACAATTTATACGAGAATGACGATGAACATGCACCGAGTTTTATCCTTTAGTAGGAAGGTTGGGAGGTGTTTTATTTGCAGCTTTGAAGGGGCCGACACATGTGGCCAATTCGGCCTGTCCTACAGAAGCAAGTGAAGTAGTAGCTGCCCATGGATTTGTTCTCAGATGTCAACCTATATATGCCATCTTCGCGTAAAATACGGCTGGCAGAGAAACATATTAGGATCTTTGCGTCTTACAAATTTCGTTGGGTAGATTCATTAAGGTGTCTTGGTAGTTCATTGCGGGGTCCTCTTGAAAAATAACTTTAAGTAACAGATTTTTCCTTTCAGTAGTAATTTGGGAGGGCTTTTCCGGTCTTCGCCAATTTTCTTTGCGGAATACCCCTATTCGCGAAGCAAGTCCGAGATCTTTCTAAGTTTTACCTCGATGAGCCCTGTCATATGGATTTGTCCAGCCCTGATCTCAAAAGAGTGGACAGTATGGGTATCGTTGAAATGCTGAAAGTCTGCAATAGTTCTTTTATTATCAGGACCAAATTTTCTTCCGACAGATGCTCTTTCGAACGCTACCATGAGCTCTTCGGCATAGAAAGTGATCTAGAATTGGGAGCGAACCTGCCGTTTTTACCTCAACCGCAAACGTGATAGACAGATGTGCCATTTTAATGAAATTAAAGAGGACATTCGCGTTGGTTTTCTTATTGGTGATCCAAAAGATGTCATTAACCTTGTGACAGTAATATTTTAGTCTTTTTATGTACTTGTCACGTTGAAATTTCCCCAACTTGCACATCAAGAAATTAGATGAAATGAATTGACGAATGACGCTAATTACGTCCGTATAACGTGTGAAATGGACAAGGGATGGTTAAACACATGAACTCGTTTCAATTCGAGTAACATCTATTGTGAGCCTAGCATGAGAAATGTACGAATGGCGCCAATTACCTCTTACTTTGTGAGATTCGCTAACGTACCATCAGTTCAACTGTCTAATGGAAGTCAAAGAGTTGCGTTCGTGAGAACTCTGTGCAGGCGCTGGTAATAGAATCTTAGTGCCTTCAAGTCGTCTTTGTTGATTTATGAATGACTTCGATCGGGATAAATGTTCCTCATAACTGCGCTTGGGCATTTGAATATAGGTGGATAATCTCCTCTTCAATATGCACTTATCAAGTAGACAACTGTGGTGTATTTTATGACCTTCGTTTATTTACATAATCCTTTTCTCCAGGAAAACAAATGTACTGCGTTCGACCAGCGTGTAGAACCGATCTACAAATCATGCCACAATCAATTCTCTTCGGCAACCTATCAGTCAGTTGCCAATGAACTCCCGACCACCGATATATATTCAATACATGCTAGGGGATGCTTTATAAATGCATACCTAATATTGCACTGTACAATTCAGTGGTGGATGAGCAGGGGGGGGGGGCAAAATGCACACAACTACTGAAAATGCAATTTTACTTCAATTCATAGATGCTTTATCTACTGTCAAAATATCGCCAAAAACCCAAGTGTAAAGACATAAATAATTGCTTTCTTATGAAGTCGTATTTATTTTTTGCGTTTTGAAGTAGAACGAAATCAGCTTCTCAGGCATTCGAAAGCGAAGGCTAGTATGTGAGAAGTGAGCAATTAGGAGATGTAATTGCAATCACAGATGAGTTTAAATCATGCAGGCGATGTCACAGGACATCATGAATGCCTGCAAGAGGATCTTTTCAAAATTGTCTGAAATGTGGTTCATTAATTCACGAAGGGCATCTTTGGACGTAGACAATACGTGAGGTTTTCGTAAATTACGTGGCGTGAATTTTGACAGTCGAGCTATATTTGGCCCAAGTGAGAAAATTTCCCAGTAAGAAATGTCCACAGTTATAGTGGTAGACACGTTGGTAACCATCAATGACATGTATTCATAATTGCCTAACATCTTTAATGAGGAAAAACGGATTTTTATGAAAAGAGGGATTAACATCCAACATGTACAGATTTAAAACAGGCAAATAATTAGAGTCTTAGCTTAATGCTTGTCAGGCTCTCCTTTGCACCCACATACATGCGCTATCAAGGGTAACGGCTCTGCCGGTACCTCTGCCGATACATGTTAAATGCATTTTGACAATTTTGCTGTGCAGCTAACATCTTCTTTGATACTAATGCATCGCGTTCAAAAGCAATTCAAGATGTAAATCAATTTTCTAATGTCTGGAAGGCGTCCTTACCTACTGTGCATGACTAATTTGCATTATTTGTCTAAAAAGCGCGGATCACTAGGTGTAAAACGTCCGCTCCTAATCCTATTTATATGCAACAAGGTTAACCAATAATAAGAAAGGACCATGGCTCTGATTACCGCTAAACAGCCTGCATGACCAAACTGCAATTGGCCAAAACGTCACACAATAATCAGATGTAGTTTGTTCGGCAGGATTTAAATCTAATATGGCACAACGCCTAGGACACCGAAAAGAGCTGCAACCACGAGCACGTCCATAATATGACTAGCCGACTGAAGGCTACACCGAAGGCATATCTTCACCCATAAATAGCTGCTGAACGCAAGTAGGCCTTCTCAGTTTAGGTCGGGTCCATATTCGTTTGTGCCTACTGAATGATCGATCATGTGCATATTTAGTATATGCTTTTGTTTCTTTGAGTTGAGTTGGAGTTTTCTATCCCATTTTTCTTTATGACCTATTGCCAATTATTCCAAAGTGGACGAAATTATGCTAACCCAGGTTCCTACTGTTAATCAGATGAACGAACGATTACTGGAACAAATGCCCACGACAATGTATATAATTGCACAGTTTATGATGACGGGTTCTATTGTTCTAGAGCATGTATCCGGCTTCAAAACTTAGAATCGACTTTAATTTGTTCAATTTGCCATTTCTCTAAACCGAAATAGGACAAATTTCCAACATTTCAGATAGGGTGTTTAAGCAGTTCTGGTTTTTAAATTTTCAGAAATTCTAGGTGCTTGATCATTCAGACTCCTTTTGACAAACATACATCCTTTATTGCGGCGATGTTTGGGCACTATCTTCAACCGTTTCGGTCAGATCCATGTCTTCCGGATTTTGAGAACTGTATACGATCCGTTCGATTTATTCCGATTTCAGCACGTAATCCTTCTTCATCGTATGTAAAATTATTGAGCCACTTATCGGTCTGGTTAGCACAATTTTTGAATTCCACGAAGCTTTCTGCTATTGTCCGAATTTATTTTTAGCATTTTTAAATCCAGCTGATTCTGCGTAATGCAAAACTTATCATCTAGACCTAATGCATCTACAAGAAATTTACTATGATGTACTTATGAATAGTGATGAGTGTAGCCCACCAGGCTTTTTAGAAGTATGGTATTCGTGGTCACTTCAAAATAAAAACATTTCGATACGTCGGTTAGGGCGGCAGGAAATTCCACTTATTCTGCTATTATCCGCTATTTGTGCTTAAAATGATGAGTGAGATAAACCACTAGTTCTTATGAGCATAAAGGTCATTCCATTCGAGCAGACGACGAAAATCCTATTTATGCACTTAGTTATCAGTTTAGAAAAGGGAATAGATTTCCACAAATAAAAATGTATAAAGATATTCAAAGTACCTTCTCCCACATATAGATTTGTGTCCGCGAAAACTCAACAAAGCAGGCATGCTGCACATATCTGGCTTCAGCAATATCGGTTTGGAAACGGCAGTTAAATTGGGTTTTGCTTCGTTCAAAGCGCACTTTTATCCAAAGATGACCTTTGTGTGGCAAGGGAAGTATCACTTCCCTACATAAGATGTTTCGAAGCAAATGTTCCACGACATCGTCTATGAATAACGCGTCATCCCTTCGCGGGCATTTAGATAATGCACTGAAATACAAGCCGGTATTAAACACATTCCAGACGTGCGCATGCGAAATGATTCAAAAGCCCTCACTCCGCAATCCATATATCAAACGCAATAAAACACACCTATATGCGGTTTTAATCCCCCATTTTTATAAATATTACTCTGTTGGAGAAAGACGTACCGTTGATTCCACGAGGAGAAGCAGGCCTCCGAAAACGCACAATAAATTACTATAAAACATATCTCACGAAACATGGGGACGAAAAATGTTAAATGACAAAAGGCTGATAATGTGGCTTCTAAGCTACTTTTCCATCCAATATCAAAGGTCAATTTACTGACCAACAAGTATGCAGGATTGACAAAAGTTGAACCATTAGCGTGTGAATACTCAAAATAAAATATTTTTTTCTACAATTCCGATGATAAAACAATTTTGGTAGGTGTCGGCCGTTGTTGTGTTTATGAACACCGATGTGGTTTCTGATCCTCTTTTTTTATGTCAAACGACAGGTAATCTGCCCGCGCTGCACGAATCATGTAGATGATCGAGGATAACACCACAGGGCATAAAATGCTGGATGTACGACTAAAACTTGGAGCATAAACAGTTAATGATGATAGACAATTCGGGACGTGACCCTTCTTTAATCATTAGCCTTGCTTGTAATTTGTTTCAAACAATGTAAGGACTTGTATCTATCCACATATGGAAAGAGAAAAATGTCCAAAACACACTAAAATCATAACTTATCGTTGAACGCATCAGAGGAAGCTTTGTCCGATCTTTCGCACTAACGTGTGTCAGGAATCGCAGCTGAATTCAGATTTCTAATAGAACGTCTGGTAGCAAACGAAAATTCGCGTAAGGATTATTGCGTTTTTTATTTGATTCAGTTTTGGATGAAGTTTGTCTGTTTTTTTTTGAAGCGGTAACATAAATGAAACATCTTAAACAGGACAAATCCCCAAAATCTGAGCGAATAACCTACAAATGGGAATCGATTTTACTTCCACGTGCATTAATCCGCCACCTATACAGTTTGTAAGTCCACATTCCTGTATGTGACTGAATTTGGCAACGGAAAGCACAAAACATAGGTGCCCACGAAATACGAAAAGAATAATGCGTTGGTGATCGAAGGAAATTTGCCGATTCTTCAAAGTCGTTCACAGTTAAATGACATGTAGTCATTTACCACATGGAATGCATTTTGTATTAATAATAAGGGATGTTCAGAATTTCAATGCTAGGAAGGCGTCATGCATACAAGGTTTAGTTTACAAACTTTTTTGCCCATAAATTCTCAATGAGATATAGCATATTACGGCTAGACGAATAACAGCAACATTTGTTGTTTTGGTATTCGCACTTTTATTAGAGTTATATTGTCATTTCTGACTAACCTGAGGTCAGCAACCGATCGCATGAAATTTTTATCAAAATATGGTTTTTAAAGACTTTAAAGCTTTCACAGAAACAGTATGGGATTTCTCCGTCCTTTAAACCACCTTTTATAATATGTTGCATAATTTGGTGTCATTGCAAAATTGTGCGAGTCCTATATTTTGTCTACAAATAGCATACGACGGTATATGATTTAAATTATGTGAAAGTATGCAGCTTCTAGTCTGTTAGTCCCTAAAGCAAATGCGTTACCAAGCCAAAATGAAGATTCCTTACAAATGTTGAAAGATTTTAAATCAATAATATAGGTTAAACACCAGTAATTTATTTTAAAAAGACGAGATTTGCATATAAGTGTATATAAGAAGGAAAACCATGACCATATTGCCTTAAGAATATATTCAAGTTTGGAAGGGCATCGAATAGTAATCGAAAGTGCAAGGACCTACGTAATACGTTTTACCAAGTACCTATCAATGGTTCCTATTTCCACGTCATATGCGCAAAGCCAGACAACATATGAAGATGCGCAAGCACATAAAAACACTTTAAAGTGGACGCAGTCTCGTGCTTAGGTAGAATATTCAAAACAGAATTAATTTCTTAAAGTGCGGCGTAATAAATACACGTTATACTGCGAGATAATCAATACCAAAACCGCACTGTCGTAATCTTTCCTAGTTGACAAAACATTTGTTACTTTCGGCATTTCTTCTCGAGATCAGTTATTGAGCACAATATAACTGTTCTTGTGCATTCAACTGGAAGTGTTTTATCGCCACATACACGTTTGCCGGATAAATTTGGGCTGGTTTACAATTGGCCTAACATTTTGCTTAGAGTTACGCATTTTTTGCATTTTTTAAGCATGAGATTAAACTCCTCATGACTTTAAAGAAATGCCTTTCAATTAGCCTTGCTTGGCAAGTGTAAAATATATTTCCGACTGAATAACTAATGGCACTAATGACGAAAATGAAAATGCATCCGATGGGCTATGCTGAGGGGTTGAGTATTCTCTTAGAGCTTATATGTTATATCTACTCCTTGATAGGTTTCAGTCCAGTTTTTCGTTGAAAAACACCTTTGTTCTGAGAAATCGTTGAGACCATTTTCGATAGTGAAAGCTAAATTAGCTAAATTCATCCTTAAGTAGATCCATGTAAAAACCTCCGATTTCAGTTAACGATGGCGATCGTTCAAATGTCGATGGTTATTTAATGGATCGGGTCTCTGTCGACCGCATCGACAAGACTGACTGTCAACACCAACTATACGATGCCTTCCCACATTGCTAAAGTTCGACTGGATGCCACATGCGAGTCAGTGCTTTTAAATTGTTCCTATCCCCGAATCCTACTTCTATGTCCTATGCGAAAAGCGAGACAACATATCAGGATGCGCAGGGACTTTGAAGCACTTTGAAATTGACGTTATTTCGTCCTCAAGTAAAATATTCAAGCGGAAGCCATTTCTTAAAGTGCGGCGTAATAAATACAGGCTATATCTGCTTCTTGAAACTGTAACGCGAATATTGCAAGTGTCAAGTGCAAACGAAAAATGTACACTAGCACAATCGCAAAATGCACGAGTGAGGACGACAAATTCATGTTCGCAGTTGTTAGACGCGATTAATTCGAAATTGGTAAGTTTGTGACAGGTAACTAGACTGAAATTACGCCGCAGATATTCATCCACGAACGTTTACTGGATTTTCTCGCGTTTTCTCACACAAAATTTTTTTCAGTAAATAATCACCCGTTTTTGCGCCAGTGAACCGGAACATATAAAAGGCGCTTAATGTAAATAGAAAATCAATTATTGGTGATGCACGAGATAACAATTTCGGTTGGTTAATTGGGTTTTTCCTTGAAACGTGAATGTCCTTCAATAATATGATTAGCAAAAGCATATTCGTACCCAATAGGTGCATTGTATTATCTCTCTGCTGGATGATATATTGAACACCTACAGGTGGCAAAATAGAAGTGAGTTCTGCACATTATGCGACTGACCTTGGTGTGCTTTCTGATCTCTGTTGCCTGTGTGTGTACTTGCCCGAATAACCCTCGTAAGTCCCAGTTTTCGCTGCATCACATAGCTTTATACGTTTTGTTAAACAAAGATAGGGCATTTTAATTGTTGAAGGCAACGTAAACGATCGTACAGAGCTCAAATCACAATTTTGCCGTCAAACGCTAGTCGGTATACAACCGTTTATTTGCGATGCATTTTCTCTTTTTGTGTAAAACACCAAGTATGCAAGGCGCAAAATACATTATGTGCAATTGCTTCTCGGTATTAGAAAAATGTTGAAGTTGTCATTTTAAAGCAGTACGTTTACGAAAAGGCCACTTAATGCCTCAGATAGTGTCCTGCCGGGAAAACTCGGTCCTAATTTTACCCAGATGCCCTCCCATCAATAAGTACGCCTCAGAATAACACCATGCCTTGAAACGTCGATTTCGGGGTTCAAAACAAGCATATTAACAATCGACATGCCTTTTGTAGATTACGTTTAATGCAATACCTTTACGCTGAAGTAGGCAAGAATTGCCCTTCTTGCCTACTTTAGCTTCGTACCGGGGACAAAATGCTTCAAATTGTTAAAGCAGTACCTCTAAACAAAACGACTGGCCTGCAGTGATTGATGGCGTCATTTGGCATTAACTCTGCATCGCCAGGAGTTAGCAAGGACTGCGTGTTGAGCAAAAAGTCAGACGAATTGCCACTATTAACAAGCAGGCACTGTTGTCGGAGAACCTTGAACTGTGTTATTAAGTTCAATTTCAGCTTTCCGACCATTGTTGACAGAAGTGACTTGTTAAATTTTTATTGAATGCTGTCTTTGAAGTTAAATGGCTTGTAGTTTAAGACTCTGCTGCAGTTCAGGAGTAAACATTACGTGTTTTATGTCTATGCGAAGATCAGGTGGAGCAGCGGTTATCAATCTTTTTCGGTATGCATAACTAAATACTTTCGCATTGAACATCGATTCCTCGATTTCTCATAAAATGTGAATCGCGCCACGGCTGCACACACATGTAGTAAGGCAGTGATACTATTCTGCAGTACCCATTGACAATAATTCAAAATGTTTTTTGCTTATTTGGCTGCAATTAAACTTTTATGCATCCATCTGTCGCAAGCGAAATTATGCATACAGCAATTTAACTGTTTTTCATGCGGAACGGCGAGCCTCAAACGTGCGCAGTACGGGAAACGCTTGGCAATCTATGACAATTTTTATCGGATAATTCATATTTTGATAAAGTAAGACAGACGATGACTGATCGCGTAAGGTTTTCTGGATGTACCATGATACATCTATCACTAGATACCATTTAGTCATCTGTGTATGTTTATCCAGTTGCTGATTTTCTGACATAATCGGGACCTCCTGGAACCACGTCAAACTCGGTTTGCTCATAATTTTTATAAACTAAAAGTGTAAAATGAGAATTTAGTCGAATGGCCGGCTAGCATTCACGTCCCGCGAACCTAAATATCAATAATGTTTTTTTGAGAAATGAAAGCGTGATCTGCAGCACAGTGAACAACGCTGATAATTTCCTAGCCCCCTGCCGAATAAGTAACATGAAGGTATGCAGTTAACCCAAGGAGACGAATTAGCTCGACAAACAAAAAGATAAACCAAGTTGACAGTAAATTTGGATTTGGGCATTTTAGATGAGGGAAAGTACTAGGTCTAAACCTAACTACGTTTCAAGAGGGCACAAGGTAAGAAAGTGAACCACCACGTATTTGATAGTTCACCCGACAGGATAGGGGTCAGGTTTACAAGAACCGGGGCAGTTATTATGGTAGTGAACTTGCAGGCATGTATATGCTGACCGCAAGTCCAGTTGTCTAAAAAGTCAAGCAAATGAAAAATTGTGCCACAGTCAACTGCTTTCTCTTGCAACAGGTTTCTGTGTGGAAAAAGTTCACACACAAGTAACGTCAGTGGTCTCCGAAGCACCAATTTAAAAGGCAGGTCGAATGTTTGGAAAGATTCCTAACTACTTATCTCACCTGTAGACATTTGCTGCACACATTCAGTGATATGCAAGATAATCGGTGAGCAATCAGCGGAGATGTCCATTTGTTGGTGAGCTCAGAACTTTGCTGCTATCTGGCTTTTCCGTAAACAAAGTGTAACGCGCGTTTGTGTTGTTACTCGGCCAATGCATATCTGGAAATAGAAGTGCTTTGACAGTTTCCATGGTGATGTTTTATTTGAGCAGTGTATGTACATCAAATTGTTTAGACAGCAGGTTCTTTAGCTGGCACAGTATGAGTCTGCACAAACCAGTTTGTAAGATCGTAAAGCAAGGAGGGTCAGCTGACCCGTATTTGCAAGTTTTTGACTTCATGCATGTGACGGTGAGCAAAAAAAAATGATCGCTCTAGCTAACGTGCTGTGGGCACGGAATACAGTGATGACGACATTGTTTAGGGATAAGGGGATTCAAGTACGTCGGTACGTCGGTAGTTTACGTGGTTATGTTTTTAATTTAATTGTTTAGACAACAGGTTATTTGGGTGACAAAATATGAACCTGCACAAGCACGCTATGCAGACCGTAAGACAAAGAAAGCCCACTGACGTGTATTTGAAGTCAGGTATGTGACGGCAGGCAAATCAGGGGTAATTACTCCAGCCAACATGCTGCAGTCGCGAAATACAGTGATGAGGACATTGCTAAGGGCTAAAGTGATTCTATTATAAAACCCGGAGTCTGTGTTCCAGGCGTGCACTGTTGGCGACGATAGATGAAGCGCGTAATGCAACTGAATTGTCCTTCTCGCCTCTTTCAAAAATTGTTGCATAAATCACGCTTCTTCCCTTTATCCAGATTCGGGGAAATACCGGTGTCCAACTAAGGATACATCCATCCTCATCTTTAAATTTGTAGAGAACAGCCTTGATAAGCTGTTTCCCTTGTTGTTTGAAAGAAAAATTTGCCCTATTCAAAATGTAAAATTTCGGATGGAGATAATGACACCGGCAGAAATTGAGGCATGTGAGCTGCTGCGTGTCTTTCCAAAAAGAAACTTAATTCGTTTCCAGTGTTCCGTTGTGATCCCGCAACTTTCTTTGCTACTGGATAAAAAGGTCAGAACATTTCTTTACAAAAACTTCCTGCAATTGGAGAAAATAGTCCTATTTTTCCAATTGGAAGTGCATGTTGGCTAGTTGAGTTCCATCAAAATAACATTTACTTGTCGAAAATGAAATTAGCTATGCATTAATATTTGCATTCCTTTCATTTTAAAGGACGGGAACACTGAGAATGCCAAACGTACCGACTTGGAATCGCACACTCCCATCAGTCTGTGGCTAAAAAATGTGCCTTTAATTGCGGTGGTTATGTATCGATATGACAGCAGATTGCCAAATACGCTGCGTCTAGCGGATCTGACATTCCCCAATCTCTCTCAAATTGCACAGCACGACATGAACACTTATCTTCATCAGAACCTTACGTTTTGGGGCAAAATCGCCCTAGCAAACGTGGAATCGTTTGCTCGTAAGGCTTTCCAGAAAAGCGATACGATGTTCTGTACACCTGCATGAATTCCGAAAGCGTGAACTCAATTGGTCTAATTACACCGTTGTCAATTACTGGAAACACAAATGTTAAATGGAATTTGATGTAATATTTTACCAAATGATATAATACGCTAGGTCTTCGTTCCCTTGAAATTCAAGTGGCATTTCATGGACTTACGGTGAGATGGATGATTTTTGCAGTTCATGCTTGAATAACTAGGCAATACTGCGAAAAGTCTAAGTTGGCGAATAATCAAACCGTCAGGGTGAACATTACGTTTTGCCGTTATTTTAGTAAACTGACAAGAACGGCATATTTGATCTGAGTTAAGTGGACGAAACCACGCACTCAAGGATTGGGGATTTGGTGACACAGGATATTAAGTATCCGTGCAATTTGGATGAAAAGGTTTTAATATTCGGTTTAAACGGTTAATATGTTCGGAAATTGTTGTTTTCTAACTTCCTTAGATATGTACTACTTAATTGGTTGAAATATGTTCTGCAGGCACAAACTGAAATTTGACGTCCATAAGAGAAAAAATGACGCCAGGTAGATTCTGAGTGCGGAACTCAATTGTTGACAGTTGCCATTTCAGATGTCTTTTTTAAGCTCATCTTTACCTTAGCTCTTCAGTATCAACATGCGTGTGCCTGACCAAGGGCACTACAAACGTTGTGTTTTGGGCTAGCTGTCTAACCTACGTTCTGTCATACAAATGCATCTGGCATTGTTTGCTCTCACGTAATGAGTTTACACAGGCCTATTAACTCGAACGCTCAACAACACTGCTGTCAGCGAAACCGAGACCGGCAAAAAGACACGTAATGACATGGAGAGATATGATATGTTTTGCCCTTTCTCGGTCATCCATTCAGCTTCTTTAGTTTGTGCCGAGATTTTACTTGGCAGGTTAATTAGTCACACGGACAGCGCTCAGACGGGCACTGTCATTGGTGTCATTGTTGATGACATAAATAATACAGTAAAACACATTATGGGTGTTCTTACAAAGAATAACTAGACAGGAGATTCTAAGAGACTCCGCTAAGTGCGAATGACTAATCATACGGCAACATTTAAGAGCAATGACACCAGCGATTAGGTCACGGCTCATTTGACGAGTCCCTATCATGCCATCAAGTATGATGAAAGCGACATTCTTAAGATAGGTTGCCAGGTCGGGACTGGTCAAGTTCAGTATTTCTGGCTTTCAATCTATAAGCGCGCGCCTACTGGTCTTTTCCAGTGAGCTGGGCACATCTTGTATCGTGGACAACCAAATATCCATGAGCTGTCCTGTCTTCTAAGGACTGCGCTCACTTTCCATTCCTCCTTATTTCGTTTACTTCGTGCACACATTTAGGCATGCCCCTCATTCCGAAAGCAAGCCCAATAAAATACTGCATTTTACGCAAGTTTAGCTCACTATAGTGGGTCTACTTTCCTAGGTTTTCTCGGTTGCACCATTGTCCATATGCAGTGTTTAACCCTCGGTAGTAACTGTAAAATAAACAGGCCAGCCTGCCTGTGTGCACAGATCTCCACGCTCATCCTTGTTTTCTTGTTCTAGTCGATATTGTCGTGTTTAGTAAGTCGTCCTCAGCGGTGTTATTTTAAAGCGCTGATTGAATTACCAGTGTTACGCCGCGCTACACCATTTAGTGACGATTGCCATCATCTGTGTTGAACTATTAGTTTGTTAAGAAAATTGTATGAAATATATCCATCGTCTTTTTTAATAAGATTAAATGAGATCTTCTAGTTCTTGCTAAGCATTATATTGAATGCATAAAAACGATTGGTGTTAGCATGTGCATATGGCAGAGAAATAGGTTTACAGTAATCAATTTTTCATCTTTTTTTAAATGCTTTCCAAAAATGTTTGCCCGATTAAAACCTGTCAGGGGGCCACAAGGTACCAAATTGCTGAAATATTCATTTCGTCCAAGACTTGGAAGGTGACTCTATGGGAACGCTCCCGTTCAAAATATCATCCTGTCGATACATAACTAGATGCGGACCCAGTAAAAATATGTGGCCTAAGAGTTGTAGCGAGAATTTCATTCGGATGAAATTCCATAATATTCTTTCATTTTTCAACAAACCCATCCCAATGACGTACGTTTTAATGACGATCAAATGAAAATTTGCTTACAGAAATTATGGGATTTACTATTTATTTACCGGTTGACGCTTTAGTATTAGCCACCAAGTACATCTATGCTTTTATCGCTTTCATAAGTATTTGTTGATAGAAACGTGACAGAGTGAGCACGATGGTGTCAGAAGTAGGTCGTGTTGACCAAAAATTGTAACAGCAGACATCATGGACAGTTTTCTGTGGATTTGGTGATTTAACGTCCTTTATGGATTGGTTAGAGTACTGCACCAATGACCACATGGTCTTAGTTCAGATAAACAAAAGAGAGAGAAATCAGTAAATCAACGGGAAAAGGGCAGATAAGTATACAACTGTAAAGACTTTCCAGGGGAATGGGGAGTAAACAATGGCATCTCCGATTTAAAATCCCAAAGGCAGCCATCAAAACGCCGATCTTTAAATCACCACTTAAATATGGAGCGTCTTAGATTTCTTCAAGTGAGATGTATGCGCTGTGAGTCAAACTCACTTGTGCGCCAGTCGATTGCACGAACCGGTCAGGCAACCGACAGTGAGATTTGAACAAATGGTTTACAGCGCCAAAATAACCCAACAGCGCGTGGCACACCCGAAGACTTATCCGAATACGCAAACAACGGGATTTCGCACAAGGGGTGTTAACTGTTCGTATTGCACGCGCAGTCGAGGAACCAGATGAAGGTGGAACCGAGAACTGTATTTTGCCTTTACGTGAGGGGTGTTTTACTAAATGTGCGAAAAGGTTCGCCAATTGTGAAATATAAACGACCACAGCAACGTTTACACTAAAAGCTATACCCTTCCACCTTATAAGCGGCCTTTTGAATTCCTACTCAAAACGGCTTAGTGCAGATTATGCAGGTTAAATTATCTCTAATAACTGACCGTGGAGTGTAGCCCACTTCTCATACACGAACGGGCTTTGTTACACTGACTCGAAATCAAGGCCGCGGGCTGATAACTTATAAACGCAAGAAGCGCCGATCACTTGCCCAGGTGATAAAAAAACGTGTTATGTTCCATTGACGATTGATTCCGTAGTCAATGAAAAACGTGAGAAATGATTACTAACGCAGAACCGCGACATAGATAAAGCTCTTGAATGCCCAAAGGTTAGCATGTATCAGCTGGATTTTGGACCGGTTTTTATTCAACAGTTACGAAACGCCATCTGGAAAGTAAATTATGTCATGCCAGTGGTCGATAAATTACTTTAACTGAGCAAGACATCATATCATCTGAATCATTTATACAACACTATTTAAATAGCAACTCCTACATAAATGGGCAGCCTGTTAAGTTAAGTGCTAACCCCTACGAATTTTCAGCAAATAGCGGCAAATAGCAATTCGGTTGCACAAATCAACGTGTCCAGTTTTGTTGACGACAGAGACTACTTCTCGTCCCCATCGAGCCCGTTAGAGACCTACTTGAGTGAGCATTACTTTAGTTCGATGTGTTAATAGGCTCCGGCAACTGCTAGGGCACTTCCGCATAGACATTCCATCGTTTAGTTAAGGGATTTCGCTTTGGCGATTTCCACTGAGCCCTCTGCCCTCATAACAACATTTCGTCCGCACAGATTACAAACCAACGATTTTCAAAGCGCGTCCCGTGTGGGGGATATTGTCTGGTTTTAACTTTCACAATATGGCGGGATAAGTAGCATTCCGCGACACTAAAAAGGTATTTCATATTAACAATCTAGGACTTTAACATTAGGCATGTACAAGTCTACTTGTTTGAAATGAAGCCTCGATAATGAGTTTTGTGTACGCATTTTGCCTACATTTGGCCCATACACGGGTCCAATGTCTGCGGCAGAAAAATATGCTGCGAAACGGCAGGTGACGGTCCTCTATTGGTTTTTCCTTCAGTTGATGTTGAAGTGGACGGTTTTACGGCGATTACAAACCGATGTGCCGGCATCATGTCAAGGAGATTGGGAGGAAGTACCTTTGCACCGTTGGATACATGATAACATTTGCAATAGAGGAATTTGTCAGTGCTCGTGTTACATACTTAAGCATTGTTCTCTCAGAAAAAGCAAGTCTTGGCTTTGAAAACTCCGAACACAGAACCTTTATCCGCTTGCTAGTGTGTTTCGTGTGGGGAAAGTTGAATGACATCGACTGCAAACGTTTTAGAAATGGAAAGAAATGCGTTCGGTCGAATAGGCGTATGGCCGACTGACGACGTGAGAGGCCACAAATGACTCATTCGGTGACGCTTGCCTTCGTCCTGATATAATTGGGCACGAAATTTTCGGTCTGATGACATAACATGAATTGATTCACGGAATCGTACAATCGCGGCCGCTGTGACAGCGTAAAAACTGTTCATTTAAGGTAAATGAAATTGTTTTCAAATTATGAATGATAGGGGTCATATTTCACCTTCACGATCCAAAATGTTGAAGCGGCATTGAGATTGACCGGTATACTTTACGCCTGTTTGACTAAATACCATGAGAATGTCACATTCTAGCTTGCTGTTGGCCAAAGAGGTCAATAATAAATTGGGACAATCACGCGGTAGTTAAATCTGCAAGCAACAATTCAAAAATTACAGTCGCAAGGATAATTTCCGTGACTGTCAGACACCCACATAATGCACTGTTCAGCCACATAGCCACGCAACCAAAGAGTCAGTTACCGGCCGTGTTTGTGTCTGATCTCATTAACGGCCGTCGATATCAGAACAGTCTAGTCAACTATTCTCACATGTGCTCAGATCACCTCCAGAACGTATGGAGGAAACTAAATTGGTAGTTTGTTGAAAAGATGGATAGTGACGAGTTGCGATTCCCAGCATTCAAGAGATGCTTGCAAAGCATAAAGTGATCGCGCGAAGCAAAGTATGTCAGCACGTAATGACGCCGGCGACTGATGAATTTGAAAGCCTTAAATTTTATTGCTATAACATAAGGGCTATTTATTTCGGCCAGCTGGTTAAAATACGACTTGCACATTTAGGGACGTAGGTTTTTATCAAGTTGCTTTCACAGATGTTCGATGCTTTTAAATTCGTAGCCACTAACTGTACTGTCATCACATGTGGACACTTCCTTTTTAAGCTTTTCTACTGCAATTAATACGGAAAATCTACGGGTTGTGCTGTTGAAAGAGAAACTGGCATTCAAACTCCTATGTGGGACGCCCACCACCCAAATTTACCCTACCTGGAATACTGCGAAGGGGCGTCTGTAACACGGGGGAGGATTTCCTATTCTATTGTCCTACCCATTTTCTCCATGTTTGTGTCAACTGAAAGTAATCCTGACTGGTTGAATTAACGTATGCATAACCTGGACACGGGGCATACGTTTGCTTGGGGCAGAACACGGATTGTCGATGCTTGCCCCTTCAAGAAATGCCGAGAGTTCCTTGAGGCCATGCACTCGGATGAATCGTGCATCAACCGTCATATCGAGTTGGACGCCGCGTACCAAAGTCTCAAGGAGAAACGGAAGAGACGAGAGCCAATCGGGACGGATTGACGCAAATAGCGGCCGCTCACGGGCGCAAACGCGAACGACTATCGATTTGTTGTGTGCACTACCAGATGTTAACTGTTGCTGGCACATTTACTCTCAGTCTGCGTCTGACGACGACCTGGGGAACCAGCGTCGAAAATTCACGCAATAAAGTACCTTTTCCCTAAGAACGCCTCTGCCTTCCACCTCTATTTCTTGGGATGCCAACCTTCCAATACATATATATGTATACTGTCCCACTATTTATCCATTTAAGGAATCATAAGTAAATGGCGAGTAAACCACCACTAAGAAGGGTTTAACTACCTACACCAAGTTACTAGGACAAATTTTACATCCCTCTGATTTCAAAAAGCGTCGTTATGTATAATAATTTGAGGGACTTTAGGTGCGTGTTCGCCACTTTCTTAGATACGCGTAGTAAAAAGGAAAATGCAACTTAGAACGTCAAACACACGCCCTTTTCAGATAATTTGGATTGAAATTTACTTCGACGCAAATGGTCAATGCCCAGTTAACTACGTAGCAGACAGTTGACCGTCGAAATGTTCACATTCTGAGAACATCAATACCTACTCCTGTCAGGTGGTTTTACGCGCAGGCAAACAACCAGCATATTCAGATTGGCAAAGTTGATTCAGTTGGCTAGACGCGAGTTTTAGCTCATCATGATAGTTTGAGAGTAAGCCGGATTGTTTATAGCGAGGAATTTGATATACAAACATAGAGATGGAGTCCGTTTCTAGTCCAATATTCTCTTTCCTGTGCACCAGTCCGTTATCCGAGTCGATCAATCATCTGATGGTGGGATAAGATACAAGTGACCGACTGGGTGGGAGGCTTTCACGTAGACATAGCATCACTTTCACACTGTGTGACCTGTCTTACTGAATTTGCGGACTCTGTGCATCATGCAGATTCTGTCCTAATCTGGCAACCGTTTCGATTCTGCATGCAACCTAACGCTATTCCTCGGTGGTTTTAAGTGTAAAAAGACGTTTTTGACGATTTTTAAATGAATATGGAACAAACGTGTACATGTTTCTTAGTCGTATATACATAGGGGAAGTTGCCATTTGATATCTTGGCGTAAAATGAATGCATGGACTCGACCTAACGCTAAAAACAATTGCGGCTTTCGGATCGCAAAGTTATTCTTCATAATTTCCAAATATATTCTTTCGAAAATGTGCGGAAATATGCGAAGCATACGAAGGGCATCAGAGCCAATCACACGGTCCTCGTAGCTCAGTTCACAGTGAGAGTAGCCAAAGACGTCAAAAGAAGTAAAAATAATTTGCTCTGAATTTTCGCCACTCATGTCTTCTGGGACAGCCTGTAAAGTTGAACCAACAGAATAAAAATCATCCATATCATATAAAAGAATTTAGAGGATAATTAAAAAACACGATGTTGTACGTACTTTAGGCTGATTAAAACTTGTGTGAAATCTGATATAAGTTTGAAAATATTTTTTTTAATTTTTATTAGTACACTCTTTTTTCTGTAGGGCAAAATCCATAGGCCTTAATAATTGATATGAAGGGAAACATAGTGATCCAATTTTCGCAAAAAATCATTTTATTTACCTATATCGCTAGGACAAATATTAAAATAATTTACCAGCAACCTGTATAAGTCAATAAATCGGCTGCAGTCGGCCGTTTATATAAAATAACTATTAGTCAAATGAACTTAAAGGCATAAGCTGGATTACTAAGTCATTGGTAATACTATTAATGGATGCCTAGCTGGTCTACTTTTGGAATCGCCAACACAAATTCTACAAAGAAACCTCTCGTTTAAAGTGCGCTTGCTACGGCAGTTATTGCACAACCTAATCACACCTTATTTAGCCACGTCAGGTGACAGACATTAGAATGCGTGTTCGTGTCTCTTTCAGAAAATCTCACCAGTTAACAAATGACTACTTTGTTGCTTCTAATTGTTCCGGTCGATTTTTAGTGCGTGGATACAGTCAATTGGTTTTTTTTCAAAAGATTCACAATATATTGTTTCTTTAGCTTTTTTTTAAATTACGTCTTCTTCGGATTTCATTCGAAAACGATGGTGTCATTTAAGTTTAAAATCCATTACTATTTACGAGGCCATGGCATGTCCAATCATTAATCATCATGCTTTTCGTGCAACATTGCCGATCTTACACAACAAGATTAGTTCCTGTTCATGGCAATATATTATGAGTCTTGTGAGACGTCTTCCTCAGACCAGGGAGAAACGTACGTATGTGTACATCGTGCAGTTTGGAACCATGTCACAGGCAGAATCTCAGTTCGGCCTCTTAAGCGTCTGGGAATTGATGAACGTTGTCAAAACCTTAATCTGTCCTTAAAAGTTGTATTTTTAATCAGCACGTATTTGGTACAAAGCATGCATATGACAGAATGATTTCGCGCAGCCTTTCCGTAAAATTAAAAATGCGGTCGCCATGATGTGATTAGAGTTACTTTGGGGCTACGTTGCACCATCACCAATATTACAAACCGACACAGGTAATTGTATCACACCGGAAAATCTATTCAGATGTTCTTTTTACATCCATGAGATAGGTTAGCTACTGTATTTAAATAGATGTAACTTGCAGTGTGTGAAAAGGTAAGTGCCATCCGTGGAAATTTAACGCTGCAAAATGCGTTGTATTTGTTTGGTGAACTGGACATATACGTGCGACATTCGATAGTGCGTGGAATGTCGACAAATTTGATGATGCAGTTCCAGTTCTCAAATGAAATGTAGGAGGCAGGTATTTCAATAACGATCAGCTTGCTAAGCAGGTAATCAAAAGTGTTGGCAAAATCCATTCTAGAATGCATTCCGCTGCAATTTGCGAGTTGCGGAGATAACGGTCGCCCAATCTCTGCAAAGTATATTTATTAACAATAAATACTGCTCTTAAAACGATTTAAAAAACACTATCTACACGTACACAGAGCTGAAACTAAGTCATAAAAGATATTAAAATCAATTATGGGGGCGAGGTTTCCTAACGCCGTGGAATGTGATATTTCAATGATAACCAAATCCTGCGGAGGTATCTTAGGCATTTAATTTAAACTTCAGAGAGGCATCACTTAGCGGGCTGAAATCCAAGTGCAGCGCGCTTGAATTGCTATCTATGAAACATAAGTTGATTTGACATGAAACTGATGATTCCTGAAATTTCACGTAGCTGCGTTTTATACGAAGATCATAAAAATACCTAAGTTTAGCAATTAATATGTTTTATGTATGCTAGCTAATGCCATAGTACAAGAGCAATACCTAGAAATGTCTCAGCAAACTCCACAGAATGACAAACCATGAACAAATTAATAAAGAACGCCAGCCACATTTCGTAAACAGTAACCGTTCAGCTGATTTTAATTTAATTAAAGTTGCATGAAGTTAGGCAAATCGTGGTGTCTCTGATGTTCTGGATTAACGTATGGGACTGCATTTGTACTAAAGGGCCAATCAATATGGTTGCTAGGAAAGCACACTTCTTGTGGATAGGCTTATTATGGCTTCTCTTGATCCAACTCATCTAAATGCATACATTTGAAAAGACACTCTTGCTTTTATTGGCCCCAGTTGCCATTCTGACGCATTTGTATTTAGTGCACTGTAGACTACATTTAAAGCGGTGCTTGTGAAATATGGTAAGCCGAGCTTCTTGGAACGGCGACAAAAAATCTGTAAAAAATATGCGCATTTTAACCTCAGTCGATGACTGTGTGAAGTCGGTCACAACTTCTAAGTAGGACGCGCACATCATTAACTTCTTACGAATGTTGTGAGGGCAACTAGGCATTTTTATGGCTTGCACCTGAAAACATGCATGTAGGGGTGCCAGCTTGCGAGCGGGATGGGAATGTAAGCTGTTTGCTTTCGTCGGCCACTACGCCATAGCCGCTTCCTGCAGTGCCAACAACCTAGGAGGGTAAAGGAGAAGAAAGTGTGATAGGTTGCTGCGCATGTCAACATCTTGCGTCTATCATCTTATGGAAAACACCGCAGACATTGCCGTTGTCGAGGGTAAAAGAATCCCACGTGAACGGGGCGTATTCTTTTATAATTATAAATTTAGAATTTATGGAATTTGTGTGGACATTTCAGTAGTACAGTCACAGGTTTTCAGGACCCCGTCACAGAGTTTTCACAGTGACGAGACAAGAAGAATCCAATGTGAATGCGGAGTAACCTTCTATACTTTTATATTTTGGAATTGATGGAATTTGCGTGGACATTACAGTAGTACAGTCATAGGTTTTCAGGACCCCCTGCACAGAGTTAAGAAAGTGAGTAAATAGTGTGCCGGTTGTTGTATCCAGCTGGTTAACGCTTGGAATTATCCACGCTCTCCTCGCAAGTGCTCCCACATTTGGCCCCTGTCGACATTTCCCTTCCCCTTTTGTAACCCTATTCCGAACGTGATCGGCGTTCTTTTAATTAACTAGTTTTGTATTCTGATCTTAAGCTGGGAATTCGATTTGCTCGAAAAGTCACAAAGGAATTCTTTGTCTAGGGTATGCATTGTTGAGTTTTGTACATTTCTATTATTACTGTCTATATTACCATATATACACCGAAATCTGTTTTGGCTTATATGCGTCACTCGTCTGTTAAGGAATTTTACACTGGTATTTTAATAGCAAAAGATGCAAGTTAGGCTGTCTGAATTTCTCTTGGAATATGCGAAAGCCTTATTTTGTGGAAATTGCAGGAGACAGCGCTTACAATTTCAAAGCCAGATATCTAACTTCAACTTCGCAATCCGAAAACACATGTTTCACTAATCATGATTTATTTATATTCCAGACAGTGACCATGCGCTTGTTCATTGCGCAGAAAATTTATTTTTATGGAAATTTACGTATTTTCGTGAACATATGCCTTCCGATAGTCAAACATCCACTGTCTGGGTTCTAACTTGCGATGTAGCATCTCTATCAGCATTCTACCAAACCAACCATTCTCGTCTTTCTGTTTCGATTTGTATTTTCTAAATTTTGGGCACCCCATCACCCGTCAGCGGCTTATTTAGATGGACATCACCGTTGCGATGGTCACAGCCATTTTTTCTCGTAGTTTTAATAAAATTGTCTGGCGTCTCTCAGGATAGGGAGAGCACCATTTTGATTTGGTAGCTAAAATCTTTTTTTTCCTACCTCTCGTTTTCGAAATTACTACCAACAATGGAATTAACAGCATTAGATTTTCCTAATTACCAAAGACTAAAGGGCGTCTACTTTCTTAATTTCCTTTAAAGGATTTTAGTTGATATTGTGAATATTCCAAAGTAGACTTTGTAACAGATATCTACATACACGAAAAACCTGCGTTAAATATCTTTCAAATGACCACCTGAGAGAGACTGTCTACTTAATGTGAGAAAGCACACTCCATAGATCAGTCAGTGGCCCAGTTGACCCTATGTGTAAGAGGTTATTGATAAGCAGCTTTTATTTTGTCTGTGCAGTTGAGATGTTAGTTAGTATTGCTAAAATTGCGAATAACTGTTAATCTGCGTATACGAGGGGTTATGAACCTCAGCCGGACATCCTGCTCAAGCACCCAGCCCACTGTTGTGTCCTATGGAAGCGGGTAGCTCTGTCGGGGAGACAGGCGATGTACAAGGGATGACCTATAAAGTTCAAACGTTGTTCGCACAGTCTAATCCGTGTTTGTAGCCATATTCCAGGTTGATTGACACTGCGTTAGGCAAGTGAGTTATCTGGCTGCACACATTACGATGTAACTTATTTTGTAAATTGAAAAATTTAGATTCAGTGTGCAAGGTCAAGGTCAAGCCGCTGGTTTTAAATTTGAAGATAAGTGGAGGATATTATTTTTAGTGGTTTTTCTGTGAGATCTAACGATTTTAGTACCTGTTTTTTTGTTTGAATTTCCTTAAATACAGGCCTTTTCTCTAAGAACTGCCCGTTGCCATCTCCTTTCGAGTTTTGCTAGTCTATGCCCGTTGTTCACTAATCGCACTTTGCAATTCTCATTCTGTGCGTCCGATTTCTCTCTAACTGTTGTAATTTATTTTTACATCGTTAGCCCCTAGCTGAAATTCAGTCAACTTGTCTGCCAGAAGTTTTCTTAATCACAAATTGCCTCGAGAAAAGATGAGACCAAAAGTCACTGGTCGACGTAAGCTCTCGGCTCTTGTAAGTAAACATGGCCTAACTAAACGTAAGTCAGAAGCTTTACCTAAATCTAAGTCAGATGATATTACTAGTCAGTCGTCACCCGTTGTAATTGGTCGGCAGCTTAATCTGTCTGCACTTGACCACTGCAATGAATTTATGCTAAAGTTTGGCTCTTTGCTGACAATTCTTGGACATTTATTCGACGGGGACATCTCCGATATTCCCTCCGAAGAATGTAGGCGTCTTGACTCACTTGTTCACCTGATCGCCAGTGAATCTAGTGATAGACAGAAGCGTTCTTACAACTTCCTGCTAAAAAATGTTCCTCGATCTGCTCGGCCAATTGATGTTGCGACCAGTTTCCTGTATTCATGTGGTTTTAACTATAAAATAGCTGATGCCAAACGCTTGTCATCCCGTAGTACAAATCCACCCATCTTAGTCAAATTGTTTTCATCAATCGAAGTTGACACAATCTTTACCCATCGAGAACGTGTCACTGCGTACCTAGAAAAGGCAAAATTTTTCCTTTGTCATGATCTTACTCCTATGGAGCGTAGAATGGGGTCTCTATTCTCACGTAAACCTACTGCTTCTCAGTCTAATGCTCCCCAACTCGGTCATAATACAAGTGGCCGTAAGGATTCAGCTTCTCCTACTCCTGCGACATCTGACTCCCTCCTTCCTCTTTCTCCTACATCTCCATCTCACTCAAGCCACTTGACGCATTTGCCTGCTCCTAAACTTGCAGCAGCAGCAGCAGCAGCCCCATTTGTCGTTTCGTATCCTCTGGATAGTCCCGCTGAGACACATGAAAATCCGTCTACATCAGCTAGACCGATAACTTCTATTGTCCAACTGGTTGCTGTAAGGTCTACAGCTAAGTCACCAGTGGCTTGGCGTCAGAACGGTGAGACTCGAAACTTGAATCAGACTGCGACACAAAGGATAGGTAGTACAGTTCCGTTTAGGGGAACGACGCCTTCTCTTAGATCTAACAAGTCTGTTCAGCCCAGCACGTCTACAAACCCCGCAGCTCCAATTATATCCTCGAAGAATTCTCTGTCCTGCGTACCGGTTACTTATCAAAGCCCTACTATATATCCAGCGAATAATTCATACATGAATTGACCTAAGCCATTTATGCCCCAACCTAGTTCAGGCTTCCCACCACTTAAGGCCAATTGCTCTCAGGTACGTCAACCTATCTCCTTTGACTTCCAATCTAGACCTGGTTTCCCACCATTTCATTCTTTTAGTGGCCTACCCTCACCCATTAG
>CACRXP010000082.1:66380-89416 GCA_902702965.1 Spirometra erinaceieuropaei
TTCCGCCTGAAATTAGATTATCGCCTAGGTTACTGATATTCAAGTCGAAATTACGCAACCATCTTACACCGGAAAGCATAAAGGCACTATTAACGGTCTCATTCCCGAACACTCAGATTCTTGACTTCGAGAAGGGTCCTCCAGGGATTTAGTGGTAGGTTAAGTGGTAACTCTTAATTATATCATTAGAAACCCCTGTTTTGAATTGGTTTCTAAATCCATTGCTATCCTTCCCCCCCCCGATAGCGACAATTTTCGCGGTTTTTGATGTCATCTCCCGCATTCCGACCTCATGCGGTCTGTTGACGCTCACGGCGGAATTCTCAGTATTCAATGTCTTCTAGTAGTTCGGTCGTACCTCCCTTCCTCACTGCTCGGCTGAGCTCGAAGCGTGCTGTGGCCGATCGCATCTCGGTTCCTCTCGTCTGGCCTCTTTGACGCGGCGTACCAATCAGGCCCAGACGACCTCAATTGTGAATCCCGTATACAATGCCATTTGCAAGCCAGTCCTGTCTGACCCACATTCGTACCCATCAAGGCGGAAATTTATTGATACCCTGACGATGACTGACAACATTCCGTTATAAACCGCCACCTACAGGCCAGTCCTGCTCGCTTTTTTCTGTTATTATTTTTAAAGAGGGGATTTTTTCTCCTGTAAAATTAATCCAATCATTTTTAACTTTTTCTTAGGAGTTTTTTTTCACCCCTCAATCATCATGTTTCTCAATGGACTTCTAATTTAGAAACTAGGAATTGCATTTTGTAAAGATTCTGCCTACCTCGTCTAAAACTCGCATGTAAATTTATTTTAACTTGCTTTGATGGGACCCCGACGGGTCTTTAATAAAAATTATCTATCTATCTATCTAGGCTGAAATCGCTTTATACTACATATACTATCCACACGACTGTTTCCACAGTATACGGTATATCGCCAATGCTATCAGACATTTACATGTATTGACCAGGCCACTCCCGAACCCACATTTTAATCGTGCAAGTGGGGAAAACTGAGCATACAAGATCTCAGTATGAGGTGACAAACATGTTCTTCGTACGCTTGTTTCGCGCATCCAGAAAAGGTGTTGGTGAGAACAAATTCTGGAAAGAAACCAAAATGCACCCACCAGTCACCTGTGGAAAGAAACTAGGCGTTCACTCTGGTCCTTTTCAAACTCATGCTCCCTACGCCCAATAACTTTATTCCTCATCAAGTGCGACATTCGTAGAATATAGGCCAGCAAAGCTGTGTCATCATAGCTAAGCGATGCAGCAGTCACCTTGGTTTAGAGATCATATATATATATTTTATGAGCGCGAAAAGGTGCGAAAGGGCTCATGAGACCCTTTTCACTACCGGAGTGAGGTTGAGGACGAAGTATATACGCTCCAGGGTCAGAAAGGTACTGACAAAATACATAATCGTGTATGCATCGGCAGTGAAGAGAAGTGGCATCAGTTCTCACATCACAGCGATACGTATCAGAACCCAATTTATAAAATCTAGGTTTGATAAAGTCAAAGTCATGGTTTGTCCTAGCCTGTTTGGTCGTAGTTCTTTGCTTAAAAACTCATTAAAACATGTACAGATGTCTCCCTCCCCTAGTTGACGCTCATTATTTGCGGAGACAGTGTAAGTATCCTGGGTGATTAAACGCCTGGATGAACTGGAGAAGGATCGCTTGGATTTCACGGAGTATCACAATGCAACATGATAGGCTCTGCTTGCTGAAAACAAGCACAAACCACGATTCCCTTGTTTGGATCTCTATTATTCTCTCTCTTTGTCCTTTGATCGTCGATTTGGACGATGTCCACTGAGTGTTCCGCGGCAGGGTAGGAGTAGGGACGTTGATGTTAAAGTTACTTATCTTATGGTGATTGTGGATTTGCCTAAAATCTATCAAGACTTATTCCTCCCTTGAACGGACTCCGTGGGAAGACAATGTCAAGAAGGCCTGGGCGAGATAGGGTGCAGGTGGCTGGCACGACGAAAACGTGCACCTAGGCACATCACCACGACAAAAATGTGGAGTTTGTCTAGGAATCACTTGCATGGCGCCCTAAAAAGGGCACGGGAATAGGCACGCCCCGAGAAGTTAGACCCGCGCATAATTCTGCAAAGAGTAATGTATTCCCGCGTTCTAACCACCATAGTTACCCAAATATAAGACTTATTTGTTGCCCTTATCTTGACCCTATCCCTACCTAAAGCTCTTACTTAGCGGTTGACAATATCTCCTATCTTAATCCAAATCCGATTCTTACTCACACTGTCGTTAAATTAAACCAAAACTTACACATATAGTGAGTGACCGATCTCAAGAAATGTTGGCTGAAATTCTGAAATGTTTGTTCGATTAGGTAGAATTACTTGGGCACGGTAGTAATACTGATTATCTTGCGACGCAATTCTGTAATATGTCTGACTCGCATTTCCCTTCAACTAAACTAAAAAACTGCGAAAACAGCTACGCAACCTTTCTGTAAGTTATTTGTCTACACTTCGACGAAATAGGCAAATTCAGGACCTAGCTGCGAAAATAGAAACACAAAATACCATAGCAGCAGAACATCGGGCTCTAACATCCCCCGAACGAACAGCTCAGATGTTTCAGAAACTAGTGAGTAATCATCGACAGTCAGGACCACGAACCATTATTGCTGAATCAGGACAAGTTATAACAAATGACAACCAAATAGCAAACTCACTCAAATGATACTTCTCAGCTAACTACACAATCGAATAGGGAACGATTTCCCAACAGACCGAGATGACTGAACGCATCCTTAGGGAAATCCGTTTTAGTGAAGGAACTGTTAAAGTAGCCATTAAACAAATATCAAACACCAACTCCTACGGGACAGAAAAAATCCCATCATGTATTCTGAAGCATACGAAATATGCTCCAATATTCCTATCTAAGTTATTCACCCTACTCAGTCAAGTGCATTTTTTCCGGAAAGGTGGAAATACTCGACCATTACACCTTTTTTTAAAAGCGGCAACCGATCTTATACCCAAAACTCTCCTGGTGTTCACCGAACACCGGCTATAGCTAAGATCCTCGAGAAAATAATCTACAACCAATAGCTAGACCATCTCATGAACGCCAACCTCATTCCCCCCTCTCAACATGCATTTTACCTAAAAAGTCATTGCAGTCCTGCCACCTAATTTTTTGGAATTCGTTTCCAGTTATTGAGATGATGGAAACACAGTAGCTTCAATATACCTTGAGCTAAAAAAGGCCTTTGACAAAGTCCCCCTGAAAAGACTACAGATAAAGCTCAAAAGTCATGGACTTAGGCCACCCTTCTCAATTTTCATAAATCATATCTTCAAAACCGATACCAGGTGATGCAAATTCGAAACATACCCTGCCAGCACTTGGCCCCCTCTTGAAAGGGGGCCAAGAAGGGGCTATGAGGGGGCCAGCCCCCTCGTAGTTTTCTCGTCGGTAATGCACTATTAACAGGCATTAGTCCGTGAATAGGCGTGCATTTTTCGGTTTAAAATTGTTTTTTGTATAGTAAAAAGTACTTTAGGACCTCGGAAGTTGTGCTTTTTACATATCTTGGCAATCCTGATATGAAGCTCTTAATTGTTTAAGTGTGTCACTTTGCGGCACTTATCTCTCACGTGAGCTGCGTTCCTCTCGTTGTGAGTTCTAATACCGTCTACGTTGGTGTACGTGCATACGTTACTGTGGTATGTTACGAACTGTCCTTTTGCTGTCTTTTATGATATTTTGTTACTTTTGACCTGTAAATTTGTATTATCATTGAATATTTGCCTGTTGATTTAAGCAATATCAATGAAATATCCGTTCTAGCAGAGTCATCTGAAAAGCTGCACTTTGAGCCTTTGTTTATCATTTTTGTCATTGACATTAAGTAGAAATGAAGCGTAAGTATTTTGGAATCAACCGAAGCACTGTCTATAAGCGAATCCAGCGCCTAAAGAGGGCCTACTATGCCGCAACGGAGGCTGCCCAACCGGTTAATGTTCCATCGGCGTCTACTTTGCCAAGCGACTTTCCTGAATTAGAAATGCCAGAATTAACGGCTGAGGGTTACACTGGTAGGTTTTTCCATCGATGTAGAATATTAGTGGGTGTAGATTTTGCAGGCAGCCAAGTGCATGTGACGGAAAATGTGGGAAAATCTTTTCTATCCGATTTACAAGAACTATGTTTGAAAACACGAATGCCTCTCTCTATGATGAAGGCTTTATTCGATATGCTGCGGCCCTTCCACCCAGAAGTCCCGAAGGACCCGCGAACGCTCCTGAAGACTCCCAGGAGTTGTAACAACAAGGTCTTCAGCAACGGGAACTATGTCCATCTGGGCATTGAGCGAGCTTTGCTGGATGAGGTAAACCGTCGTCAAACGACTGAAATTCCTGAAATGCGCATCCAATTGCACATTGATGGGATGAAGTTGTTTAAAGGATCGGGTCAATGCCTTTGGCTAATACTAGCGCGAATTAGTCACCCTGTTATTGGTGATCCTTTCGTCGTTGGTGTATTTTCCGGCTTCGGCAAACCCGAACCAGTCGACGAGTTTCTTCATGACTGTGTTTGCGAACTGAAAGGACTTCTAGATGGTGGCCTGCGACTCCCAGGTACAGGGGCTATTGTAAAAGTGGAGCTAGCCAATATAATTTGCGATGCCCCTGCCCGCTCCTACATCCGCCAAGTCAAGGCACATAACGGATACTATGGATGCGATAGGTAGGTTTGTTCATCTAGCTAACCTAAACCACTCTAGGTGCTGTCATGTAGGAATTCCCATAGCTAACCGGATGACATTTCCGCCATATAGTGGGCGTCCTCGCGACGATATGTCATTCCGGTTGCGAAAGCAGGCCATGCACCATCGGGGCATATCACCATTCGAGGAGTTACCCATCGATATGGTTGCCTGCTTTCCCATGGACTACATGCACCTGGTATGCCTGGGAGTAATGCGTAAATTGCTGCACATGTGGCGCCTCGGGGTGAAGAAGTTTTCTGCGGCGCTCAATGCGCGGATTAAACAGTGCAGCAATTGTCTACCGGCAGAATTTGCTCGGAAGTGCCGCACTCTGGATTGTCTGGAGTATTGGAAGGCGGCCGAATTCCGGCAATTTCTCCTTTACATCGGGCCGGCAGTTTTAAATTCATTTCTTGACCAGGAGCGGTATCAGCACTTCCTGAAGTTGTCTGTTGCCATGTATATATTTTCTCATCCCCGGTTACACATTACATGCATTGACTTTGCACGCATCCTTTTAAATGGCTTCGTAGAAGACTTTGGCAAGCTGTACAATCCAGCTGACCTGGTTTACAACGTGCATTGTCTGGTCCACCTTCACGCAGATGTATCGCGGTTCGGAGTGTTAGACAACTTCTCGGCTTTTCGCTTCGAGTCGTTTCTGCAAAACGTCCGCAGTTACATTAAAGTACCGACAAACGTAGCCGCGCAGGTGTACAGGCGCATTAGTGAAAGGCGCCTGCCTGAGTTGTCCACAGGTCCCACGCTGTTGGACGACGATGAGGGAGTTCCACGGTCTTTGCAGTTGCCCCGCAGCTCTAAGGACATATTACACAACGGGTATCTTTTGTCGACCCAATCTCCTGACAATGTGGTACTTGTCGGCGATAGACCGTGCGTACTGACATCTGTGTCGGCTACAGGCATAGTTTACCGCCAGTTTGTTGATTGCCAAGACTGCCTGGATCCTGCATTCCCTTCCTCAAATTTACTCATTTTTAAGGCCTCCCTTTTGGACAGCAAACTTTCGAATGCTTCTCTTGATGACATTATTTGTAAATACGTTGCGCTACACCTGGACGGTTGTTTTTACCTCATTCCCATGTTGCATACTTTTTGATTTTTGATCTCCCAATTTTTCCGTTTTGCATCTCATAGACATTTTTCGATTTTACATTTTGTGGACACTGCTTAAAGATGTATGCGGTTGTTGAGTTTGTGAATGATAAATCTGTGTCGGCCGTGCCGATGTGTTGGTTCCACAGCGAAGACTGTGTGATGTGGGTTAAGAACCACAAGCTACGTGACCGTCTACTTGTGAATAACGAAAGGCCTCCAGAAAGCACAAAGATTTACGCGGTCCGTGTGCTGAAGAATGACCTCTCACTCGACAGAGCACTTCAGCTGGAAAAAAAGGCTGTAGACACTGACGATCTTTCCCACTCAGAGCCTACCGAATTAGGCCGAGGGATGAGGAAAAGGTAAGTGTTTGCTTTTCATTAATTTATCTTTGTAGGTTTGTCCGCCAGCTCACCTCAGACGACGACGAGGATGATGATGATGAAGAAATGGCTGCGCAAAGGCCAAGACAAGATAATCAATTAACTGCCTGGCCCACGCCGCCACGCATTCTCCAGTAAGAATCCGTGCATATTATGCCAACTTTTAGACCACGCAATAGCTCGGAAAATACACCTTGGTGGAGAGACTCCAGCCAACCTACGCCACCAAGGGCTAATCAGTACGCCGTTTCTTTTAAAGTTTAATTAAGGCCGCCCCGGGAACCCAGCACGACCGCGTTTGACAAACGGTTATCACAGGTGCAGCACGATGGTGAATGCGTCCGGTAAGACTGTTCTGACTCTTGATGACATGCGAGTAGAAAGAAAGTTGATTACGTTGCTGAGGAACTCGTTGAACTACGGGCTGACATAACGCAGGTTAAGGCTACAATGGCCGAAATTTTAAAGGCCGTTCAGGAATTACGTCTGCCTGCTGAAGCGAGACCTCCTTCACTGAAGTTGCCTCTGTGTACGAAGGAGGCTTACAAGGCTTTCGTCAGTGAGCTTGAGAAGAATGCTAGTTTCGCTCAAGACGCGGTATGTACATATACTGACACTTCTTTATTTGAATGGATTGTAGATTAAACGTCTGGCGATTACAGACGGGCGAAACGAGAAAGAGTTTGTCAGAAATCTACTGATTACTCTACTCGGCCACCCCCTATGCCTCAGTTTCTGCTGGGGCGGTGCAAGAGGTAAGCAGTCCTTCGTCGGCAGCCCCCTTTATGGCCTTGTTATTGGTAGGATATTTATTTTTAAGATTACTTGTTCAGCTGCAATTCGTGAACACGCCGCCTTCTCAAATTGCTCCGTTGACACAATTCGCAAGAGTACAATTGATTGGTTCCACGGCGCGCGTGACAGATACGGTGGCCGATCAAAGCGGAGAGACAATACCACTGCAAATGTCACGGTAAATAAATTGACTTGAGTCTTTATAAGCCAATTTCAGCTTCCCGTCAGCTACAGCTCAGCCGAAGAATATATGATACAATCTACTTCCGAGGACACTGTAAGTGAGCGTTTCTTTATATCTATTAAACCTGCATTTATTCGAGCCTATCAACTTCAAACTACTTAGATCATAAAATATACTACTAAAATGCCTTATTTCAATAGTATGTTTTTGACAATTTAATTAATAGGACGCTGTGCTTTATTTTACTGTAGATACCCGCCATCGACATGGACGGATTACCAAATATGTCCCTTGAGGAAACATGACTATTTGTACGTATCAAATTTTCATCTTTATCGATCAATAAATTTTCTTTAACCAATAAATGCCGTTCAAGTGTGCTGATGGATATGGTTCGTTGGGGGGTTTGCAATCACGCGTGAAGGTCCGCTAACGGTCGCGGGAGATATTGACTTTAGGAAGGCGAGCCGGAATGAAACATGACATATTTGGCGAAATGGGGTTCGCTAGAAGGTAACAAGGGATAAAATAGGACAGATACCGGGGAAAATCTGTCTAGGAAAAGGGTGATCAGGATTATAACGCGAGTAATTAGACGTTAATGGATCGGTATTACGGTCAGACAGTCGATAATGGCCATGGGTGGGGGCAAAAAACGATAACTATAAGGCGTCCCCCTGCGCATTTTTTTTGTCGATGAGGGGGCCAGAGGGGGCCACATCGGGGATTTGCCCCGCCATAGCCCACTCTCCAGCCCCCTTATAGCATCCTCTGGCCATGTGGGGGCCAGAGGGGGCTGGTGCTGGCAGGGTAGCCTAGGAAGCATGCCCTATTACCAGTGGAGTACTTCAAGGTACTATCCTAGGCCCCCTTCTATTTCTCATTTATATTCACGACTTATCGACCAAATCTGTCTCAGCTAAGACGTTTTTATATGCGGACGAGCTTAAACTTGCATATACATATAACGTGAATGCAGTAGCCAATATTCATAGAACAGTTAATACTGACCTCAGAAAACTGAGCGAATGGAGTAGTCAATGGCAGATGCCCTTTTCGCTCGAAAAATGCCATCTCCTGATATTTGACCCACAAAAACTTCCCCCCATAATATTCGAGTATAATGAAATAACGGAGGCCCAATCAATAAAAGATTTAGGTCTCAGATGAACAAATACCTTTGATTTATCTGCCCACGTTTAACAAATATCACCTAAGCCACTCGACTGTGAGGATTCATATGTAAAAATTTCACCTTAGATGCACTAAGAATACATTTTTTTTCAAATGTACGTTTGCCTCTCCTAGATTATTGCTCAATTTTCTTCGGCATAATGCCCTCAGACGGCCGAAAGAAACTAGAAGGCATTCGGAGACGTTTTACTAGGTGGTTTTCTAGAAGTGATGGCATCCATGGTTCATAATAAAAACTATATCATCAATACGGTCTTCGACCCCTCTGGATCAGAAAACTCCAAAATGGTCTAAACTTCCTATTTAAGGTCACCAATAACCAAGATATTCTCAAAATTAATTAACTTACAACCTAAAACGCCCCCAGAAACACCTGAAATAACGAAGATATTATAAAAACCTTCAAATTCACGAAGTCCCAACGGTCAAAGTTCTTCTACATAAGATATGCGACTATCTGGAATGCTATTCCAAGTTCTTTGCGGAAAAGGCGAACCCTAATCGAGTTTAAAATAAAAACTAAGAAATTCCTTTCAAATAACAATGCACATTTAGATTTGACTAAGATAGGACATTTTTAAAGTCAAGTCTTTGATATTGAATTTGGTCCGAAAGGGCTCTCATGATCCCAGCCGCTTGAATAATACCGGAACAGCACTAAAATGATCAAATTTGTAAAAAAAAGCGTCAGTGACAAACATAGAACAGATAGTGATATTCTTTCTTTCCTCCCATAGCTTCCATCAGCTATGTCACCTGACACTTAATATCCATTAGGATGCTAATAAAAATATCCTCTTCGATAAGAACCTGCATATTACTTGTGCGTTCGTCTATATTAAGGCCATATATACAACTATATTATGTCATAGTAAACAGTCGACCACTACTCCTATAAGTTCACATTCACAAGAACAATATGATACATGATTCAATATTATTTTGACAGCTTTAATTATGACTTACCTTTGAATGCTTCTTATTCGTGATATATATTCATCTTTCCCAGCTCTTAGTCCAGACAACGATCGTAAGCCTCCACAAAACCACATAGGAACTGTGCGACCGCCCCTTTACAGCTGGCCAGATAGATTGACAACCCGCTGTAACGACCAATTGTTTTAAACGGGCCTTTTAGCTTCCTGTCCTCCCTTTTCAGAATTTGGGTCAAGTGGACACAAACCGCCGCCTGTCGACGAACTCACCGCTAAGTCCCTATTCCTTACCGTTTACGTACCCCAGAACCGTTCATTCGTTTTACGTAACGTTTATTTCGTAACTCATCACCCTATTCCAATATTCTCGTTTATCGGTTCACCCCTTTTAATTCGTATCCCGTATTTGTTTGTTAATTTGTACATACGGTCTTTATCTTTAAAGACATGATAACCGTCTCGGGCAGGTTATTCCACGGTTCCACGACACGGTTGGAGAAGAAATATTTCCTCATATGCAATCTACGCTACTGCACACGTAGCTTGAAGAGATGTCCCCTGAGGTCAGTTGTAGTGGCTAGTTGGAAAAAATAATCACACCGAAGGGCGCAGTCCAAGCCACGCGCGATACGGAATATTTGTATTAAGTCTCCGCGCAACTGCCTATAACTCAGAGGATAGAGATTAAGGTTTGTTAATCGGATCTCGCATGGCAGTGCACTTTGACCTCTTATTAATTTTGTTGCTCGCCTATGCACCCTTTCGAGCAGATTGTAATCCTGATGCGTCCACGGTCTCCAGGCCTGAATTGCATATTCGAGATGCGACCTTACAAACGTGCCGAAGACTTTGAGAAGCAGTCTTCATCGAAAACTGCGAATGCCCGCTTGATGGCATATAGCTTAGAAGCTGCGGCCTTGACCGCCTTACACCATTGTGTAGAAGGCCTTAGGCTGTCCGCAACCCAGACTCCGAGATCTTTTTACGTTTCTGCATCTCGAAGTGCTATTCCGTTGAGATTGTTTTGTCGCGTAGTAGGGATGTGATTTTTGAGGCGCAGTATGGTACATTTGTTTAAATTGAAAATCAAGAGCCATCTGCGGGACCACTCGTTAAATGGACAAAGATTTTCTTGGAAGTTCGTCTCATCGGCAGAATTCTGGATGACTTTCCAGATTTTTATGTCATCCGCAGAATATAGGATCCTCCGGTGCATGACTCGTCCTCGTAACCAACAGATTTTGCTGTGATTACGCTTTTAGCGCGTTTGCGGGGTCCTGGTTGCGAGTATAAAGAGAGTGAGTACTAATCCTGGGAGGTAAAGTCATGTCAATAGACTTTCCTTCATGCTTAATGCCGGTCCGGGTGGGTTAACTATCAAAAGTTGCTTTGTGTTCATGAACTACCTGCGCTCGTAAGTGTATATTCGCTTTCGAGGATCAAACAGGTAATTTCAACTGTATACGATGGAGTATGGCAATTATTCAAAACAAAATGGTGGAAAATACGCTTACTTTGTAAAATATCACGGTAGAGAAAAAATATGAACGGTATTACATATATGTAGGAGCGACTCAGCCGTTTGGAGATTGTCGAAGGCCCTGAATAAATCCAGCTCTTCCTGGGTGTCAACGATTTTTTCCCTAGGGCGATAGCTGCGCGCGAGTCGACTCCGTAGTCCGTTGGATTTTGATGAAAAACAAATTCCGCTTAGAGAGAGACTTCTGATAAATTACCACACGAGAAACCAATTTCCAAAGACGCAGAAATATATTTGGTACGTACAGTTCCAGCGGAAACCTCAGAGACGGTAACTGTGAAGTGGTATCTACGTCACAAATAGTCCCGGTTGTAGCGCAGAAAATTTCATTGTGCTCAGTCGGGCTTAGGTAGCATGGGAGGTGAAAAACAAGTTCTTGACCACTGATAGAAGCGAACTGGCCAGGGGCAGTTCAGAAGAAGAAGATGTGATCACTGGAAAAAGAAATGTAAAGGAGTGACTTTTCAAATGCTCATTCAAACTCAATATGAGACACAGAATCAGATAAGGTTAATGGTGCCACAGGCGGTGCAGTATTTATTGCACGTAGCTGCTGTGGGACCATATGCGTATTGTAAGTAACAGCTCTTATAATCACCCCTGGGATCGTCATTGATGCGGTGATGACCTGTGAGTCCGCATCAGAATCTTTGATTTCCGCAAATTCGTCATCTGTGTTGGATGCTGGTGTAACGATTGCTCGGCAAGTTGGCTCATTGTCACTGGGATTATTTTTCGCCCATGTCCCATCTACGTGGCCGTTTCCCCTGTCTTTGGAAAATCTCAGCAGGGAATAAGGTATGGGGATGTCATTGCGCTTGCTGATGGATTGCGGGCAAGAGAAACATGACTTGAACGGCTCGCGGCTTGCTCGGTTGTCCCCCTTTGCGAGGATTTCGGCCTCTCGAAACTCTTAATTATGGTTCGATTCCGTCGCATGCGCCGCCACGCGAGAGTTAGTGTCTCCACGCCTCACTGATGCTGAGTGCTCCACAATTTTCGTTCGGATTAATCTCTCAGGTCTTCTGACGTATTTTGAGAGAGAGAGGAATGCTTTATTTTGAAAATAAGTTTGAAAACTTTCAGCAAAAACGGTTCTCCAGTACACAGTGATTACCATAGAGATTAACAGGTATTGGACAGGTGGACATAATTATATATGAAGAAAAAAGGACTTTAAGGTGCAAGATCGAGTTTTAGTTTTTGTTTTTCAACATCTTTGCAGGCGAGATACCGGGCTAGAAATGGCAGTATGGAATTCCGATAGGCCGAAGTGCGGCAACGGATGTGGCGGAAGCATCGACGCATGGGGCGTAAGGATTTCGCAGCCATTAACTCATTATGAAGGTAATGGACGGTGTCATTCAGAATTCGGTCAGCGAATTGCTCCACCGAGTTGGAGTGTCGCTGCACGATGATATCAACTAAAATATGATAGGAAACACCAGCAGCAGAGGCGAGCATCCGAATGACACGTTTAAAAATAATTAGCTCTTTTTTAAGTAAAGCTGGAAAAATAACTGGAGAACAATAAAGAATGAGTGGAAGAATACAGCCATCTATGAATCGGCAGATTAAGGACTGGGGTGTGCGATATGAACGTAGACGACGAATGTAATAAACAAGTTTTTGAATTTTTGTTAAAAGGGTTTCCATACGAAGAGAGAAAGATAGATTTGAGTATAAAGTAACACCTAGGTACCGGAAAGAAGATACCTCATCGGGAAGTATATCCAAAGGTTCAGATATGGGAGAGGGTTGCAATCGAAACACACACTGTATTGATTTCTGGCTGTTGCGTAGGAGTCCATTATTCGAAGACCATGCGGAGACGTGATCTAAGTTATCCTTTAAGGACGGCAAATGAGTCAGGTTTTTGAGTCGGTGGCCTACGACCATGTCATCAGCATACTTACCATACAGGCAGTCGTTTGGCGATCTCAAATCATCAGTATGTAGGGAGAAACGATGAGGGGATAAGATGGAACCTTGTAGAACTCCACAATTATTTGGAAGAATAGAAGATTTTCTCTTTCCCGACTGGACAAACTGAGTGCGGTAGGAAAAATAATCTCAAAGCCAAGAGACAACCCAGCTCGGAGTGTCGCACGCAGCTGCTTTGTCTGCAACTGCACAAGATCCGGTGAACGACTCCTGATGTTTCTTTCCATGGCAGCTGTTCTTTCAGCCTCATGATTGTCGCCTGACGGTTGCCTTCAGCCTGTGTGCAACCCCAATTCCAAGTGGAGAAAGAAGACAATTGACGGCTTCCTAGACGTTTTTCGCGAATAAAAGTATCCACCAAAATTTCGGGCAGGTTGGAATTGGTCTCTCGTGTCGTTTTCCTATGCGGTAGTTGACAAAGTTGCGCCGGTAGCAACTGCCTCGTGTCGAAGATATTGCAATTAAACAACCTTGACTTCCGTTTCACTGCAGTACGTCTCAACGCGCCGGTATATCGCCCATACGCAACTGTGTCTGTGACTGATCGGATGGTTCCTGTTGAAGTTCAGTATTTGCGTCGTATTTGTCACTTTCCTGAACACTGGTTTTTGGGCCACCACAATGTTTGCGGCAGACTAGAACATCCTGGAAGGCCAGCTGGTGGTTTCTCCCATCTCGATCTTAAACTGAATGTACGAACATACGGCATTTTGCTGTTCTTTAAATGTCAGCACCTGATCCCGTCGAACTATCCCTTTGAAACATCCCGTCGAATCATCGAACTACTCCAACCAGAGAAATACGACAAAACCGACAATCGCCTCGGACACGCCCAAATCATCCAACTCCTGAAATACTGCCGAAAGACGTACTTTACGTTCGACGGAACAATGTAAGAGCAAACCGAAATTCGGGACTCGGTATATGGATGATACCTTCGTCGTCATCGAACGAGATCAGGTACTGACATTTAAAGAACATTTCAACGTTGTCTTCCCGTACATTTAGTTTAAGATCGAGATGGGAGAAACAACCGGCTGACCTTCCTGGATGTCCTCGTCTATCTCAAAGAGTGTGGTGGCTTAAAAAGCAAAGTGTTCAGGAAAGCGACAAATACGACGGAAATACTGACAATAAGGCCAAAGCAAATACGTCGAAGGACCTGAGAGATTGCTCCGAACGCAAATTTCCGAGCGCTCAGAAGCAGTGAGGCGGGAAGACGCTAACTCTCAGGTGGCGGCTCATGCGACGAGACCCGACCATATTTTGAAGTTTCAGGAGGTCGCGAAAGCCGCGAGCCGCTCGAGTCATGGTTCTGAGGCCCGCAATCGATCATCAAGCGCAATGACCTCCCGTTATCGTAATCCCTGCTGAGATCTTCCCTAGACAGGGGAAATAGTCACGTAGAGGGGGGCACGGGTGAGCAATAATCCCAGTGACAACGAGAAGTCGGCACTCCAGCATCAAACACCGATGACGAAATCGACGCAATTAACGACTCGGACGCGGACTGACAGACCATCATTGCATCAATGACTATCCCAGCGGTGATTGCAAAAGTTGTTACTCACAGCACGCATATGCTCCAACGGCAGTCACGTGCTATAAATACTGCACTGCATTTGCCACTATTACCTTTATCTGCGACTATCTATGATAATGGGCTAGAGTGAGTTACTCCTGTACTTATTAATGAACACTTCCTTCGGCTCCGTTACACGCCGCCTCCGGACTAGCCAAAGTGTACTGTGTCAGTGTGCGTTCCCTGCTCGCCTCCTCCTCCTCCTCCTCCTTCTTGTCATGTTTCCTTCCTTTCTCCCTCCCACTTCCTGTCAATCCGCCCCCGAGTTTTGTCAATATCCCCGCGGATGTTTGAGGCCAATCAGTGCTGCACCGTCTCTGATTGACTGACGACCATTGGGACAGAGCGGAAGGTGAACACACGCACCAAGGCTGAAACACTTTGACGGCCGTCACAAAGAAGTGAATTTGAATGTGTAGGCCGCTCGCGGTGACTGCTTACAAGGACTCTTTTACGTTGTTAATCGCCAGTTAACGTGGTCTAACCCAATCCGTCTTCTCTGACTCTGAATTTGGGAACCTTTTTCTCGTAGAATATACTGTCACCACAGATCCATAGTCGAGCCCCCAGTAACTACCTTTTATCATCAGTGATCTTTGAATCTGACATTCGGATGTTTTTTGTTATCGAGATTTAGAGCAGTTTTCAGCTTTTAGAGCACTAACGAATCAAGCTTTTTTGCTTCAGGTGAAAGCTGTTTTAGAAAATATACATTGAAGGTGATTTCATTAGCTGTCAGTAGGCTGTGGAGCGTGTGCTGATGCATTAAATTGCAAAATCTATTTGTGCATTGTGAATGGCAGTAATGGCTCAATAGCGGAGAAACAAAAAATAAAGATCAATGGAGCATTAACTCGAAATTAAAACGAATGTCTCCAACAGGTAAACATCGGTTGCTTGATGGTCGGGCATTCATTGGAGGTGATGTTCCATGAAATTTCAAACTGGACACCGTATCTGCATGATTTCGTCCTTTTACACAAAATTCAGCTTACTAGTCGACGTACTACCCCACCCATAAAACTCGAAATTAACACAATTTCCGTATAACACGATTCGCACTATGCCGACGGCTAATTGTTGTCGTTCACCCTACCGTTGCGGATCGTGATAAAAAAGTACTCTCCGGATTTTAATGCTTTCCTGCGCAGTCCTGTTGGCCAGTCTATCGACTTCAATGGGATTCTTTCAATTTTTATTTAAATTTTATGAAGAACAGATAGCCGTCAGTTCTTGATCTACGGAATGTGGGAGACACCATTTTTGACATTATTTTAACTTTGCCATATGTTGGACTTCCCCTGTTTACTAAAAGATCATCGTCTGATTATGAAATCTCTGCTGCGCTTTCTAATGGGAAATTGGACGAATTTGCAGGATTATCGGTTTTCGTCGTATCTTGCCTTAGAGTAACAAATAGCTCTTACGACAACTCTTACGTTACATTTTAGTCTGCCTTGCTAATTTGATGTTGTTTGCTATGTAGGCAAGGCAGTTAGATATAATGAATGACTGAAAAATTTGAAATACAATCAGCATGGCACCAAGAAAAAAGTTATCACAAAATGCCAGTTATTATTTTTTTATTTCTTAGAACCGGCCATTACAGGTCACTGGTCTTCAGCTAATTATTAAGTATATGTCATTGTAAATCAGGGTCGTCTAACTGCAATAAAAATGAACCGATCGTTCAGGCGGACGCCTTTAACTATGGACTGGGCGCAGTGTTGCTTCAAAAGAATGTGGACGGAAAAATCCAGTCTCTAATGCATGCCGCAAAGTCACTGGTGAAAGTAGAAAGAAATTACAGTCAGATAGAAAAATGGACTTTGCCTATAATCTTTGCTGTCCGAAGATTTCATCAGTTTATATATGGCATACATTTTACTTTACACACGGATCATAAGCCTTTGGAGTTTCTTCTTGGGACAAACGCTGGCATTCCGCAGAAGGTAAGGAAACGGATTCAGCGATGGGCAACCATCCGCTTGAACTATGACTTCATCTTTCAATATATACCCACGCAGAAATCTGGAGCCCCAGACCCGTTGTCGAGGTTAAGCGATACAGAGAAAGTTGGGAAGATATAGTGGTAGCACAAACTATGGCTCAAGATGACGCAGAACTTATGGAAGTTATCTGACAGGTTCCCATCACCGCCGTGCACATCAGAGATGCAACAATGGACGACCCACTACTACGTGGTTGGCCTGATGAAGACAGAAGTCATTCATGTATTAAGGCTTTTAGAAATCGAAAGGATCAGTTGTACATTGCGCAGAACTGCCTAATGTACGATGGCCGAATGATTGTGCCAACTAAATATGGGGCTACATGCTAGACCCCCGAGTATAACGTGAATGAAGCAGGTAGCAAGAATGTACGTTTACTGGCCCGGCATTGACGAAAGCATTGAAAATTGTGTCCGCAGTTGTGACCCTGGTGGATGTTTTGCAAAGAATCCCCGAAAATCCCACCAGCGCCGTAGACGGAAGCCAATAAATCCCTGGAGTAGGATCCACCTGGACTACCACGTGGACCTGGACGCGTGATCGAAATGGCTAGGGGTTTTCGATGTTCCGGTAATCATTGGAGGAAAACACATCGACGAAAGCTGAGGAGTTAGTCTTGAGGTACGCAATCCCGGCAGAGATTTGGACAAATAATGGGACCCAGTTTAACTGAAGCGCATTTTAACAGATGTGTGAAAAGTGGGGGATCAAGCATATAAGGTTGCCGCATTTCCATCCTCAGTCAAATGACCAGGCCAAAAGGATTCGTCGGCAAATTGAAAAAAGGGCAAGGAGAAGGATGTGGAACTCAGGCGTCATGATGGAGCACCTAAACGCATTACTGTTTGCCTATCAAATGACGCCGAAGGCAGAGCTAGGTGGATCATCTTCGACAGAAAGATTTCTGGCCAGGCAATCCGATGTGCGTCTGCAGTATCTGAAACCTGTGGTGAGGGAGGTTCAGCTGCCAAAATCCTGTTTCGTAAAGGGAGAAGAGGTCAACTTACGAAAATACGTTCCAGGAATGGAACCGTTTATAGGGGGAATAATCAAAAGGGCACATAGTGTATATTTTGAATTTGCGATAAATCGAGGAAGTGTAAGAAGACAAGCGAACAAATTGAGACAGCGAATGACGTCAGACAACCAGCTAGACATTGACCTACTTTGTGACACTTTAAGTATGCCGACTCCGAAGGTTGAGATCCCAAATGTGGTCCAGCCCCCTCGGCGGTCCTCCCGAACTAGATGCCCCCAGAACAAACTTATGGTCCACCCAAATTGCCGAACATACGAGGTCCACTCTTAAGCAGCGGGAGGTGTTAGGACGGCCCAGAACAAGACGCACCGTTCCTGTCGTCCGGAGGTCACGCCTGACAAAGGACAGCAAACCGGCAGGACAGCGTTGTCTAGGAAGCTTGCATGCGAACCAAACAGTTGCTCGCCGCAGCCTCACGCGCCACCTCTAGGGATTCGCAAAACGCGAGGGCCTGCACTTGCGGGCGCTCAGGACTGGATCAGTAGGAACACGCAAAGCAGACAAAGACTGAACCCTTAAATAAGAAGGCACGGACGGAAGGATTAAAAGTTGATGTACACAGTGGAGCCTGACACAGTAAAACTGTTCTCTGGTATCCTGTCTGTCTCTTATTCCGCACCGAACTGACGTCATGCTATTGGGGGATATAAGGTATAATTTTTCCTAGTTTTCTTTGACAGTTTGGCAAAATAGTCGTTTTTTTGTAAAAAAAACCTTTCTAGTGACTCCTTTCCAGATTATCTCTTTCTAGTTTTCGCAGTAAAATAACAGTAGTACTTGCTATTGAGTGCCTTTTTCTGTATGTTAGAAACGTTTTGCTCCTTGTGCTGTAATGAAATACCTATGTTTCCTCCAATGCCCCACAGAGCACGTGCTTAAAGACGAACGTTTGCTGCCTCCCCACTGTTTCTGGGTGCTAGAATCGCCATCGAAGACATAGCAGTTGCCAGCATATTTTCTTCGCCTTCTGCAGATAAGCTTAACTCACAAATCCCTTCAGAACATGTAGAACCTCTTGACCCTTCAGTCGTCCAAAGATACGCCTCTTCTAGTCGTAGCAGGCCATCAGCCGACGACATACTTGATCAATTAATATATGGAATATAATAGAATAGAATAGAATAGGTTAATTGTAGCGCCCCTTGGGCACTGTCAGTCCCCTTTGAACTCAGGAAAAAAACCTAAAACAAACTCGTCAATTTCAACTGCACTTGGACTTCATTTGCTTCGGGTGTCTGGTTAGCCAAAAGAGAGCGAATTGAGAGTTTGTTTTAAGTTAAAAAAAAACCTCAGTTCTAAGGGAAAATAATAACAAAATTTTCAAAAAATAACGATATGTACAATATAAAAATTGAAGTTTGCAGTTTGGTAGTTTTCGGGGGCATGAATAATATGTCCTTCATGGCAATTGAAGAACTTTGATATCGGCCTGACCTTGAAATTATTTTCCTGTTGGGTAAATTTCGGTTTGCTCTAGTTGCTGGTTGTCAGTCTATCTGGCCAGCTGTAAGGGGGCGGTCGCACAGTTCCTACGTATTTTTCAGGAGGCTTGCCATCGTTGTCTGGACTAAGAGCTGGAAAAGATGAATATATATCAGGAGTAAGAAGCATTCAATGGTAAGTCACAATCAAAACTGTCAAAATACTATTGAATCATGTATCATATTGTTCTTGTTAATGTGAAATTATAGGGGTAGTGGTCGACTGTTTACTATGACCTAATATAGTTCTATATATGTTTAATATGGCTTTAATATAGACATACGCACGACTAATATGCAGGGTGTTATCGAAGGGTATATTTTTATTAGCTTTATAAGGGATATTTAGTGTCAGGTGACATAGTTGATGAAGACGAGAAAGGGAGGAAAATAGAGGAATATCATTATCTGTTCTATGTTTATCAATGATGCTATCTTTTATAAATTTGATTATTTTTAGTGCTATGTTCCGGTATTTTTCAATCGGCTGGCATCATCAGAGCCCTTTTGGACCAAATTCAATATCAAAGAATTGACTTGAAAATGTCCTATCTTATTCAAAAATAAATGTGTATTGTTATTTGAAAGGAATTTCTTAGTTTTTATTTTAAATTCGATTAGGGTTCGACTTTTCCGGATATAACCTGGAAGGGGATTCCAGATAGTCGCATATCTTATGGTGTAGAAATTTGATCGTTGGGACCTTGTGAATTTGGGAATCTTTATAATATCCTCGCAATTTCTGGTGTTTCTAGGGGCGTTTTGGTTGGGAATTAAATTCATTTTGAGAATATCTTGATCGCGGGTGACCTTGAATAGGAAGTTTAGACCATTTTGAAGTCTTCTGATCCAGAGTGGTCGAAGACCGTATTTATGATATAGTTCTAAGTATGAACCCTGGATGCCATCACTTCTAGACAAAGATCTAGTAAACCGTCTCTGAATGCCTTCTAGTTTCTTTCGGCCGTCGTAGGGCATTACGCCGAAGAAAATTGAACAGTAGTCTAGGAGAGGTAAAACATACATTTTGAACAGTTGTATTCTTAGTGCATTTAAGGTGAAATTTTTACATATGAATCCACACAGGCGAGTGGCTTTCGGTGATATTTGTTGGACGTGGGGAGATAAATCAAGGGTATTTGTATAGCTGAGACATAAATCTTTTACAGATTGGGTCTCTGTTATTTCATCATCCTCGAATATTATGGGGGGTAGTTTTTGTGGGCCAAATATCAGGAAATGGCATTTTTCGGGTGAAAAGGGCATCTGCCACTGACTACTCCATTCGCTGAGTTTTCTGAGATCAGTTTGAATTGTTCTATGAATATTGGCTACTGTATTCCCGTTATATGCATATGCAATTTTAAGGTCGTCCGCATATAAAAACGTCTTAGCTGAGACAGATATGGACGATAAGTCGTGAATAGAAAAGAAATAGAAGGGGGCCTAGGATAGTGCCTTGAAGTACTCCACTGGTAATAGGGGATGGTTCTGAAACGACGTTTCGAATTTGCACCACCTGGTATCGGTTTTGAAGATAAGATTTAAGAAAATCAAGAAGGGGTGGCCTAATTCCATGACTTTTTAGCTTTATCAGTAGTCTTTTATGGGGGACTTTGTCAAAGGCCTTTTTTAGATCGAAGTATATTGAAGCTACTGTGTTTCCATCATCTCTATTGCTGGAAACGAATTCCAAAAAAGTAAGGTGGCAGGACTGACATGACTTTTTGGGCAAAAATGCATGTTGAGAGGAGGGAATGAGGTTGGCGTTCATGAGATGGTCTAGCAATTGGTTATATACTATTTTCTCGAGGATTTTAGCTATAGCCGGTGTTCGGTGAACACCACGATAGTTTTTGGTATGAGATCGGTTGCCGCTTTTAAATATGGGCGCAATGGTCGAGTATTTCCACATGTCCGGAAAAATTGCATTTGACTGGAGTAGGGTGAATAACTTAGATAGGAGTAGTGGAGCATATGTCATATGCTTCAGAATACATGGTGGGATTTTGTCTGTCCAATAGGATTTGGTGTTTGATAGTTGTTTGATGGCTACTTTAACAGTTTCTTCACTAAAATGGATCTCACTAAGGATGCGTTCAGTCATCTCGGTCGCTTGGGGGATGGTTCCCTCTTCGACTGTGTAGTTAGCTGAGAAGTATCTGTTGAATAAGTTTACTATTTGTTTATCATTGTTTATAACTTGCCCTAATTCATTAATAATAGTTCGTGGTCCTGACTGTCGATGATTACTCATTCGTTTCTGAAACATCTGAGCTGTTCGTTCGGGGTATTCTAGTGCCCGATGTTCTGCTGCTATGGTCTTTTGTGTTTCCATTTTCGTGACTAGGTCGTGAATTTCCCTAATTCGTCGAAGTGTGGAAAAATAACTCACATAGGGGTCGCGTAGCTGTTTTTGTAGCTTTTTTAGTTTAGTTGAAAGGAAGTTCGGGATTGGTGATTTCTTATACGGGAGTCTTTCGTCTATCAAGGTATCTCGAATTACAAATAGGACAGAGTACAATAGGTTAACCGCTTCCATAGGGGATGTTGTAAGAAGATATGGGCTGCAGTCCGATGATCTAATGTAGTTGTTCATGGAGTCCTCGTCAAGTTTTGTTGGGTTTAGGCGGGTGTTACCAAAATGGGGTGCTAGTTTTGCGTTTAAGGGGAGTGTTGATATTATTGCTTTGTGGTCACTTTCAAAAGTTGCGCAGTCGTAGTGCATATAGAGGGGCCAGATATCGTTGGTGAAAATAACGTCTAGTATATTGTTTCCTCGGGTGGGTTTGTCAACTATATGTGTCCAGTTATTAAAGATAATTGAAGACAAGAATTCTTCGTGCCTGGTAGGTGCTGATAGTTCGACCCAGTCTATATCAGGGCGGTTTAGGTCGCCTGTAATTATCTTATATTCAGTTTTTATGTTAGCTATATTGCTTATTAAGAGGTTGAGGCTTGTGTCATCACTACTACATTCTGGAGGGGAGTAGAGGCATCCGACTAATATGTTTTCCTGGGCATGAGATTTTATTGTGGCAAAACACGCTTCTCCAGAAAAGGTTTCGGTTGGGACATCAATACCACTTTGCTCAGTGGTAGTTTTGATGTAGATAAGACAACCTCCGCCTCGTTTATTAGCACGGTCCTGTCGATAGAAATTATAATTTGGGACATATAGTGAAGCATTCGATATAAGCTCATTTGCCCATGTTTCTGTAATGCAAATTACATCGGGGTTATATATTTCAACAAAAGTTCTAAGTTTTCTGGGGGTACTTTGAGTGAGTGATGGACTAAATGGAGGTAGGTGTGTGATTCTCGGAGGATATGGTGATGCGTATGGCGTAGTGTGAGTGCATGGGCTAGTGTTTATGGACTGAGGGTATATATGGGGAGGTGCGTTAACTAGGTGGTAATTGTACCTAAATGGAGTTTCAGTTGGGGAGGTGTAAAAGCCAAAGTAATTTGAAGGGTTGTAATTAGGTGGTAAGGAGTTTGCAATGCTAGAGTGATTTGGCTTATTCCTATGCCATGCAGGTGGATTTTGGGGAGTCGAGATGCGGTTATAGAAGCTTGTTTGTTTTTGGCTAGAGTTTGGTGGGCTTCTATTTGTTATGTCAACATACCTAGGGCGTTTTGGTTGTGTTGGTGTGCTTAGTAAGGCCTTTTAGTTTATTTGGTAATTTTGGTAATTTTTATTAAAGACCCGTCGGGGTCCCATCAAAGCAAGTTAAAATAAATTTGCATGCGAGTTTTAGACGAGGTAGGCAGAATCTTTACAAAATGCAATTCATAGTTTCTGAATTAGAAGTCCATTGAGAAACATGAAGATTGAGGGGTGAAAAAAACTCCTCGGAAAAAGTTAAAAATGATTGCATTAATTTTACAGGAGGAAAAAACCCCTCTTTAAAAATAATAACAGAAAAAAGCGAGCAGGACTGGCCTGTAGGTGGCGGTATATAACGGAATGTTTTCGGTCATCGTCAGGGTATCAATAAATTTCCGCCTTGATGGGTACGAATGTGGGTCAGACAGGACTGGCTTGCAAATGGCATTGTATACGG
>CACRXP010000082.1:94880-264543 GCA_902702965.1 Spirometra erinaceieuropaei
CAACACTGCAGATGCCGATCCTGTCGACTTCATTGCAGCCCTGGAAGCCATGCTTGTGAGAAGTGAAACATCCGACGACATGAAACACTCCGTCCGACAGCGTGTTACCTCCTTGCTGATGACACACAGACCAACCAAATGTATTTCACAGAGTGAGTCAAAGGCTATGAGGGAACTGAGGAGGGACGACAGCATTATCATTCTACCGGCTGACAAGGGACGATCAACCGTCGTGATGAATAGAGAAGACTATAATGAAAAAGCTAAAGCCCTACTTGATGACAGAGAATTTTACAGACCAGCACAGAAGTCACAAGCCAAAGCAGTAGCAGATCGGCTGGGTAAACTGCTTAGAGAATACCGACATAAAAATGTGATCACGGAGAATGAATGGCACCAAATGAGGGCAACTGACACCGCTCTAGCCCGATTCTATGGTCTGCCAAAAATCCATAAAGCAAATGTCCCACTTCGGCCAATCGTTGCCCTAAAAGGCAGCCCCACCTACAATTTGGCAAAGTGGATGTACTCAAAACTGAAGTTCCTCCAAGGCAATTCGACTACCTCAGTTCGATCAGCCTCTCAATTCCTCATAGACCTCCGAGGTCGGAGAATTCAATCGGACGAAATCATGGTCTCCTTCGATGTGACGTCGTTATTCACATCTATCCCACCAAACGTGGCCCGCGAAGTCTTGCGCAAGAGACTTGAAGAGGCGTACGATGAGACTCAGAATGCCCTCAAAATTGAACACCTCATGAGGCTGTTTGAATTCTGCCAACAAACTTTCTTCACTTTTACGGGAGAGACCTATGAACAAATCAAAGGAACCCCAATGGGCTCACCGGTCTCCGGTTTGGTGGCAGAACTGGTCCTACAGTAGTTGGAAAAGATTGCCTTCCTCCAACATGAACCAGTGTTTTGGCGACGTTACGTTGACGACACGTTCGTCATCGTAAAGAAGGACATGCTGCAACATTTTCACAGCCTGCTCAATGCAGTCTTCCCAGATATAAAATTCACGAGGGAAGAAGAACAGGAGCAGCAGTTGCCCTTCCTGGATGTGCTCGTCAGACGAAACCTTAACGGTGAACTTGAAACGACGGTTTATAGGAAGGCAACGAACACCACACAGCTTCTCAGTTTTCACAGCAATCATCCGGTGGCTCACAAACGAAGCTGTGTGAAGACGCTCTTCAAACGGATCCAAACTCATTGCAGCAAACTGAAAGATAGAGCGCGTGAGGCCCGTTATCTCCGCGACCAGTTTGTGCAAAATGGCTATCCGAGGGCATTCATAAGTCGCTGCCTACGCGGTCGCCACCAGAGAACTCAAACATCAACGCCACCGACGATATGGCATTCTCTGCCATACATCAAGGGTGTTTCAGAAGCGACCGAGCGCATTGCTGCGGAGCTAGGGGTTGGAATCGCACACCGCCCCAAAGCCACCATGCGCAACAGGGTCATGAAGATCAAAGACCGGTTAAAACCTGAAGAGCAATCTGGAGTAGTGTATCGCATTCCGTGTCAAAATTGTCCTTGTTATTACACAGGACAGACTGGACGCATGCTCGGATCGCGCATACATGAACATAAGCTGGCTGTGCGGCGAGGCGACGCATTATCACAAGTGGCCGCCCACACCTACGAAATGGGTCACGAGTTTGACTTCGCAGCCACCAAAATAGTTGCCCACGCCGGAAACAAAACAGACCGAGAATTGATTGAAGCCTAGGCCTCAGATGAGAACTCGGTCAATCGATTTATCGATCTGGCGCCGGCGTACAGAGCCCTTCGTAGTCACCTCCAGTCGTGCGACGTCGGTCGATGATTGGGTCTACGTGCCTTATAACTGCCGCTTGTCCTGTTTCTGCCACTACCTCTGACGATGGACTCCTGTACGAGTCTGAAAGCTCAGGATAATAAACGAATTGTTCCGGTGCTCGACTCTTCTTCTTCTTCAAACAACTTAAACTTTGTGCCAGAAATATATCGCTATGGCAAAATAAATACTATGCGCCAAATAGCGTTTGAATCACCATCTTACGAAGAAAACGCATTTCCTGCGTCAGTCCTTGGCTCAGTTGACCCCACAAGCAAGAAACCGCTCAAATACAATTTTGGTGCTTTCCTGTCAATTAAAATGTTGACTAGACATGTTGAAACCTAGGAGAACTGTTAACTTGATTACGCGACGGGTCACGCCTGTCAATTAGACGGGCTGCACAACCACCCGGCCATCTGTTCTGCCCTGTGGAGTAGTCTGGCTCTGCCGGTCAGAGAGTCGATGCACAAAGGGTGACCCACAACTTTAATGCTGGTCTCTGCAGACCAGTCCGCATGTGTGTCAATACCACGTGTTTCTAACTGCACACTTTTCGATGCTACAAAGCATATTAATTTTTTTTATTAAGTTGTAATATGTAAGTATGCTTGTTTGACCTGCAGACAAGCATAAGATTCTCTGGAATATTTCAGTTGGTGAAATCATCACGGTGTTATAGTACCAATATAACGCAAATCCAGTTAAATATTTACACATGTTGGCGAGGAACACTCTCGACATTACTTTCAAACCTGGCAGGAAAATAATATTTGACACGATAAATTTGAATACACGGTTACAGCGGAGGGCGTAAAAAACTTGCCTCGCTTATCCAGAGAGGGTTGTGGCTAGGAAAAATGCCGAGAAAATTTAAATATGCATCCGCGGTCACCCGTGATAACACCACAGAAACCGCCAAGGAAATGGCATCTACTGGAGATTTTTCTTCTCAGCACTGCCGTCTAAATCACTGCCGAATTACTACCCATTCGATCACATTAGCCACTTGAACGAGGTCTGTTGCCTGTAAGCCACTGTGGATTCTAAAATTATAGTGAAATTACCGACGTGATATGCGTAGTCGGTCAGCCGCAGATTAATTGCCATCGAAAAAGCATCATCCTTTAGACCTCCTTCTTGTATTTCACCAGCACTTACTAGACGTGGTCTGGAGAATACGCCTTCATTTCGGCCTTATGGCGCGCGTGTTGGAAAATGAATCCGGTATGGAACGTCCTCGTGGTACCCAACGACGTGAAACAGGAGAGTGAGTTGACTCAAGCCCGTTTTATCCTCATGTGTGAGAGTCTTGATCGGTGAAAAATACCGCTTATCAAACTGACGAAAAAGTATTTGACATCCGCGCAGCCGGCCCGCCACAAGAACCTCCACCATGGTGTACCAGTGTTTAAGAGGTGAAGCCCTTAGCGGACCACCGAAGCAATTGTATTACACACCTAGCCATTATTTTGGAAAATTAGACGTGGTCTACACGGCCCGGCAGTGCAAAGCATTGCCTCAAACTGTTCGTTTTTCAGCGACATATATGTTGCCTATTGCGCCACTTAGATTTCGAGACTTACGTGGCAGCTGTGATTTAACATCAGTCCCTTTATTCTCGACACCTTTTGAAAAATTTGACATAGCGCAGCTTCGCTCAACAAGTGGTCCTGTAGTTTATTTATTTCCGTATATTCACGGACTTAATTACGTGCGCATTGTCGCCGAACTAAGCAGTTTTACTGAACGATCGATTATAGGACGCGCCTTTACTGGTTAGCCGCACTAACAGCTTAATCACTGCTTTACGACAGCACCGATATCAAAAATCTCCTTGACTGTATAAAGGTACCAAGTGAAGAGGACTGCGAATTTGGCGGTTGAAATCAACCATCTTAAGTGTTTTAACCGCAGAACGGGACGAGAATTTGAATCGCATTTGTTTAACAGTGCCGCGGCTACCCCGAAAGTATCCCACAATTACACCACACTTGGTGTGCGAAATAAAGATCCTTCGCTCTTGTTAAATACTGCTGACGGCGAAAACCTCAATGACGATGGGACGAAAACTGATCGCACTTCGGCAGCTCTTCTGTATGTCTTTAGTAGGGAAACTAAATTCATCCCCCACACGAGTGGCTTCGAGGTGGCCACAATACAGCAGACCTTTCAGTTCACCAATGAATTTTTTAAGGGGGTCGCTTGGGATGTTGCAGTAACTCGCTGAGGAGTTGGAGGATCCACTCATTATGCGTTTTCATCCGTCCTTGGTTGCCAGAAAACTGAGTGGATTACATTGTTTTTTTGAGAGCGAATGTTAATCATCTCTAAAACAATAGCAGATCAATCAGTCGCAGCTCCGATTGCCTAGAAATTGTGATAAATAAGAAGGTCATAACAAATGGAGTTCCTTGGATGAAAACATATGCTTTCATATTTTCTGTAAAGATGTGGTAGACACGTGTTCTATGTGATAATATTGATCTCCGAATGGGAGAGAATATGCACATCCCAGGTTCTTGTTTAAAAGAAGACGAAGACACCAGCACTAGGACGATGGATTTATTGGCCTTATCTTTCGAAGTCGAACTCGAGTTTATCATCAGAGACTGCTGGAGTGCAGCAACGGGTGAACATTTATATCGTTGTGTCGTGAGGGGGGGACTACGGTCGCGATTAGGTCTGGTTTTTGCCGCCTGGTCCACAACGGTCCCCCCGCGTTGTGACGCCGTCGTACAACGAGTCGTTTAACGCTTCCGGAAGCAAATGATAAGAGTTCTGATCAACGGCTGCGCAAGTACCCAACTGTCATAGAAGAAACAAGGGCGGAGTGCGCGCCATTACTCGGCGAATTAATTACTGATTGTCTCGATCGAACAATAGCGACCCTGCCAAAATAGAGACAGGAAGTGAGACGAATGAATCTAGTCCAAAAAGTCGTCAAATTGAAACCCGAAATCAATACCAACGAAAATGTGGTACACAACTTATCGTCGAAGTAGTTATGCGAACCGGAACTCAGAGTGCTGAACCATGAAGATAATTTTAACACTGCTGATGCCACGTCAGCCGACCTCATTGTAAAATTTGAGGCCATGTTAGTACGACATAACGCCACCGTAGAGGCTAAATACACGGTGCGCCAAAGGCTCTCGTCTCGCATGATGATGAACAGGTACTCTAGCAATATGTCGCCCACAGAAATAGCAGCAATGAAGATATTTTAAATGGACAAAGACATTATAGTGCTACCGGCCGACAAAGGAAGAGTAATCGTTGTGATGAACCGCGTTGATTACAAAGAGAAAGCACAAGCTCTTCTAGACGACCAACAGTCACACAAGTGCGCACCAGCCTCGCAGGCTTAATCAATGATTGACTGCACTCTTAAGCCGACCCCGGCACAACAATGCAATCTTGTTTGATGAATGGCACCAGACAAAACCAACCGACACGGCATTGGCCAAGATCCATGGACTAACAAAAATCCAAAATCCAACGTTCCTCTGCGGCCAATCGTTCCCCTGAAAGGCAGCCCCACATACAATTAAGCCAAATGTGTTTCCCGAAAACTCTATTTTCTCCGAGAGAAGTCTGTGATGTCAGTCAATTCGGCCACACAATACCTTGCCGACATTCGGGAAAAACTATTCGACTCAATCAAATTTTGATATTCTTCGACCTTGTTCCACTTTTAATGTCTATCCCACCAGACCTTGCGCGCGACGTGCTAGGAAAACACCTCGAAGAAAAGGACGACGAAAAGACAGGGCACCAAAAAATGTAGAACCTAATGCAGCTCTTTGCATTCTGCCCACCAGCCTTTTTCACCTTCGATGGCTGATGAACATACGAACACATCAAAGGAACACCCATGGGTTCCCGACATCCAGCCTATTTGCGGAATTGGTCCTTCAAGAGATCGAAAAGGTTACTAGCACCGATACGTGGACGATACATAAGTAATTATTGAAAAGGACAGGCTGTCATGTTGTCGAGACCTGCTTAACAACATTTTTCCTGACATTCAGTTAACAAAAGAATACGATGAGACGGAGAAATTATTCTTCCTTGACGTGCTCCTAACGCTCATATCCGATGGTTCACACAGCAGTACAGTGTACAGAAAGGCGACCAATACGACCCACGGCCTCAGCTATCAAAGCAGACGCCCATCGGTGCAGAAACCTGGCTGTGTGGGGACGTTTTCGACCGGCTAAAAACGCACTGTAGTGAGCCGGAAGGAAGGATGCAAGAACTTCGGCGTTTAAGAGACCAGCTGACAAGGAACAGCTTCCCGAATAGTTTCATCAACCGCTGCATACGCACACACCCATTGCGGACAAATGGAAGAGACATACCAACAACTTGGCATTCCCGGCCTCACATAAAGGATGTGTCCGAGGCCAGAGAACGCATTGTGTCAGAGTTAGGCGTGGATATCGCTCATCATCCGCGGGCTAACATGCGTAGCCGTGTCATGAAAAAAAGGATCTGCTTGAGGCAGGTGAGTATTTGGGTGCAGTCTATCAAATCCCGTTCCATAGCTGTCCTTGCCACTACACAGTTCAGACAGGACGACGCCTCAACTCACGAATACTTGAGCACAAACGGACCGTTCGTAGAGGCGACCCGCTACCTCAAGTCGCCACCCACACGCTGGAGGAAGGCCATGACTTCAACTTCGCCAACACGCGGATATTATCGCGAGCCGGCAACAAGACGGAGCGAGGAGAGTTTAGACGTGATTATCGGACTTCAGATCTAACAAAAGACACATATATTTGCCTAAGCGTTATCACGCACTCCGCCCACGCAGCCAGGTTGCGCAGCTAGCATCGCCGCGAAGTACACACGCCGTCAACAGGCCGGGGGCCATTGTGGGCCAGGCAGCACAAACCAGACCAGTTTGCGGACGAAGTCCCCCAACAAAACGGCACTACGATAAAAGTGTTCACTCGTAAATGCACTCTGGCAGTCTATGATGAATAAATCCTGTCAGATTTTGAAAGCTTATCGCAATAAATCTACCGTCCCAGTGATCTTGCTTTCGCCTTCTTTTAAACAAGAGCCTGGGATGAGCATATTCTCTTTCATTCATGAGGATTTCGGGTGAGAAAATCGGGAATCCGATAAATTATTCTTTCGCGACGTGCTGTGGAGCTAACGGTTGGAGTCGTCGATCGTGACGGTCGAACTGTCGTGCTGAATGTTTTCGTCTTTTTATTGGCCGTTTTCAGAAGTATTTATATTAATAGATTCACCTGGACGATTCGCCGTCGTGACAGACGGGAAGATGTTCACATAGCAGGTTCGCTGAATGGCTTGTCATCCTGATTACACACTCTAAAACATCAATCGGAACGCAAAATAATAATATATTAGATTAAGGCATTTCGGTCTCATGAGAATCAATACCTTTCTCGTGAGACGCTGGCGGGTTACAGATTCCGATCGCTTACGACAACATTGAAGTTTAAAGTCCGATCTTGCAGTCGCAAACGAAGCAATTGCCTAATTGAATCTGGAGGATTACTCTGGACGTGAAAGGCTGAACATGCTGAAGTAGCTGCGGGGAATGATCCTAGCTCTCATGTCGCGGCTAACTCGACGGACTAAGCTATACCTCCTAGATTGGCAAAACCAGGATTATTGCTTGAAGGGACGGCCGCTTGAGTCAAGGTCTGCCAAAGTAGTTCTCTGACTCTCAGTCAATCAACGAACTCAATGGATCTCTCCCTTTATTCAGTGCTACGACATTGCTTTGACAGTGACATTTATTATGCTGGAGGGCCGGATGGCTGACAGTTCCAGCGACATTGGCCCAAGTTTCCGAGTTATTATAATGCCAAAAATTCACACTGGTCACAACATTTTGGCAATAAGCGATTATTCAGTAATAATCGCATCAAATATTTCTTTGTCGATGTGTATGGGAGCAGCCGACTGCATGACAGCTGCGACGTATACATACTTCACTCATTTCGCATTCATTATCCTTATCTGCGACCACTGTTGGGATGGATTTGATTGAGACTCCAAATTAATTAACCTATTGTTCTGGCATACGCATCTGCTACTAAATAATTTAACAGCACTGCTAAGGCATCTGTTTAAACAAAGTTATGCAGGCATCATTATTTTCTGCTTACGGCGCGCCCCGTAATTTCCGATTGATGAAACTTGAGTATCATATTCAAAATTTTACTATATAGTCAATTATCACACATACAAAGAGGTGGGCACAGATGCGTACGTTTGTCTACTTCCATGGGCCCGTGTGCATTCGTGCTTAGATGTGTCCACAATGCATATCTACAGGGCGTCCGATTGAACTCCCTTTCATTTAGGATGGCGTATAGTCATTCAAACCATGACAAAACAGAAGCTACCATATCAAGGAACGTCCAAGTAAACGCGACACACTAAAATCTGAGCTGCACTCCGAAAATACTCGTGACGTATGCTGTCTGGAATCTGTTGCGGCTGTGGGGAAGTTTCTTACAAAATACAGCTCAAAACCAACAACTTACCAATAATCAAATTGAAATGATTGCACTCCAATCACATTTGCTGGCGTTAGTGAACCCATGTTTCAGCTTAACGCTAAAAACCCATCGTTAGACCTGGTCATTAATGATCAGTATTATATCGTTTGCCTAACAGACAACAAAACCCATTTTTAGGTGTTCAGGATTGGAGGATATGTCCTCAGAAGTTAAAAAATTATTTGCATAATTTCGCCAATTGAATTGTTTGATCACATAAATAAAATATGTAAACGAATAAACAATTATTTGGCACAATGGTATAATCAGAATTTTGAGGGCGCAACATTTTTCATAATGCTGATAATCACTGATGGCAGTCAGTGGATGGGGCACTTAGAAAGCCTCTCATGAGAAACGCATAAAAGTCGTCTTCATTCATATTTAACAAATTTAGTATGTTATGGTCGACCGGTTCATATGAAATGTCAGAAATATTTGTCCTTGGTGGAACCAGCTCCAGGGTAGACAGTCGAATCATATTTGGAGGCCTTTTATTGTTTTCCCAGTAAGTAATATCCAGAGTTGCCTTTAGTGTTAAACTGTGGAGTCTCTGACGAGCAATGATTAATTTGTTCATGCGTTCAGAAGGAATTCCTTTTTTTAAATCCTGAAATGATTATATTAAATTTGAAATTAAAATATGCTTTAAGTTAGGAGTTCAATTACAACATACATATTTAAACACGGAGATTATCCGTGAGCAGTTTAATCAAGTAGGTTGCAAGTATAACCTAGTCCGCTCCTTACCGATGTCACTAAGATAACTTCGGTGTCTGGTATTGAAGAAAGGCATGTGTACTGCCAGTAGCTTGCAGGTGAAATGCCTCGTAAAAATGTGCAGCTAAAAGGTAGATATGGGAGATGGAATATCAGTTTTAACGTTGTCAATTGGTTTTCCTTCAACAGCGCTTTCGCAAATCCGTGGTGGTCTGCCCGTAGCACCAAGTATTCAGCAACATGTTCGATAATAATGTCATAGCCAGTTCGCGGACATTTAGGAATTTCTGGAAATAATACAGATCATCAAGTTAAATTTGTTTATTAAATTAACCAGCAGTAGGATAATCCCGAAACGATGCTAGCAACTACACATTGTAGCATCAAACGCGAATTAACAAATATGTGAGGTAACTTTCAAGACAGTCGACTTACGTAAATTATGAGTGACTTTTAACTGTTAGTTAATATGCTCAAAATATATACGACGAACCTTCTCAGAATGAGGTTCTAAATGCATTAAGGTTGTTTTGAGTATTTTCGTCTATACCTTTATCTGCTTCGTATATGTTATTGCATTTCTTAATGCTATTTAAAAAGACCTGCGGAAATTCTGCTTTACAAGGAATGTTCTCAAATATTATTTTCAAACCGGACTTAGCATGGCTATTGGCAGTGCTAATTGCAGGTCGATATCATCATCAGATATGGACATCTCTAGAATATTGTAATTGATAGCATAACAATACTATAGTGCCTCAAATACTGATTGCAGAAATCAAAGCAGCTGTAGATCACTGCAAGTTCAATTACCAAATTGTCTGCGGTTAATTAATAAACAATTAATAAATACTTTTATAAAAGACCCGTAGGTATCCGGCTATAGTAAAGAAAGGATGTCGCTCCTCATGAAACTCCCGATTACGGCAAGCCTACTTTTTATAAAAAAACAACATCAAATGGTGTGCAGAAAGAAAAGAACCGCGATGAGTAATTTCATCCTTTCACATAACACGCCCAAATACTCATATTATAAATAGTTCTTTTTTTCTGCAACCAATATATTTTGGAATTAGATTATACAGAGCTCATTGGTCTAGCTCCCCAAGTTGAGTTTTGGGAGGCGTGTACGGAAATAGAAATTTAATGATTCACAAATTACTATATTATGGAAGGCTAAGCGCCATAGGTTAATTCGTTCTAACACTAGGTGCTGCGTCTTTGCATAGCTAATCAGGTTAAAAGGAAAATCAGAAATTTAAATTTGCTTGCCTGGTGATCACAAAAGAAAAACCCAGTGAACTGACATTGCGGTTTTGAATTATGGCCTATGGTTTTCAAAGGAAATCACCGAGTCTGATACCTGAAAAGGATCTCAATACTCAGAATCGCATAAAATGTGTAAAAATAAATTTAGCAGAATGAAACTCTGCTAGAACTTTTCTGATTTACTGGCCGTACATTCATTTTAACCCATATGTAATAAAATGGGCAAACTCAGTGGAATTGGGACCTAGGACAGCAAGGGGAAAGCTCGAACACGGCCAACCCTCCAGCTTTATGATCTGCAAAGCCTCACTGGGTACAGAGAGTTCTATAGCATTTCTCAAAACACTAATTAGTTAATTGAGCTGTTAGCCATATAGTGTATTACACATGCATTTATTAGGAAATCCTGATTGAGCAGTAAGTGTGCGTTTGTAGTAGGCCTGTTCGATAACTTGCTTAATAAATGATGAAACATACGGCTCTAATTCGAGACTTTTAGCTCAGTTCGCCCAAGTCTTGACACCATCAACCATGTCCCTTTATGTTGTGGGTACGAATTTCTGCATAGTCATCCAGGTGCTACGATGACTTAAAATAAGGGCGCGTTTTTGTCGCTCATCAGTCACGTGTAGATTTTTGATACTGCGCATTACTTCACCTATTTCCCTTTCATATATTGACTTCCAACATCCTGCGTTTGTTTGAACTAAGATTATGGTGTCATCTCTACCGTACACTAGCACCTTGTTAAGGAAATAATATTGCATAGTTCACTGACGACTTCCGTCATTCAAATGGATGCGCCCTCCATGCACTATGTCGTATTTGTGAGAACTCGGCGCTGATGATTTCAAATTTGCATCCACAAAAGCCCATGCATTGGAAAAACACAGGCTTGGTTGCAAACGCGCCGTCTGTCGTCAGCCAAGAACAAGTTGTCGATTCCAAATTGTAGTTAGCTCTTCAAGAAAGTCCACGGTGTGGAGCTACTTTTGCAGATAAAGGAAAACAGTTAAACTGTGGTGATTTGTATTAAAGAGCCGTGGTTAAATGTTTGCACTGATTCGCAGCTAGTTACCCTACCGGCCCTCTGTTGCTTTCCAATTTAAAGAAAATATATATTTCCGACTGACGAGTAGACGATGATATTTTTGTCAACCAAAATTGATGCAGCGTCTGAAGGCACTTAAAACCTTTTTTTATGATTTGATATATGCTATTATTGTTATATGCAAGCCCCCTTTGTAAGGTAGTTTCAAATGTATTATATTTCTTAGTAATCAAATTCCTTTATATTTTGAAAAGGACCTAGTCCGCTTGTTAACTTAATTTCACTAAACCTAGCCCTATTGTACTGATAGCATCGTATTGTTTTGTGGGATTAAATTATTCGCGTCAACCTACGTCCCATCAGAAGTTTAGGCATTTATGATCTTGTCCCCAAAACTGGATTTATATTCTTCTTCCTATATAAACGTCTTTGTACACATACGTAGCTCCTCTACAAGCTAGGCTGGCGTGACAACATTATAGATGTTTCCATCTTATGAAAACGAGTTTGCCATACTAAATCAACTGTTTAGTTGTCAGAATTTCATTTATTCCTTTCCTATTTTTCTCCTTCCTCTGTCGGAGTTGAGAGGGATCTTAAGCGTCTTACCGGCCATCCTAGCACATTGGCACACGTTGATGCTGATTCCGACTACTTGAACAAAACTATTATTTTTAAAGACAATCACCACTATCTTTCCCACCCTTATATGTGGCGCTAATTGAGGAACACCTTAAAAGGCCCGCAGATCAATAGCTGCTAGACCGGATGTTGTGTCACTTTTGTAAGTAAATGTTGATGATTCGAGAGAGCCCCTGTTGTGACAACTGGCTTCCGCCTATCTCACGTTGAAGCTTTTACTCTCTTTTCGATTGTTATCGAAAAGATTACGTGGCGTACATGACACAATACAATGTGTTCAAAATTGCGCACCGTTTATGTTGCTTGTATCTATCTTGCGGGCGACTATAAGGGCAATTTTGCGTTTATCATTGATGATATTTTAATTATATGGCATGGTTATTCATACTTACGGAGCTTGAACACCAATAAATGTTCAGTTGCGCACTTGCTTGGCAGTGTTGACCGTTTTGAAAATTCCCTGTTTCACAACGTCGACAGCAATGATATACGAAACACCAGCAGGAGAAGAGAGCATATGTTATACTTTTTAAAATCGATATATACGAAGCAAAACAGGATAACAACAGCAAATCAACAAACCATCAGAAAATAGATACAGAATTGAGGTGTGTGAAACGAATGCAAACGACGCATGTTCCGCTGTCAAACGTCTAGTTGCTTTCCTATTATAGTCAGGAAAAACAAAATGGATGCGGTAAAATTGTAGGGGTGGGAAGGGTGCTCTCCATTCTAAACATTGGAATTTTGATGTTTGATTTTCTGGAAATCCAATACCTCACTTTTGTAATTATGCTCTCTCCGGTAAACCGCGCTATGTTGGAGAAAATGCATACTTCAGATTGCCAATTCTAATCTGTCCGGTCTAGCGACGGATGAGAAAGTATAAGTGACATGCCTATGGACACATAACATACACCTATCGTTTTGGGGGAGGCATTTTGCCTGGCTCTCATTAATCACGCATCCGGCAACTTTTGCGCAATCTGAATCAGCCTTCAAAAACGTAGCGGTTAAATGATCCTACTATATGAAAAAAGTGAGAATAGTTGCATTTATCACGTCGACCTTAACTTACACGCCTAAAGTTTGAAAAAGACGATATGAGGCGTACAGCGCGTGACCTAACTCATTTACAAGTGATTGCCAATCAGTCGCAAACCGACACTATTTTATCAATTCAATGTCCTTGTTAATTAAATAGTAGTTTGAAATAATTAAAACACAAAAAAACATTACAGGCAGTGTTGCGTTTAGAAATACGGATTTTTTTAGCAAAACGTTTTATCCCGAAAACGTCAAAAAATTGCCGTACTTTAGTAACATTCATTTTTCTAAATGTATAGGATATATTTTCATAAGAAAAGGGTAAAAAATATATAATTACAAATTAAATACCGTTTAATAATAGTGTACTAGTGAGATTTATATGTAACTGTCGTTTAAGAGTTAGTGTGATTTCATATATGGTGATTTCATATATGGCGGTTTTGTCAACAGCCTACACTCAGTGTAAATTGCAAACGTTTTACAGAGAATTGTCGTATCCCTGATTCAATAGAGTTAAATGAGATGATGATGTTTGATTTCACCGATGGAGACGCCGTTGAAGCAAACGTTTTCATAAGACGACATGCTGCCGATCGGTAACTGATACTTTTATGTGGAATTGATAGGTGTGATTACAATCATACCATTTTGTGTTTCTAGAAATTTTCTTCTCTAAATTAAATGTGCACTTTTCGTTCGTGTTGAATTACGTCGGGTTTTAGATCGGTCTTTAGAAATTGCTGAATATTTCAGGATTTTCAGTGTTTTCACATAATCATGCATAAACACATATTCAGAATTACCCGTCTGTTAAAAACGTTACAACAATATAGTTTTTGAAGGTATTTACCAAAGTAATGTCTGTTTAGGTACTCTGTTTTACAAAGGAAATCGTTTGGATCACGTGTGATGACTTATCAAACATCAAACTTTACTTACGAAGAAATGGCTGGTCACAACGAAAGTCAGCAACGAATACGCCTTCGATCAATAAAAAAACATTCCTTCATTAAGAATTGCCATAATACTGCACTATGTTGACAGATCCCTGCGTATTTTGCATTTTTGTGCGGGAAGGCCGAGGCAAGTTTTGACACCTTTAGCCGTTTCTTTCACATTCCTTAACATTACTAAATTTTCCAACGTAAATGTAAGAATATGCCTTTCTCTTTGAACCGCTTCCATTTTAACTGCTGCTAGCTTTTAGACTCCGTTCTATGAGTATGAATACAGGGCAGAGCGCCCAAATAAAAACGGATATTTATATGAGCATATTATTGATTTGTTCGTTCCATTACTAAATGATGTATGTATTGAGGCAAAAAAACACGAATTGCAGTGTTTTATATGTTTAAAACTGTAAATGACAATTCAATAGCGGTCATTTATGTGACATCACGTAAACGTTCCAGACAGCAAGGAATTTCAGCTTATTTAAACGAAGGGTTCGCCGTGTGCGTTATTACTGCAGTTCAGGGCACCATATACAGTGGATGTGCTAACTCATGAAATGTCAACATAAATTTCGAAATATGTTCTCGTTTCGAAAAGATAACTTTAGTAGTGTTGTAAAACTAATCATGATGCAACATAAATCTATAATGATATAGTTACCTTAGGGTTTCGGCATTAGAAAGAACTTATTTTTGGCTGTATGCAAAATCTATACTCTGCACAAAATGACTACTTATTTAGTATTCAATTATCTCATTGATTTTCAACGCCCTTGAAAATTCAATGATATTTCATGGGAAACATGCATAAAAATATATATTCTTTTATTGATTCGGTAGAAAATTACGTATTCTTCCTAATTCATACTCCAGAGAAGAGTATCATTCGGTTTTAAAATAGTTTCTTTTTGTGAGATTTTTTAATACCGTTAAATGGCCGTTAATGAAACGTCATTTATCTGCATTTACGAATGTGGCTTGTTAAGTCAACAATATTGCTCAAATCCACTGCTTAATTTTATTAAGCTCATATGGTCTCCTCTTAACACCGTAGAGAAATGCATGGTTATCCGTACACGGAAAATATGCAGCTTGTAGTTTTGAAACCCTGAATGCAAGTGTAACAGTAGGTCGGGTTCAAAATTATTCGGAAATTAGAAAAGGTCTGTCAAACCGAATTATACTCTTCTTTTGAGTATGAATTTGGAAGAAGACGTGATTGTCTACCGAATAAGTAAACGAATGAATAATCTTATGCATGTTCTCCGTGAAATGTAATTGAATTTTCAAGGGCATCGTAAATCAATGAGACCATTGCATGCTACATAAGTAGTCATTTTTTGCAGCGTATAGATCTTGCATGCAGCCGAAAATATGTTCTTTCGAAAGCCGATACCCTCATTATATATTTATGCTGCATCATGATTTGTTTTACAACACTACCTAATTTATCTTTTCGAAAAGAGAACGCATTTCGAAATTTTTGGTTGACATTTCATGAGTAAGAACATCTACAGCAGCACAGGCCTGCTGATATGGCTTCCAAAAATAGATAAACTATCCGGTTTTGTTAAAATGAACTTTGTGTTAGCTAGTGGATTACAACAGTTAGCATCGGACAAAAGATTAAATTTCATGTTCGGCCATATCTGCTTGCTAGACATTATTTTAATAAAAAACTTGTTCAAATGCGCAATCTAAGTCTTGGACATGAATTAGCATGCAACATTTCAAGAATATATTGTAACGTCTATGTTCGTAACGATTTATAAATATGTTTCTTGATATAATTACCTAAACAAAATTTCAGCACAAAACATGGACGTTCTATTGAAAAAAGTGGATGTGCGAGGAAACTGCGCGACGCTAAATATGTCCAGAAATTCATGCATTATTATTCGTTATCAGGTTTCATGAGGTAGATACCGTTCTGTTGGCTCATTTGCGCTCATGTCAAGTTAGTTGCTAGCGGGCATTACAAGTCTAGAATTGTCCAAGCACCTTCCCAGTATTACATTTAAATTTATTTTCCTTGTTTTCTTGACGAAGGAGAAGATTCTCTCTGTCGTCTGTGTCGTCCGGAAAACAAATTCGGTCTGATAAGACAGCGTGAAGATTCCCGTTAGCTCCCATTCTCGTAAGTGACACCGTAAATTAGGAACCTCATCCGAACCTGCCGTTTTCTACCATTGTACTACGTTCTAGAGTGTAATGAACCTTTCAAAATTTAATTCAAGTGAGTACAAAAAATATTCAATAACCTCTATGTCGAGCCTCTGTCAAAATATCTGCATAAACAATACTGTTAACCGTGTCCAAAATGACATGGATATTACTCTCAGTCAATTGTTTATGTGGCATGCAAATATGACCACGACTCATCATTAGAAAAAAACAAAAAGTTTAATTATAAATATGCAGCCGACAAGTTCATTTTTTTCCAACTTATTCAGTCTACCGACAAGAACAGTAATGTAATGTGGTTTACGTCGGCGGTCGATAGGGAGTTCATTTATTAGCTAGAATCCTGGCTCGCGAGAACTTTTCGCTCTTGATTATTGCTCGATTTCAACCTAAACCGACGTGCCTTTATTATGCGGACTGTAAGACTGTAATCGTGTTTTTATTGCACCTTAGCTTCAAATTGCACATTCGGCCTATCACCGATTGGATAATTTAGATTTGACTGAATTTAGTTACACTAATGTCATAGTCTACGCCAGCTTCGAACTGAGCTACAAGGACCATATGTTCGGTCTTGCTGTTCTTCGTATGCTGCACATTATTTCGCAGATTTTTACAAGGGTGTACTTTGATCTTTTGAGTGGCAAACACAGAGACAAACACTGGTGGCTGTTTATGGCGATAGAACGCGCCAATGCGTTCTTGCTTCGGCATGATATAAACTGGGAGTTGCCCTTCTGTTCTTTCGACTAAAGCCGTGGTTAGTCATGCCAGTTATGTCATTAAACATTTTCTTGTCAATTTGTTTGTGTTTTTGAAAAGTCAGCAATGTGTTGCATGACGTCAAGCTTCGACAAAAACGGCTGCTGTGGCATTTTTTACCATAAGAGTAGATAAGTGACAGCATTTAGCCAGCATTATTTTAGAACAGACAGCCGAATATGTAAATATAAGGCTGTCTATGCGAATAATTAATTGTGCATATTATCGTTAAAATGAATGCCGAAATGCGAGATTATCAGTGCAACCTGCAATTAGGTCCTCTATAAGGTAAGCCTGCTACCATCCAATCTGTGTCTCGCGCTTGACAACCGACCAGGTGGCTGCAGGTAATGAGCCGACAGCGAACGCCACCATAATCATCCAGTCTGATCAGACTGATCCCTCTCGATCAGTATCCATCTGACGTGGAATTATAGGTGGAGCTGTCTGTTTGGCATATTCGGAATTCACTCTGTCGCCACACGTATAAAATTCTTTAAATATGTCATATATGTAAAAGTGATTTCTGGACAATCGAAAACGGACGCCATGCTGGAAATTCATACCGTATTTAATATATCCGTAACTAATCCGAGGTTGACACATATAGAGCCAAAGTTAAAGAAATGAATAGTTTCGTGTGATCGTCCCATTTTGTGGCTGTGTATCAGGTTTCCGGAGGACATGCGTCAAAAATTAGTTTTAATTGATCTTGCATTCGCGCCTTTATCTCTTGTCTATCAAGTTTTAGTCTTACCTATGAGTTTCATCTATCATGCGTCCCACTGCCGTAAGACACAATTGCTGGAATACAGCGCGAAGTATCTGACATTCCCAAATCCTTTCATTTTTTCCAATGTCGCATAATTCATGAGGTCGAGGGAAAGGCAGCTCTTTATTTTATTGCGATTCTGTAGTACTCGACGTCGAAAATTAAATTAGTGTTCGCACTGTCAATCGTTTATTAACACTGCTACACTCTATCACGCCTATCCTCAAGGTCTTTGTTGCTGAAGATTTGCTCCTCAAAATATACAAGGTATATCACTGTCAACAGTCACTGATTTTTTAGATTTTCGTAGTAATATCTACATATAAATCAGGTTTCCGGTCCCGAATATTACATTGCGGAATATTACATTGTTACCTTATTGCTTCAAGAAATTGACTATACTTCTCTCATAATTTCGGTTTGTGAATGAAATTAAGAGAGCACCCATTTATTCTCTATTTGATGCTAAACACTCCGCCTAACCTATATCGTTGACGGTGAAAAGGTGAACTATCTACGTAATTATTAGAAACAAATCTATATTTTGCAGTAAATGCTTCGTTTTTTAGTTGACGCTTCTCAAATCAATGAATAGGGACGTTATCATATAAGGGGGATATTTGGAATAGGTATGAATTTATTTGCACACGCGTTTGCAACCCTACCAACTGCAGGAACATTTACATACCTCACATGTGGTTGCAAGGAATGTAATATCAACTAAAGTTTCTTAGCTGCAGTCTCAGCATTCGTGTAATTGTTGAGCCATTTTAAACAGCAATGCCGCTACTGAGGGCGGACTCAGCCTGTCTCTTCCCACATGTGATTGCTTATACGGCCCAAACAAAATCTCAGAAAAACATATTAGCCGGCCGCTGATTTTGATTTTGCGTGAGATGGCGTCGTCACTTAAGTGGTTTTGCAGTGCCGCTTGTCTTGCAGCATAAACATTCACTTTTTCGTTTGCGCTGACATGTCGGTTTTTAAAATCTGCTTCTTCCTGTGCACATTGGAAAATCAAAACTGAGTACAGTAAAGAAATATTTGTGGTGTTAATTTTCTGTTCAAAACTCATCAACGTCCCTTTAAATTTAAAAATATTTAATGGAAACCATGCAAGAACATATGTTTTTAACGGTTTAGCGAAACATCTCACTTACTCTCGTTTTACTAAATAACAGGGTATGCTCTTATTTTAAAAGGGTTTCAAACTGTAGGAGTTTTTTAAAGCCATGAAATATTTATTTAAATAGCCTAGTATCTGACTACTTTTCTTCTTCCTCTGGGCAATAGACGACGTAGTTCACATCCATTCTAAATTTTATATACGCTTGATTGTACCTTTCGATGTCATAGTGGAGTAAGTTGTTTGCCTCAAATGAAATGCGTGCAACTGTTTCACTGTTTTACCGTGTGCGGATTTGATCTACTTGCGGGAGTCACGCGTCTAGCAATATGTTCAAAGACTGATAAACTATCAATGGTTTAACTAAATGCAGCAGCTGCTAGGCAGGCAGGAAGGCACGTACATCATTTAAATATGCGCGCATGGCATTTAGCCTAGTACTGTTATTCACCAGGCGAAATTTTCCTGGAAGTTTTTTTTTAGTGTACGTATGTCACACATCTTGGTAGTTTTGTAACGAAAAACGCAACGTTACTTGAACTGAGCAAAAGGAGATCAGATTGAAAGCACTCCAGCAAAATAATATCGTCAGTGAGAAAAGACTAGGAGTTTTCGATATGGCATTGTATATCAAGTGAACAATTTCAGGAAATATGTATATATTGCAATAGTGTTGATTTTAACGTTTTACTTCTCAGAATATACAAGACCACACATTCGATTTCTAGTGAAGATGTCCGCATACTAAAGGCACGTCGGTTTAGGTTGAAATCGAGCAATAATCAACAGCGACAAGTTCACGCGAGCCAGGATTCTAGCTAATAAATGAACTCCCTATCGACCGCTGACGTAAACCACATTACATTTCTGTTCTTGTCGGAAGACTGAATATGTTGGCAAAAAATGAACTTGTCGGCTGCATATTTATAAATAAACTTTTTGTTTTTCCTAATGATGAGTCGTGGGCATATTTGCATGCCACATAAACAATTGACTAAGAGTAATATCCATGTCATTTTGGACACGGTTAACAGTATAGTTTATGCAGATATTTTGACACAGGCTCAACATAGAGGTTATTGTATATTTTCCTTCCTTACTTCAATTAAATTATGAAAGGTGCATTACACTCTAGAACGTAGTACAATGGTAGAAAACGGCAGGTTCGGATGATGTTCCTAATTTACGGTGTCACTTACGAGAATGGGAGCTAATGGGAATCTTCACGCAGTCTTTCGTAATGTTCATGTGCTTAGCCAATGTTGATAGGACTGTTTGATAGCTTTCTTATTATCGGTGCTGGGGACCGAGGTGGCGATATTAGTGGCGACGTTCAAAGGGCGAATTTAATAGTACTGGACAGGGGACGGTTGACGGATGTCTAGGGTGATTTTGCATTTTTATTTACCGTTATATTTCCCTGTTTTGGATAAGCTAATGGCTGAGTAAGCTCATGCTGCCAGGGAATTTGCGTGGACAATATGGAGAGTTGAGATGTCTTATTATGCGCAAATGGCTTTGACACGGAACCGTTTTGAAAGTGAATGCACGTTGGTCAAATATGTAAATTAAGTTATCTGGCAGCATTTTGAACAGAAACCGAAAAAATATAAACATGTGGTGCGGATATAAGGCGCTTTACATGAAATGAACAGCCACATTGTCCACTTGATTTTTCTTGAATCAAGGAACGTTTAAGACTTACTTAAAGATAGGAAAGTGAACATATAAATCTTGATGCGTTTTTCTTATAAATATGAATTATATAGCTAAAACTTTGATTCCACTGGTCATGACTCGCTTAGGATTGTGTGCATTTGGTATTAACAGTTAAAATTCAGGTTTTTGGAATTGATCGCCCCCTGGCGCCATATGAAATCATGACAGTTCTGTCCTTAAATTAGTAACTTCGAAAAATTTTAGTCTATATAACTCTCAACATTTAAAATGCCACGTAAGACATGCGCTCAATGCAGGGAGCTGGTTGCATTTTGAACTTCAATAAAATGTTTAACGTTATTTAAATGCCGCCGTTTAGTCGGTTTGCTCAAAACGCGTCTGGAACGAGCGGTTATTTTATCGACTAAGGCTCGCAAAACATGCCGCACATTTTTTATTTGCAACTTAAATCCGCATATCTAAACTTCGAAAGAATAATATAAGATCAAATGCTATATTTTTTTCTGGAAAAGGATACTGATAAAAGTTATCGTTACTGAAAAAATACAGCTGCAGCTCGAAATGCATAGTTACTCATAGTACCAGAGTCCTTTTTTCCTGCTTGTAGAATGCGACCCGTGCAAAGAACTCCAAATTTTTGTATAACTTTATGTTCTAATGTCACTACTTTTAAGCCGAATTGAATACCATTACACGATGTACCAATTGTGGAAGACTAGTAAACCAAAGACAATTCAGACGTGCGCCTCCGTGGAAGTATTTTACGGGCGCCATTGCTAGGACACTTCCAAACAACCAACTCAGGTTAAATGAAGTGCAGTTTAAACGATACTGTCAACATGTAAATTGCCTCAGGGAAAGCATAACAGGGAACGTATGCTTTTAGAAGACTAGACGAGATGTTTATGGATTGGCAAGATTGAATTATCATCAGGTAATTCGTTAATTTTAAAAAAGTGTGCTACTTAACCTGGATTAAATATTGTTTAAAAGAGTATAGCAAACCTCCGCAAAAATCGGCCTCGATTGATAGAGAATGCTTGAAAAATCTCAAAATATACTATATATATCGAAGGAGGAGATGACGGTGTCAGCCATTTTGCACGATAGGCATTCATATTACCCTAATACACGTTGTTTAAATGAACTGAGAACACATCGTGTGTTAGTACGTACAGCGAATGGGCAGTTTATCACTAGAAGCACACCGAATTATACATGAGAGACGACATTAAAGAAACGGAGTTGTCTCCCATATGAACTGGGTTTTAAAAAAACCAAATGGGCATCGGTAGCTGCCAAGACGCTGTAAACGCAATCGAATATTGGAATAAAATCGTCCTGGATAAAGTCTCAAGCGCAAAATTCTTGAGGCAATGAAAATTAAGCAAGCACGCCATTTTGAGAAGACGTTGCAGAAAACATGTCATCTGTAGAAGAAATCATATATCATAAGCCCAGCCCACCCTATCGGCAAAAATGGCCGATCAGGTTTATGTGTAGTATTTACGTCCGTTCACCCGATTGTCAAAGGCTGCGATGATCAGTACAAGAAGATATAAGTAAAGCGATCGATACATGAGTGGGAAATGTAAATTGCACTTTCTCCTAGTTTGAATGTACGTGATTGTTCATCTTGATGCGCCAAAACAGTGCACCCATATTGCCAGTCACCGATATCATGAAATGCTGGCCTGAGAGACAGACCCTTCGGTCAGACATGGCAGTCGGGGTTCTCGTCACGATGGTGAATTTGCTGCTTGTCAAAATTAAAACCCCAGGAAGAATTGCCATTATGTTGCGTCCGCAGAGCGCTTTCGGCTGCCTAAGAAGATGGATGAGAAGACGGCACGTCATTGGCAAGAATTTTCGAAAGAGATGAATAGCCGATCATTGGAGGATAAATGAACATTTGGCCGCATTCAACTATTTTAATCGGGGGACAAATTGAGTACTGCCTAATGATAATCTGTTAGGGAGTGAGCACTAATAGGCGGCCGTACTGTGAATGCTTCATCCAAGTCATTCGGCTTCCCTCAATCAACCAAATCGTAGATAATCCAATATTATTTTAAAATATAGACATAGAAGGTAGATTCTGTGCTTTGGTGAAACAATTATTCTCTTTTCGTTATACACCGTCAGGAATAAAAAATTGCTGAAATTGCGACGCCAGTATTTTCGATTTTTTGGCCCGATATTTAAAGCGTTTGTCCCTTTAATTGAGTATAGTTCGTCCATGTCCTAGAAAATTACAGTGAATAGGTTTTAGCAGAAGGGCTCACGGCACACATCAAATATCTTAAACACCACCACCTGACCTAGTGCCTCCCCCGTTTTAATTAGTCGTATTCCCCACGCCAATCAATCGGCCCTTAGATCAAAAAGACCAGATCGGCAACATTTTCGGCATGTTGACAGTTCAAAAGCTAGCTGTTTTTCTGAAAATAATGGCAGTTTTTGACCTGTTCTTGCGATGGGCCACATCGGTCGATACTCAGACAGACTACTAAAAGTCGCGATTTTGTGTTATGCCGACTAAGGGGCCGATTTAGAAGGGACCGCTTGCAAAGAGTTGGTTGGTATTAATGACACTTATGCAATGCTCATTTCGTCAGTCGACGTTTTATGCTCACATAGACCAATATACTCCTCATTGAAAGCATATGTAAAATATGTTTATTGTGCTCGTTCAGTTACAGCATATTTGAGATGTTGGCCCATGACCTGATGATAAAGCTGATTAGGAACGCACTGAAAGCATATTGGACACATAGCGGAACGACCCAGAGACCACTGCTTATCGGGTATTTGTTGGCGTTTTCAGGTGTGAAGACAAAGACGTTATCACAAGTGCTTTAGAGCAATCCAGGACGAGATTAAACACATTGGGAGAATTAAAGTAATTTACGTAACAAATTCGTGACAAGATAGGGACAGTCCACTAGCAATGCAACAAACGTCTCAGCAAACGAACAACTAAGTTGATTTAAACGCAGATAATAAAAACGCGGGTGGATATGCAAGAGAAAATCAGCACACGGAAACTGATATCCTGTGTCTTTTGCAAACCCGGCTCCAGTAAATTACCATGCAACTGCAACCTACAGATTGTCTGGTAGATGCAGTTCATTAGTAAACTTTTATTAGCTACGTCAACAGTCATATTCCTTAAGGTAGCTCGCACGCAGTGCCCCTCCAAAGCACTGCTGGCAGAATAACCCGGCCGTACCAACTTACTAGAGCAGGATCCGGAAGAAGGAGAGCCGTTGAAAAACGTGGCCGATCCAGTCGCTGCATAAGGAAAGAATGTCAGTATGCCGTCCGTGTTAACATTTCCATTGACATACGTAGCCTAGCCGCTTGCTAGATTAGGAAGGAGGGTAACTGCATGGTCATTTAAGAGCTAGGTCGGTGTGCGTTCCGTCTTACCACTTCCACAAACGCTACTTTAGCATGATCTCCCTACTTACACGAAATTCAGTAGTTTGACCTTACACATCCGTTAGTTGCATAGGCCGGACACAACCTTACTAAAAAATTTACGATATGAACGTTCAAATGTAAAAAAACGTCAAATCTGTCTGCACAATTAAAGTGCTCCGAATTTTCACAAGCCTTTAAAAATCGAACCACTGCGCTACTTTATTACTGCGAAAACAGCGGTTATTTAATTCGTTTTAAAACCAATATATGAAAATCCTTGCAAATAGTCATGTTACGGACTTATTTGGAGAAATTTATAGCTGCGCAGTTCAGCAACAGATTTTATGAGAAAAAAGTATTTTAAGATTAGTCATTAGAAAGGCGAAATAGTAGTAGGTCATTTTCGAAGTCTTTGTATATTCGCATTCGCAGGCCGTAACTAAGACGAAATGGACGCATATCCATCCGTAATCGCAGGCCTATCTTTCACCGTTGAAGCCCACCCTGTTCTCACATGGTCAGACAACGCGACGTTCTTTGAACTTGTGAGCACTCATTTGGGTCACCAATCCTGCATGTCTGGATCGCACAGTGAAGCTTGTAATCCTCAGTGAGTGTGGGCAAAATATCATTAATGCTTCTATGCACACATCTGACGACCCGTAGGCAGAGGCTTTAAGTTAGGCCAACCGCTGCTACCGACTTAGTCACCAGATGACTTGACTCAGACAAGTTACTGGGAGTGCGGATCTCGTTTCGCAGACGTACCTGCAGTAGACAATTCCCAGCCTAACCGCTTACCCCAACCTCTAACCTTAATTCCTAACCCATAGTCCCCAACTATAACGTTAACTCTTAACCATATCGTCTGAACAATACCTTCTAACGTGACTCCTTACCCTTAATTCAAACCCCTAACAGGTACGGCTACGAAATGTGTTCTTGCCGTAGGTGTATGACCCATAAAGGAAGCCCGGCACAATTGGCACTGGACGTGTGAAACGCGTAGATAATTTGTCAGTCCTTGCAAGCACGCTTATTGCTAGTCTCCTTAAAGTTGGCTGACCTTAGAAGAGCACCGCGTGTGCAACGAGGCAGTGAGATATATAGCCGAACATTACAGGATGGTCGCCTCGTGAGATTCTCTTTCCATCAAAAATTATCGCATTGCATTCTGCCAAAAATAAACAAACACAAACATATTGCCTTTAGAGGATGAAACTGATTAAGACCGCCTATTGGCATATCACCGCAAGAGCATACTTATTCTTCCAACTGTCATAGCACTGCCGATGGCTATCTCATCTAACTATGATTAATTCATTTTAGTTGCATGAAACTGTCAGTTCTACGTTTGTTGGAATGTTTAATATATTGTTCTGCACCACGTTCTTTTGTTACAATACACATACTATCACATTACTATCACATATTAGTCACACGCACGTAAACGATGCAAATGACGGTAAGTTGACTTTCTGGATCGTTAAAAAATAATGCCCGAATGCCGTCCACAATAATTCGATGCGGTTTATTTACAAACATATACTTCTTATGCAGAATGTGGGACGGAGAGAAGTTAGTATGGAAAAGAACATACCACATCAGATAATCAACTGACGGTCAAATTCTTCACAACTTAAAATAGCAAAATCCACAGGCAATGCGGCGACTCACTGGGCCATACGCTAAGGATATTGCTGGTAAACAAAGAGTGGACATAAATATATATGCGCTGGAATATTACAGTGATAGACCGATATCATGAAATGGTGACCGAAATTATGGAAAGTTTTTTCGATTATCGAAAATTACTTAGACGGGCTTGTTATACTAATTAAACTGCGACATAATTCTATAGTAATTCGGACTCAGCAGGATGTCCGCTTTCAAATGCACGTCTTTTCGAACTCCTCCAGATCCCATACTCTGTTTAAATTTCTGCTTAATATTCATGCATTTTTTTAAATTGATATTCGATGGTCCTATATATTTAAATAGATTTCATAAAAAACATGCACAAAAACAGATCTGCTTTCACTCGGTTAAAAAAAAGATCACGTCAATTTCATACGTTTTACTCAAAGAAGGAATATAATTAGGTTTTAAGGTTTCTAAAATGATTGGCAACGCTTTGTCTGTGTATTTTTGCAGTCGCTACTCCGTCAGGGGAGGTGATGGTACCTTAGTGAGATGGTCTGTCTGGTGGTTCTTATACTGAATTTAAGTGAGGAGATTGAACTTAATTTTTTTCGGAAACGGACGCCAACTTGAATAGCAGACTAATGTTTGAGCTCACCAAACAAATACAACATCCTTCGCAACGTCACATATCAGAAGAACAAATTCATTCTTTTAGGAATATTGGGTGTAAACTGTGTGAAAATGCTGTTCTTCAAAACACTTTTATGGGTAAATCGGTTAAATTGTAAAGAGGACCTCAGATTTTTCAGGCTTATGCCGATTATGTGTAATGCCTCATGAAATGTTAAGCAAAATTCAAAAAAATCGTTTTTGTCTCGAATATATTTATAAGGTAGCGCTGTTATAAAATTCATCATGCATTATTATGCAGTTATAATTATGTAACCTCATGACACCGGCTTTTCAACGGACTTTTTCAGGTCCCGTATAAAATCAGCACTATGTAAAAATGACAATATATGCACTATGCGTTTTCTTATAGATTTGCAATGTTCTCATTAATTTCAGATATATCGTATTGGCAGCACACGATCTATATACATATTCTTTCACTTATTTGGCTTAAAATTACATCATTTGCTTAATACTTAATAATGATTACAATTCGGTTTCAAAATCTTTTCTAATTAACGAACAAATTTCGAACGCAGCCGGCAATTTCATTTGTTTTCAGGGTTTCCAAACAAAAAGTTGTCCGTTTTCCGTGTGAGTAAAGCCATATATATTTATATAGTGTTAAGAGGACACCATATGCGGTTCATACAATTTAGCAGTAGACTTGAATCTCATAGTGAACTTCAGAAGCGAATTTAGTGAATGCGATGGCACGACGATTTATCAACGGGCATTTCACGATCTCAGAAATCGCACAATAAGAAACTTTTCTGAAACCGAATTATATACTTTTCTTAAGTATGAAATCGAAGTAAACATAATGGTAAATAAAATATATCTAGATTCATGATGACATCAAAAGTCGATGAGGTAAATGTATGCTATTTACGTAGGCCTTCTTGATACGGTGTTGTTTTTACAGGCGGCCGGGAAGACATTATTTCTATGCCGGTATCCCGCTTTTGTTGTTGTTTACCAACCCTTAGTCCATTAACAAGTGCAATATCACTCCGCTTCTAAACTCAGGGCTGAGACTTCGCGTAGGCGAAGTAATTAGCCACGCGGGAAACGTACAGGAAAACACTTTTCCCAACGAGATGCACAGTGAATCAGATGGTCGAGCAATCATCACACGATCCTTTAACGCACAAGATGAAATTGCAGCAATTAACGACGCAAATGCCGGCCGTCAAACAGTCAGCACACCAAGCGCAACGATTCCAGCAAAAGAGGGGAGCCATTAATATTCATAGGTATGCGGTAGCATGGCAATTGCATCCTTTAAATACTGCAGCCCCTGTGCATGAATCACCCATATCTGCTTTCGTCTCTAATGATGGGTTCGTGCAGGAATCCCAAACGTCAGGCTAATAAACTCTTGTCCCACGGATCGTATCGCCTTCTTCAAAATTATACTACTCTTGTAGAGTGGAAAATTGATGCTTTTCATAAGATTTAGTTTACAAAGGAGCGACCGTGGTCCAAATCAGAAGGGATTACACACGCAGACACATACGCGTGTAGGTGTGGGAAAAAGCGTATTTTTGTACAATAAGTTTTACGATTAGTGTCTATTTATGCATCATAAGTGAAAGTACATCAAAGTGTGCTTTGAGTAGTCACTAACTTTGCATTTTATACGCGTCAAATGAATATGTAGAATCTTTATTGTGAATCTAAACCGTCTTTACAGGTAGAGAATTACAAAAAATCGCCTTGAATCTAGTTGGCTGGGAGGCCGCTGGTATGCCCACTTCCACTCAACTGAATATGTGCATTGTACGTAATTGTAAACATTAAATAATGGGCCGCTTGCGCAATTGTTTTTTTAATGTTTACATGCATTGCTATTCATTTGAACTTGGTGCTTCTTGAGATTGCACTTTGAGTTTCCTATACGAGCTTTTAATACAGTAAAAACGTTAGGCGAAAAGACTGGAGATCGCCAAATATATCAGACTGTTTGGGTGACAAATAGGCATACAGATTAGAGCCCAGACGAGAACAGAAATTTTGGCGTTTGAAATCTGAATAACCAATCAATAGACGGTAAAAGAAACGAATTAGTTCATGGTAAGACATCCGGTATTTGCGTGCTCTTGTAACTGCCTGATTATTTTTAATAGGCCATCCTGGAACATAATTCAGTATAAGTGAAGAAGAAGAATCGAGCACCGGAACACTTTGTTCATTATCCTGAGCTTTTAGATCCGTACATGTGTCCATCGTCAGAGGTAGTGGCAGACACAGAACAAGCGGCAGTTATAAGGCATGTAGGCCCAATCATCGACCCACGGCGTAAGACTGGAGGTGACTACATAGGGCTCTGTACGCCAGCGCCAGATCGATAAATCGATAGACCGAGTTCTCATCCGAGGCCCGGGTGTCAATCAATTGTCGGCCTGTTTTGTTTCCGGCGTGGGCGACAATTTTGGTGGCTGCGAAGTTTCAGTCGTGACCCATTTCATAGGTGTGGACGGCCACTTTTGATAATGCGTCTCCTCGTCCCACAGCCAGCTTATGAACTTGTATGCGCGATGTGAGCATGCGCCCAGTCTGTCCTGTGTAGATGCAAGGACAATTTTGACACGGAATGCGATACACTACTCCAGATTGCCCTACAGGCTTTAACCGATCTTTGATTTCCATGACCCTATTGCGCATGGTGGCTTTGGGGCGGTGTGCAATTTCAACACCTAACTCCGCAACAATGGGCTCGGTCGCTCCTGAAACCCCCTTGATGTATGGCAGAGAATGCCATATTGTCGGTGGCGTTGATGTTCGAGTTCTCTGATGGCGACTGCGTAGGCATCGACTTATTATTGGCCTCGGATATCCATTTTGCAACAACTGGTTGTGGAGATAAAGGACCTCACGTCCTCTGTCCTCCGGTTTGCTGCAATGAGTTTGGTTGCGTTTGAAGAGCGTCTTCACACAGCTTCGATGTGAGCAACCGGATGGTTGCTGTGAAAACTGTTCTGTGTCTGCGACTACCTCTTAAACTGGACTCCTGTATGAATCTGAAAGCTCAGGATAATAAACAAAGCGTTCCGGTGCTCGAATCTTCTTCTTCACTCATGCATACCCGTGGAACTCGAAATTGCGCCTTCATAATTCATTATTTTTTTACTGTTAATTACGCACGGTTGTGATTTATGTGCAAATCTTTGTAAGTGAATTGGACTGGCAGGTGTTACTTTCAAGGACGAAATTGCACAACGTTGAGTAGGAGAAGACACTTCTACAGTCTCCAAGGAGCGAAAAATAGGCTTAACAAATACCGTCTTCACCAACCTTCATTAGGATGTTTTGTAGAGATTGAGTCACTGATTTCTCACCAGGGGTCGCCTTAAGCAAAACCCTCATATCGGAGGACAACCCGGTTATCCTGCCAGTGGACAATCTTCGCAAACCCGGCCGTACTTACGACATTGGAGTTTTGAGCTGTGCGATGTGGCTTACAGTAAGGGGACATAATGGTGGGGTACAGCACGAACGTGCCCAATTCTTTTATTTCTCTCTTCAGTTTTCAACTTGTATGCGGAGGAAATTAGAAATAGCTGAAAGTTTATTTCGGAGTTTCTAATTTCTGCGTTTTTGCGCGTATTTGCTGACATATGCGATGTTATTGAGTGGTTTGCAAAACGTCCTTTGTTTATAAGACGCCCGGTTTATATAGGAAATTTAGAAGATTGCAATGCGAACGCGTTACTTGTAAAATGATGGAACACTGCCTATTTAAAGTTGATCTAAGAATTATCCTTGGACAGTAACGCCTTTCTGCCATTAATAGTCGGGATTATGTATGCATATTCTATAAAAAATACAGTCGGTTTGATGTTTAAACCTGTTAAATATAACTTTAACGCCAGTTTTCGTTTGCAAATGTTGTTGATTTCAATTGTCAATGTGTTTAACAGGCGGTTGTCAAATGATGGAATATTGCAAGACTATAACGGATATGACAAATTCTCCTTTTCAGAGTCCACGACTTTCTGCAATGTCATCCTGCAACATACGTCGTACGAAGTCGCAGTGATGAATTACGCTACGTTGGTTTACTAAGATTCATTTTTCTCAAGCAAACATCTATTTGTTCGAGTTGCTCGCGATGAACCTCTGCTTTGACATTCTTATTAGCTTCCACAGAGCCGTAAAGCTGATCACCAGTAGCGAGCTAGAATACTGTCGCGATAATATTCTGCGCATGCAACTGAAATTTCGGGAGATGTTTGTTGCTTCTTCACGATCAACTCGGGCTACATATCGTTAACATACAAATAATCTTTCCTCTGCATTTCATGTAGTGCAATGTTCACTTCATGTTCAGGTTGTCCCGATATCAGTGAACCGAATGCATTGCAGTTTCCTTAGAAATGTGGGTCTGACAACAGTAAGCGAGCTTTGCTGATAGGATTCACTCATTGGCATAAACCGCAAGAAAGAGTCTTCTGTGTCAATCCTTCGTAGCCGTGCCAATAAGCTTTACGACAAACAGTATTTATATCCAGTGATTTGCAGATAGCTCCCAGTTACCCATCACAACAATGTGGAGTGCATCGATTTTGATTTTGCACCTCCTTCGTTTTATGTCGTGGCTTGCTGTTGTATCGTTAGGTATGGAGCTTGTAATACAATATTGCAGTGCGCTTTACAGAAGGTCGTATACTTAACGTTCTCAACTATTTAAACTAACTATATCTTTAGTCTTTTATAAAGACAAATAAGGTGCATGCCTAAGATAACCGCTCAGATGAGATGAGCTTTGTGTTTAAGCCTACTAAACGTCTTCTGTTTATGTTCTTATTATATTACGCAGACAGTACGTTTGCGTACTCTTCTCGCAGTTAAGTAGTCATTACCATGGCAATTGCATATGCGCCTTTTAAAAGGACTCACTGTTTGCTTATTTTTTGGCTTAGATAATTCCTTACAAGCAGGACCATTTGACGATTTACCTCAAGTTGTTCATTGAGCATGTTTATTTAATAGACCTAGCTCCTAAAGTATAGGCTCATATATTTTAATCGTCTAACGTTTTACAAAACTTACAGCAATAGAACATCCGCACGCTCCTCAGTGTACCAGCTGCAATAGGAATGACTCAAACGAGAATTTCGTCAGCACATTTGACTACCTGCTGAGCAAGCTTACTGTAATTGAATCGCCAAGCGTCTACAGCAAATATGGGAGATGTAGTTGCAATCTCATTTTTGTCGAAACAGTACGTACACTTGGATGTCAGCCCCACTTGTCGACTTCACCGGACGAATATTACATCCTTTGCAACGCTACGTTTCCGAAGCTAAAGCTTGTTTTCCTGAACACTGTACGCCAAAATGTTCTTAAATGCGAACATAAACTTGAAACTATTCGTTTTAATTGCGTTCTTATAAAATCTTACAGAGACTTTGACGATTAAGTGGTGCTTGCCAAAAATTGAATCTTTCCCTTATCTGACTTTGAGAAAATTTTGATCGAATGCAGCTTAACAAACGCAATAACATATTGTGATAAACCGAATTTAGAATATATTAAATCAAAAATAACAGACAGATTGGTAGGGCCTGCTGCATCGAGACAACACAGTCGCCAATCGCACATGTGAAACCCCTTTTTCGTTATTTTAGTTTGAGGAAACGCCTATATCCAATGCAACATCAAATAGTGATAATGTTGAAAATCTAGCAAGAAATAAAAAAAAACATATTTGATTTATTCATGAGTGCACATTCATTTTGCACATCCAAGTCCACATTTCTCTCACATAAAAGTCGACGGTTTACAAGTACGATTTTAGAAATGTTTAACAGCCCGTTTTGTTACTTACAAGTGTTTTCTTATCTTACAGCCTCAAATTGCCGATTCGCATCCTTGGCAAAAGAAAGCTGCTGCAAATCCTAAGTCAGTTCGTTTTACGTACAGTAACATCCCGGGCTACGTTATGTTTAAATTGAGCTTTACGGACGGAATAAACGGTTCAGATGTTCTTCGCACTGTTTACGTGTTTCAGAACATTTTTCAAAAAGTACAAAAGGATATTTCCAAAGATGACTTCAAGAATAGAAATCCATGGTTGCCTTTGGCCATTAATCAAGCTCAATCATTTATGCATAGTGAGAATGTAAGAAAACAGCTTCCCTTATGCACAATCGATTAGAATCGTGCATGGAATGTTGGAAATATCACAAGAAATTACATCTTAAGTCTTTGCATATTTCCAAGCGTTTTAAATACATTGATGTTTGGTTAATCATACGCCTTCTTTTCAAGCCTTCAGCAAACTGACGAAAGGACAGATCTCAAAGGCAAACTTTGTTTAAACTCAGTAATATGAATTCATCCCATTCAGACTCTCTTGTCCTAAATTTCTCCGTGAAGTTAGGATTATAGTAAAGTGAGCTGCCAAGGCTAGTGTTAGAGTCAGTGGTGACTCATATTAAAGATTCAACTTAAGGCTGAAATAAAAGTTGGCACATGAGAAGAGGTCGCTGCCTTGCCTATAGGAAGTAGTTGTAAAAAAGACAACACCATCACCAAACCATGTCCCGAAAAGCATAATAAGACATAATTTAGCAGAAGGGGAAATGCGTTGCAGATAATGCCGTGTTGTTAAGGAAGTAGAGGCTTATTGTGAAACAGTGACTATCGTTGTCTGCTTTCAGTCGTTACCTTGATGGACTTAAACAAGGTTAATGGAGAGATTGTCCAAAAGTTATTAAATGGGTGTGTATTCGTTACCCTAGAGGTGGTGTGTGGTGTGAACTTTAATAAAGTGGTGTGTGGCCGATCGCAGCATTTAGAGACTTACTAGTCTCTATCGCCATATAATGCGCCGGTAATTTTATCCTCTTAAGTAACTAGTGTCGATGGAATCGTATATACATCTTGGTTTGATCGGCCAATTTTAATATATGCAAGAGGCCATTTTCGGATGAAACTATCTGGATAATTCGTCTCTCAGTCCAAACTCGGCAACCGCGAATGAAACTGTTTGCGTTAATAGGGTCTTCCCTTCTCATCGGGTGCGATTACTGATCGGAAGTGATTTTGGGTACTAGCGTCATCTGTCGATATGAATGCATTTTTCGGCCAGCAATGTTTCACAAGAATTTTCGTTTTGTGGCATATATGCATGCAGATAATGAAACGTAAACACTAACAATACGAAATCTAATCCCCAGGTATGCTAGATTATTCAGTAGATGTTTCCAAGCACGACCTCCAAACGTGTCACCGATCTTCCGTTCTAACCACCCCATCAACGGAACCGCCACCAATAAACGGCAGTGCTCTGTAAACCGAAGGAGTTTTTAAACACAGTATGGTTTCACAGAAAATCTGCTGGCAATTGTTCATCCAGGGATTGCACATGTAACGAAAATGTATGAAGCATATTATCGATAAATAGCTGTTGGCAATCAGTGTTTGGGATTTTGGTTAACTTTCTTAAGCAGAAGTGCATGTGACGAGCATAAGCGTGCTTTTAATAATTTTTTTCATCGGTCCGGTACATTTACATGCACACGAGGTCGAAACTAAATGGTGTGAACGATAAGAGCAATCGCTAACGGTTTGTCTTTTCCTAAGAACGGGATATGTTGATAACGAAGGGAGGAGAGAGAGAAGGCAGTAAATGACAGCGACGGTTAGGAAGAGCCAGGTCGCAAGAAGGGTGGGGGGGTGGGAGCGCGTAAACATGCAACCAGTTAATGGATCCTTGCCTACGGTAGACGCGGAGCGTGCAAGCGGCCCCTCTGCGCACACAGGACCAGCCTCTGTAGTCTGGTTACAGTTTTCTCTGTCGTTGCTAGTATGCGTTGTCCCGTTTGCTAGGATAGTTAGGTGGGACCATCTAAGTCACACTTAATGATTAGTTGGAGTCCATATGATGCCTATCATCAAACATTTGTGCGAGGATAGAGCCATGTATGCTCTTAACCTCATTATTTTTCAGACGTGCCGGCAGGTGTTCGCGCTTTTTTGAGGATAGGCGCCGACTCGTACGATCAATATGGCCTGCTACAGAGAAGCGAAACACGAGCTAATTACACATGGTCGTGTTCTGAGTCGGTTGCCTACCGTTTTTTGGGTCACAGAGACTACGGACAACAACTGATCTAGCCTACGCCATAACAGCAAATAAAGGGTACGCGGACAGTGAACTCCTGAGAAGGAGCCTCGACCAGGCCATTTCACGACCTTCCTGGCAGCAAAAGTGCAAGACTTGTTTCCAACAAACCCCTCATACGAGGGGAAGGTAAGTACAGGCCACAAGCGCAGACCACCTTCATGTGCATGTGCTGCTTCCTTAGTTGGTGTTGTATAGCAGGCTATATTAGTCGTACGAGTGAGTACCCATCCATAAGATTGCGAGAACACTTGTCGCCGTGACTAAAGAACGGTGAATTTATGAGCATGCACAGCTCCATCCTCAAACACACGGCTTATTCTGGGCATATTGTGGACCCCATGGAAGCCGTCTGTGTGATTTAGAAGGTCCTACCTAACTATCCAAAACGACTGGGTCAGTGCTCACTAAAATCAACAGAAACAACTGTTACTAGGCTACGGAGGGCGGTCGTGCGAAAACAGAAGAATTTCTTGCACACTTAATTGAAGTAAGATGGCTTTCATATTGACCCAACTGTGAAAACCTTGGCGCCTTGGTGGGATTTAAAGCCACGACAGTAAGGGGAAGATTTTAATACGGCCAACACTATAACCACCTGCGGTACAAGACCCCGCCGGACGACACTATTTTAATCACATTCGGGTCATGTTACCCGCGCAACCGACTACATCGTGTGGAATCAACCAAATCTGACAATCCAAGTTGACTGCCCCAGCAGGATTTCCTAAATAGTTCGCCTATAATTCACAAGATGACTTCCAGGCTCATGCAATTCATAGATGTGTTGGCAGATTTTAAACATATCATAGTGCCCAATCTGTTAATAACTCGGCGCCTAGGTGGGATCCAAACCCACGACAGTAAGGCGAAAGCTTTACTACTGCCAACGCTTTAACCATCGGCGCGGAATCGTAGCTAAACCCTCCCCTTACTGTCGTAGGTTCGAATCCCAACGAGGCGAGGAGTTTTTCTTCTGCATACATAATTTTGGCCAATGAGTATTTATTCACAAGAACACTCTGAGGTTGTCATGCTTAGTTAATTGGGTTCATGGTAATATGACGAGCGCTGGTAATGGGTCTGATTTGACTAGTTGTACATATACTTATCAGTTAAGAGAACGCATCAAGTGTCCTTTACTGCATGACGACTTGCGATCAGAAGAGCGTACTCTGATAACTGACCACTGGAAAAAACGCTTGCTTATGAGTATTATCGCATTTGGCAGACTAAAATGTACGCTTGCTAATCAGTCATTCATTGATAATCACCTCAGCACTGCGGCTTTTCTTTGTCAAACACTATAGTGTGCAGAATTAGTTTCCCACAAAGTTGGGTTTAGGATTACTGCGAAGGCTAGAGATAAGTGCACGGGTTTAGTGTTGGGATTGGAGTTTGTGTTTGGACTGCTGTTGGAAATAGGACTGTCATCAATAGAGAAAAATATTTTTTTCAATGGGTTCCGATTTCGGTCTAAATACTTTGTCTTAGCAAAGGTTGGGTTTCCATTTATGGCAAATTGGCGTTAAATTTCGCGTTTTGATCGGAGTCTGATGAGGCTTCGTTTAAAATTTGACTGAGAGTTCGGGGCAGAGCTAGACTAGGAGCCGATTCATCTCCTGTTTATGCTTGCGACCATGCCGACTGAAGGCCGCATTTTCCATATCCGTTATTAACCTCCGGCGAAATACAAGAATGCTTTTTAAATGTCAGTCATCATTACATGGCAACTTGGTTGCGGTTACCCGACTTTGTAAGTCATATGAGTGATCGCGTTATTATTGCACAATCCTCAGAGGCTCTCAGGATGCAGGCTGTGATCAAGGTGCTATTTCGACCGAAGGAGTAATATTCGGGCAGAGATTTCCACCGCAATACTGAGATGGAAAATTCCCCGAAAACGCCACTAATTTATCGGCTTTTGCACATGTGACCGGTGGATGCATCTGCGAATTCCTTCAGAATTTGTCCTCGCCACCACCTTTTCTAATTAAGTGAGAGAAGCTATCACCACATATTCAGATTTCGAATGCTCAGCACTGTTTCACGATTGTAAGTCAAACCAGAAGAGATACACCGCTCAGATAAAATAACGATGCCTAAGTTCGCTTACAACGAAGTGGGTGCTGCCAGAAAACTCCAGTTGTCTAAATCAGCGTCAGGCAACTGCAACATTGTTGTACACATGGGTTTGTCCGTGGAGAATAATAGTCAAGACAACTCCTGAACCGCGTAGGTCAATTTTCGTACGTCGACTGTCTGACCGACATAACTGCCCGACCCCATAGGAAACAAGAGTAGGTTGGGTGGTTGAGCGGCCTGCCTGACTGACAGGCGTGGCCCGTCGTATAATCGGGCTAACATTTGTCGTTGGTTTTAACAGTGTTAGTTGGCATTTTAATTGACGGGATAACATCAAAGTTGTTTGCAAATAATTTCTTGCATCCATGGTCAAATGAGCCACCAACAGAACCGAACTCTATTGACGGACGTGGGAAATACGGTTTCTGAAATTAGGAAAAAAATCTCTGTAGGTCGATTATGTAAAAGTCGTTTGCGCAGAGCTCTTTCTGTGCTGTGTCGATAGACGTCTGCCACCAAATCCGCACCGGGGTATTCTGCATAACAGCCAAGTATATGCATGTAAAACTGATAAATCGTATGTCGTCTAATGGTCAGCTATCAAGAAGCACCACTACCCTTTATATCTGTCGTCAATGCCAGTAATGAAGTCGTAAACCGGTGGCATATATGAACTGTTTTCTGTTAACCAATAAATCGCATAGTCTATATCCGCAAAGGAAGGAGGTTAAAAATTTATTATAATGTATTTCTCCACAATTATGCCCGTTTCAATAATCCGTTAACGGGTGGCATTTAGATTGTATTCACTTGACGCTACAATTAACATCACAGGATTAGGTGGAGGGCAATGTCAAGTTTAAGTGCTACGATCATGTCCTTAAAAACCTTCGGAATATCTGGTTGGTAATATTTGGCTTTAACATTTGGCTTGGGTTCTGGAACGTTCTCTTGTTACCGGCTACGAGGTTCAGTTGTGACGATAGCTCTCTTTACTAGTTTTATATATTTCAGCGTCTTTTGCTTCCTCATAGGCTTCTTCGCATTCTTGTTACTTTAATTAGCCCAGACCATCAGCAAACGGTGAATATAGCGTCGGAGAATCAAAAATCAAACAACATCAAGTAATTATGCCCTATTTCCCTGCAAATAGAAACACCACCTGCCAACCTAGGTGCAGCAGCATTTATGAGTTGATCCAAGTTTGCAGCCTGTAATGCAGTCATATCTGTTTCCCTCTTCAAAATTGTGAAATACAAATCATACAGGAATTACCATGGTCAGCTTTCAAAGTGACATGATATAACCCGACAAATCGCTTTCAAATCAAATCAAATTGTCTGTGTAATCAGTGTAATAAAAATGAGTTTTGACTGATCTACTAGCTTCGTAGTTTGTAAAAAGATCATGTGCAGAACGGAAATAATTTCACGTATGCCTGCTGTTATAAGGCGAAGAGTTGGAACAGTATACACGGCTAAAAACATCAGCTATAACCCGATACGTATGAAGACGATTTCGAGATCGAAACCGTAAACAGTTATTCAGTGTTGTGTTGCTGCAACCTAAGTGTCAACTTATTTCATCTCTCTACGCTCTTCGATCAAAAATTGGACGTTAAACACATTTAAATGTCGCCTGTCCTGTTGAGTTTGTAAAGGCATGCTACTTCCCGGGGAGTAAACGGTATATCCTGCTCTTACTGTGATATCATATAAAACAGCTTTAAGTCGGCTAGTTGCTTAGACATGCTTAAATCTGCTCAATAGAAATATCGCACACTAAAAAAAGGCTTTTAGTACTTTACTCGTATACCCATTTCTTGGAAATGTTCAGTATTTATTTTGATTTTTAATGCACTATCAAAGTGCCCCCGGACAGATTGCATGTTATCCGTTGATGATTTTGTTGAGCATTGGCTTCGGAACCACCGTCAAATACAATCACCTTGTGGAAAAGTGTAGATTTTGAACGGTGCAAAACGCAAGTCGAATGCCTTTTCCTGACTGATAATGTTGAAGCCTGATACGTGCAACACGCCCGCCCCGTTGACTTTTCGAGAGTGCAAATGTCTGTGGCGAAGATGGTATTATTAGTTTTTAATGTTTTTTGTTTGTCTTATGCAATGCGTCTAGTCCAAACGCCTAATTAAACGATAAACACGAATGCAATCATGTTTCTCGGGTGTAGTGAGCTTTATGTTAATGCTAATTTACCGTGCGTAAAAATCAGATAATTACAATGCATATGCTGCATCAGGAAATGTTAAAAGAAATGACTACAGAGGAAACGCGGATTAATTATATTTTATAAGGGATGAGTAGGGGTTTGAAGAATTAGTACCTTTGGACACGTCAATACATAGAATGTATGGCCTTCTGAAAGTGCAAACCCTATGTTCAATCTCAAAGCCAGAAATTCAGTCAAACTCGTCATTGCAAAATGTCTGATAGAAACGTTAAAAGTGCTTACGCATTTCTGTATCCGCAACTTTTATAAGACACCTTTAAAGTTTATGGAGGTTATCAGGAATATTGCCATTGTCAGGTGGGCGACACTATCGTTGGATGCATTATTAAGCTACTTGTATAATCAAAGTACACGCGGTAGAAAAACTAATTCCCCTGCACGTCTTTGTTTGCGGAACAAACTGGTATATAGTCCTCACTGTGAAGACCCCAAAAGAGCTATTTTCGCAATGCACACGTGAAATCGAATATCGCTAGAACAGCCAGCTTTGCAAGCACATAAACTTTACAGTGGTGGGTTCAATGCTTGAACTGTTCCTCGCTAGTGTTCTCACGGGAGATTTCGGCCATTTGATTATCTTGATTACATACATGACCTTGACTCTTACTGTTGGTTTGTGAATGCTATCTTCTGATTTGCATGTCGTACCGCCGATATCGACAGCCTTGTCCCATAGTTCATCACGGTGCCCTCTTCGTTAAAGTGTGTAGCAGGGACAGAGACAACAAAGGAAACCATGTTAATTTATATCTTCTGTAGAAACAGAAAAATGGTCTGCCAAACGCAAGGAAACGTAAATATGAACGTGACAGCACACTAAGTGTGTACATATAAAAGACCATAAGCAAAACTATTCTTATTTTATTCAGCTAGTAGCCCGAAAACGGGTTAGACAAAAATGTTCTTATTCATTGACTAGCATTCGTTTTTTAAACTTTTTTAATCAACACATAATTATGTCCCCGTTTCTAGCGTGTTTTTTACGTTTGCAGTCTCGAAAAAAGCGCCCTAAATTACGTTTCCTACAAAAATCTATTCCACGCTTCTATATGCACCTGTCGCCTCGGCTAGCTTTAGCGGTCTAGTTGTTCACTTATGACCCAATGCGTTCCTCGCTAATTTCTTTAAAAATGGAAAAGTACGTTCCTAATACATTAAGCGTTAGACGCGCACTACTGTCCTCTGTCTATTTATGCGGTTTTAGTTATGATCAAGCCATTAAAAATGAACATTTCAGACATTTTAACAGTTTATTTGGGTAAATAAACGGCGTTTACACTAGGCATAAACATTTCAAAACATATTTCTCGTCTGTCCTCTGGCTAATTTGTTAGATTTTGATGTATGCACTGGGTAGTGGAGGAGATTTTTAATTAACTTGGTCAAACATTTTGCGTATGGGAAAATAGGTAGGCAGAAACGGTGTTTGCTTTCTCCCTACTGACAAAGACTTCGTGAAAATTTTAATATATTTGTTTCTTAAAATTAACAGATTATGATTGTGAATTCCCACCATTTTCATTTATGAATGCGCCTGTGTCCTATTTTAAGATTGTATGTGTCTATGAGTTAATGTCTCTGACGGTCAATAACACATCATATACTATAGCTGTGGACATACCTTACTGATAACTCCACACAAATGAACCAGATACGATCCGTTTGACACAATTCCTACCAAGTAATGCGCGAAAACCTAGCGTATATCTTACGGATGCCATTTCTTGCGAAATTTGAAGTTATTAGTTTGTTTTAAGATCGATTCTTGACAGTCCAATGAAGATATATTAGGATTATCCTTTCAAAGGCCTGAATGGACAAATAAAGAAAGCCTTTAACGAAGAAATACCACTTTTGCCCTTTCATTTGGGATATTTGTTGATCGTTTGGCGATAGACGCATCAATAATTGTTTGTTTTTTTACATTAAATCCAATCGTCAGCTGTGTGTGGGTACTAATCCATACCTGATCTTTGCTTAATATTTTGCCTTTGGGGTCCATATTTTTTATAGATGTTAAGAGGCCAAACGTCTTTAACGTACTATAATGATACAAACATATTTCCAGCTAAGTAGGAAATAAAATCTGTTGCTGCTATTGCTGGCCGACGTTATTGTCCAATGTCAAAAGACCACATGAACACTTATACACGAAACGAGCATTTTTCGCATTCCAAATACTGCAATAAATTTTTCTGAAACCCTAAGGCTGAATAAAGTTATTGGTTAGGCCAAATATATAAATATCAACAAGTGCATTCCATGTTATACAGCGGTCACGTCAAGGATGTTATAATCAAAGGATTCTAAGGGGTAAAATTCAATGGTAGGCGATATTTAGCACATTTTTGACAAACCATTTCTTGATTTCGATTCGAAACGTCTATTCCAAAAAAGATGTTGTCGTAGCAGATTAAAACACATAGTCAGTTGGAAATCCATCTTCCTCCGGGAGTCCTCCATTTAATATAGGACTATTTTAAGTTTTGAACATCTGGTGACCATATTAATGTCGGAGAATGACATGATGTTATTTAAATGTGACCACTAGCGACGGCAAGTGTTACAACTGGTTGGGTCACAGCCTGTCATTGCTATTTCGGGACACCTGAATTGTGCAATTACCGTGCTGAAGCTTGCGTTTTCTCCTTAACAATTAACTCAATGGACAAAAAGACGGCGTTGCAGTTGGCCCGTCCGATGGAAATATTTTAGGCGATGTCTTATGTGCAAGATGGATGAATTCCAGCTAAACGTTGAGATCAATGAGCAAAAAAATCACGATCGTTACGACGTCCAAATATTAACGCTTTTAAGCAGAGAAGCTGACGCGGCCACGCACTTAAAATTTCGAAGTCAAGAGAAACCCTCAAAAAAATCCATGCATATTATGCAGCCGGTCTGTTCGCTAACTTCTTCAGACGACCTCCTATACAGAAAATATGAGGATGGCGCGAAGAAAGTGTCTGTAGGAAGAAAAGATATTCTAAAAAATACACGGACTTCAGTAGATTGTAGCATTTTATTAAAAACAAAGCTCAGTCTGCGGAAAGGGCAAGGAAATTCGTTTGACAGTGAAAATGCTTAAAAGGATTTATAACCTACTTTTGAGAACAATTATATCGACAAAGTTATTGTGACAATTGTTACAGTGAACACCATAAGACCCTATTACTCTAACTCACTTTTCAAGGTGATGCTGCAAATAGACTCATAAGTAGGCACAGTAAATATGCTGCTTCACAAAACTATCTAACCCCAGGGGTTCGGATATTACGACAGAGACAAACAGGCGAGTGGCAGGAGTCAGGAAAACGAGTACATCTTTGCTTACATTTTAAGTATCTTTCTATACAAACAACGTTGTACGCGGGGAAGGCAGATGTAAGTTTCCATCTCAGAACAGCTCACTGTGAATTTACTGCTAGTGTTTGACAGGATGTGTTAATTGCAAAAATCGACTTCTATCCTAAATACTACAGGGACACCTAACAGTGTGACTAGGGAAAGGCGAAACTAAAAGCATACACACCATCATTCACGCTTTTGTTGTTATGGGGCATTGTGTGCATCTTATAGAAATTATTCGTGTGATTTAAAGGGTCGCATTTTCCACCGTAAGCTATCTAGCCGGCGTTGTCAGTTAGAGCAGAGGCGGCTACTTGCGCTCGCGGAAGTACCTCATTCAGTATTCGCTCTTGCTGCGCTCAATTTCGACTGACTACATGGCAATCCTAACGCCATTCTGCTTTTAATGTACCTCCTTATTGACTCTTATTACTCACCGGCACCGGCCATGGGGTATTTTTTACATTTGCACGGAATGCTACCTTCGCCCCACCAACTTCACAACAGCCAAAATTTTGTCAGATTAGAAAGATTATTTCAAAACCGGGTTACGGGTAGTTAAAAAGAGAACTCCTATAAGTAAGGCACTGACACACGTCAGCAAAGGCACCCTCCTTTGATGACGCTTTCAGTGGATGGTAACATCGTTGAGATATATGAAAATCTACATGCCAACATGTAATAGGAAATAATGGGATGGACTCCACGACAATGGTGCTACTGATGAGTCAATTTCTTGTGTCCTGGACGACCCACATGTTAATTGCCTAAATCTAGGAAACAGTGTAACTTGAGGTGACACACATGTCACTCATGGAGTCTGCTCAAGTACCCACTTCAGTATTGTTTTTTTTTCAAGCGGGACAGATCTGTCGGTCAGACAAGGTCCCATATGCGTGATAGTCTAAATGGTGATCATGATCTGCAGGACCAGGGAGACATCACAATACACATCTTATTGTTTCTTTTGCTGATGCTTTCACCTATCTACGGACGCAGGGTATTTGTAAATGAATCTTAACTGCTTCAAAATCATGCATTCCGGCCTCAACTCTGTGTTTCAGGACTAAATTGGTTCTTCGCGTCGATCTTGTCGGCCGTCACATTAAGATACTACTTGAATGAAGTAGATCAGCAAAGTTATAGTTAATGATTGGGATTTCTTACCCGGGGAGCCTGCTTCATGTAAAATGTATTTCATACAAAGCATCAGAGAATTTTTTTTAACCAATGTTGTAGAAAATTGCATCCAACTATACATTTCACGCTTAAATAAACAACATCATTTGATTGGAAATGACTCCTCGATCTGCGAAAAATATGAGACCCGACCCGGCGTTCCACACTGACCATTTTCTTGTCACAATTATATAATGTGTTAACGTGGCACTGTACGTTTGGACTTTGCGCGTTTTAAAGAACCGCAAAAGTAGAATCTTTGGTTGGGGTGTGCTAACCTATAGTGTCAGAGATCTCACTCTTCCCGTTGAAATTTGTGGCGTTCGCTCTTGCTCAACCAACAGCAGCAAAGCAACGCGCAATTTTAGCCGATGCTGAGCCATGTTCTCCGGAAGTGAACTTCCCACTGTATTCTTCCGATGGCAACCGACAGAAAAAAAATTTCGCGGCTCAGTAGTTGGGGGCTCTGGTCTTCCGAATAACGTGTGGCCGGGTCAGGCTCCAAATGTAACACGTCTCAGGGTTGAGTATGACCGGCTGACAGCGATAAATAAGTTAGAAACGGGCGTTTCAGTCTCACATGTCTTCGTCATCATTATTATTAACATCTTATCTTTAAAATCAACAGTAACATTATTTTCAAGCATAAGATTTAAAAAAATACGTAAGTTCTTTTCCCGTGCAGTTCGGATGCGGACTGTATCCAAAATCCCTAATAAAACTACATTAAATGTTTCATTCGCCCACTGTGACCCACGTTATGGATTGCGCGATAACCAAATGAATACGAAATCTCGGCCTTTTTATGCCGCCAGATATTGAACGTCAGAATCTGCGAATGTTTTTGTTAATTTGATTGCCGAGGGTCTGGCGGCACGCAGCTTTCACGAGTACAACGTGGATGTTGGTTGCCTCACCGATGTTTTAATTCTTGACTAAGGCGTTTGAAAAATAAACCTCCAACACTCCGTCTACAGTGTCACATGCCAAAGATTTCCGAGTGCATTTCAAAACAAGCGTTGGTTGGGCGCACGAAATCGCGAACTTAACTCCGTCTATTTCTATGCCAAACTGCGGAAAACGAGATAAATAGCAGTCTTTCTCTTAAGAAGCTCCAATTATCTAAACCGTAATCTAAACACAGAACGACTCAATTTTTAGAAAAACGCCATGTTAATACTGCTCGTTTAGTCGACCATGTAGCAAAGAAAATTCCGTCCATGGTTTAGTTTGAAGGGATGTGCCGTGCAATTACGTTCACCTTTATCGATATCTTGACTGTTTTCTTAACACTAACAAATGCATACATCTGACGCCGGTATAAAGCCCAAATTTAAAGCTAACATTACCTTTACTTCTGGGTTTTACATGCATGTTACATTGTAGAATGTTTGTTACACAATTACAGCATGCATTTTTCCATATAATGATTTGTATGATTATATTCATATGACAGGCCGTCTTGTTTATATAAAACCAAAGTGGGCATTTTGCAGCTTTCAGATCTCCGATTTGAAATAAGCAACTCACTTTCCTCATCTCGTCAACTACATGTAATTCAAGTTGGTGAGTGGACACCAGCAAAGTCCATCCGCATTGAAGCATATTCGGATTTTAAAGTCTCCACATTTAATGTGCGGTTAAAAGTTATCCGCGATGGAAGATGTACATGCTACGAAGTTCTGTATTATTATTTTAAATATGCTATGTATGAACCTATACTATATTACGCTTGCCTGTGCATATATATACATATATATATATATATATATTTAGAAAGATGAAGTTCTTTGGGAAACAGCGAAATTTTATTGTGAATTTTCGAGACTGGTTCCCCAAGCTCGTAATTTAAAGATTGCATTCAGTACCCGGCTCAATCCATGGGTTAACGTTAAATTTTAAAGAAAATTTCCGTAGAGGACAAACAACTTTTGCGGAATAACCATGTAGTACACACCCCCGTGTAAATGTAAATTCAAATATTATAAGCAGTACCTGACAGATGATTTTACCTTCGCACCCACAGCACAGACATCAAACAAGAGTCAAGACACGTGTTTCCTCGCAACTCTGCCATTGCGAGTCGCCGATACCGTTGTTCGACTAGTCTGCGATCGCTTGCATATGCAATTTAGGCAAATACCTAGCTTGTCAATCCGATCCACTCCGGAAATTTTGAAAAACGTTTAAGTCAAAGCCCATCAGTAAATGCGGTATAAACCCATTCTGTCAATTCAACAGGCATGGAGAAGAAAGTGGCATTGGAAACGTATATTGAGAAATTGACCCAGTTTACGAAAGTATACATGCACACAGGAATATTTGTTCATGCCTACAATCGCCGTGATTAAGGAGACAGCGACGCTGTTCTTGGAAATTTATTTATATTCTTAATATCCTGACAACAGTTTTAGTCGAATGCGCAAAAAGGGAGGCGCCAACTGACATCCTGCCGAAGCATGTAAGCATGAGCTCGACCTATAGCCCTAAATAACCAAGGCCTTCGTCTCTTGAAAGCACTACCCATATAATCCGAATATATTCTTTCAACAATGCGTGGAAATACATGGAGCATGCGGACAATATATGTGTCAGTACGTTGATCCTCATGGCTCATCTCGAAACGAGCGTAACCAGAAATATCATTGTACGCAAAAGCGATCGATGACGAACTCATAACACTTGATTTCTCCTTGGAATGCACATTATCCTGAAAGGTAAAAAAAACTAGAGCACACGTTATGCATCTTGCAAAGCAGTTCTAAACATATGGAAGCCTAAAGAGTAATAAACGAACTGAATAAACTTATATTCTTAATGAACAGTATAACGAATTCCAATTTACGGACTAATATGAGTAGCGCCCTACGTTTGAAGTGCACGACTCTCATTAGTTATTCGAAAAAGCGGAATGATCAAATAATATGTTTGTTATTTTAAAGATGCGCTTTATCGGTAGCTGCAGTATTGTCAACTTCAATTCGTTCCCTAATAACTTTTCAATTAAAATCATTCACATTGCCATAACATGAGTGCAATTGAATGTTTCATACTATATGACATGTTAAACGGATATGGCTCATAGTATTAAATATATCTGCATACAATGTTCAAAAAAGCTAGTTGAATCTCCGGAAATGTGACGTTGCAATAAATGTTGTATTTGTTGGGTGAACTCGACATGTACGTTTCGCATCCAAGTGTGCGTCCCGTTTTGATAAAAATGAGATTGCATTGTCCTTTGCCGAATTCAGTGTAGTAGATTGGCAGTTCAATTGTAGTTAGCTTGCTTAGCAAAAAGTGGAATGTGTTGGCGAATTGCGTTTTCGAACGGTATTTATTGCAGCTGAAACGTTGCCGCTTTTTCGAATGTCCCATCGCTGCAAGTCATGTGAAGTGACGTGACGGTAAATTTACTTGAAATAAGTTTGAATAGCTGAACTAGCATATGAATACAGTCAAAGCGCATTGCAAAGATGGTTGCTTGGGCTTTGCAAATATTAAAAAAAATATCCTTTATCTTAGAGAAATCATGTGTTATTTATTTGTAAGCGTGTTATACAACCAGCATAATGACATGTGCTTAATTGTGCAATGCCTCCAATGACAACTGCGGTAGAAAACACAATGGGCTCATATGTGAAGCTTAAATTTGATGTGGATGGTATTTTGAACTTTTTCGAAAGAATTGTGTGCAGTGTTTTCTGAAACTTCACAGAATGCTTCAAAATAGTTGTTTCTTTTACTTCGTATGACAGGATCAAATGATAAATTACTTATTTTAAGGCGGATAACTTGAGAAATTTAATTTTTGGGAGTCCTGTTTTCAGAGAGCAACAGTCGGGCAGCTTACCTGCGCCATTTAGCAAAAGACAGCAGGCGACTGAAACCTGGACTAACAGTTTCCACATCTGGCGAAAGTAAACTTACATCTGACCCTAAACCACTGTATTTAAAGTTATTTATGGGGACACTCATTTGCAATGCTGGGATACATTGACAAATAATAATAAGTTGCCGTAATAGCTTGCCAATGAACGCACTTAAGGGGCAGAGCGGAGTGCATCGTCATGTTTACTGGAAGAAATATTTCATGAAGGTAAGTGCATTTTACAAAATTTAATACATTAAACAAAGGTAGCAGTAAGAAATAATTCACAAACCGTCTTTTGCCACGAAGATGATATCCTCAGGCTTGATCTAACCTTATGTGGAACCCAAAACTCAGGTAGTCAGGACTAAAAATCAATGTCGATCGCAATGGACGCCCTAAATGGCTGTATTGTCACCTACACATTACATGAAAGTAAGAACAGTTTTAATGAATGTACGTGCTTATTTCGCAGAAGTTAATTTACCTTAAAGTAAGCGAGGTAGCCGAGAGTTAATGTTTTTTCTTCCAACCGTAATTCGTCTGGTATGAGCATCACAGAGCAATTTCAAACACTGCGTTCAGTTCGTTCTATGCTGTGCCCCAGGGGTTTTAAACACTTTGTTCATGCCTGACTGATAAAGCCCCACGTCCGCCTTACTCTTACTATCAGGCATCCAATACATTTCGATGTTCATGCATAGTTGATGTTAGTGTGCTGCGCTGCAGTGACTAATAGGTTTGGACAGGCTAGCTAAAACTGCCACATTATATTTCTCTGAAACCACAAAGGGTAAAATATCGCTCACGGTTCTCACGTCTAATGAAAGTTAATGAGTAATGAAGTCCACATGACCTCGAATGGTGCCATCCCGTTTATAAAAACGTTCGGCTACTGAGAGCTTAAGGTCATTGAGAGTTAGCTTTAGCTTTCGTCAGTTGGCGTTTTTGGTGCATGAAATCTGCCTTTTGTATTCTGGTTTATTGCACAACATCCTTGCATCCAGGGAATCTTAATTAAGTTTCTGCTCTGTGTTTCTTTTCTGGTGGAGATCGCGTTTGACTTCGGCAAGGTCCAATGCTGTGGTTTAAAAATAAGTAAGTTTTTTTTTTCGTTTGAGACTGTCTTCATCTTTAGGTTTGCGACTTCCTTATTTCAAAAACTTGCAGGTCAATAATGGGTCGCCCCAAGCCGCAGCTTCTTTCATGAGCGCAATTCGAGGACCGCTGACATGACGAATACAATGTCAAAATGCGCCGATAATGTTTGACCTCCACACCTTGCTCACAACCTAAGACAAACTCCTTCCTTTTGCCCCCCACCCCGGCCATCCCAGCTCCCCCGCACATAGCATTTTGACTCCGTCAGGCAGGCGGTGTGGAAACATGGAGTCTGAATACTTCTGTCCCCTGAGTCGCATTGATATCCTGTCCATAAATTAAACATTTATTTTGCACGTAATATATTAGCCCGCTAATTCATTACCGGAATCGTATGTCTACTAACTGCCTTATCCTGAATATGCAGTTAATCGTCAGGCGAAATAAAAAAAATTGCGCAACCAAAAAATATAGGGAAAAATCATAATTTAACTAGCATCCCATATCACGTTCCGTGCATTAGTATTTTACGAATCTGAAATGAAATAGGGACACCGAGAGCTTCTTGATGAAGCTTCATGTACGTTGTCCGACATATTGCATATTTCTGTATTGCTACAAGTCCACTAATTGACTCAATTATCGGGCTTATGGAAGGGCTGACATCAGGCCGTCAAAACTGTGCGAGACAACACATTCAAGGCGGGAGCAACGTATTATAACTATGGTTGATGTTAGGCCTTGCTAAAATTTATTCCAGAAAATGGGTGGGACTGAGATGGTTGGTTCTGTCTTGCAAACGCATAGCCTTCGGGGATCCATCCAGTTGAATGCGTTTGTTAGATTACATGACAGCGTTTGGCAGTACCCCTCTGTGATGCATAATTGTTCATGATGCAGCCCTAATGTTTATAGATATATTTATTGATAATAAGTTGCTTACTATGAAGCTACATACCAGTGCACATCACTTGCCGAGTCTTTATAAAAAATGCCATGTCACTTTTCATTAATGCGAGCGATTATCTTGGGATTTTGGATGCCATCTTCCCTGCACTGTCAAATTACACAGATTCCTATCGCGACAAAATGCCCAATAATAATACTGTTTAGACTATGTCAGACAAACGGTGTAATGCCACTTGTTGGTTATGCGACAGAAGTAGGCGTTTTTCGCCGTATAGGAATACCTTGTAAAAGTCTCCCACTCAGTATTAACGAGCATGAGTATGAAATCTTTAGACATTTTTTGCGATAAATACTTATATAAAATCCTTATTCTAAATGTGACTATCTTTGCTCAAGCAGATACGACCAACCATTAGTTTCCGTAATTTGGACTCAGAAAATATTTTACTTAAGAGTATATGAAAACGTTTCAATTCACACTACAGGAATATATCCTCAGGTTCCATAATTCCATATGGCATCGTGTTCGCCTTTCTACCCAAATCGTCCGCCAATGCTGTTTTGGACGAATCGAGCTAATGCAGGCGTAGGGGATGTTCTCACTTGTCGTTGTTGGAAATTAGTTTGACACCCACATAAATCCCTCGTCTTATGCATTCTCATAAGCCTACTATTTTATTAAAAATGAAAACCATGGAATTTAACACTGCGGATCCGAAGCTAGCTGGCATTAATGCCTCCCATTGACTATTGCATTAGCAACCGACGCAACTTATGTGAGCATAAATACTCAGCGTCAAACATCGTTCGCCAACTAATAATGAATAGGTCGTCAACGATGCGTTGCCTACATAAATTAAAACGATGAGGGGAGTAAAGGCTAACAAGGGATCTCAGATTGCTCTATGATATCAGGGCTTACAAGACTATTTAAGCTCGGTATTTCAACCAGTAAAGTAGAAAGTCTGGAAACATATTTAGGGTAAAAATTGAACTCAGTCAGCGAATGAAGACAGAAGAAACAGAATAAAAAATCACTGTTAAGTATTTTATGGCTTACCAAAAGTCCCAATCCTTGTGGTCTCCTGTGGTTAGTCGACCGCCTGTGACGCAACCTTACCATCAGTCGAAAGAGGTGTGAATTCGGAGTTTTGATGATTTGGAGAGTGTCCAGGAACCTTGAATTCTTTGAATTTGTAATTATGCGTCAACACAAACTGACAAACAGATAAAGATCGGCGGACTGGTTTGTAGTCCCCTATGGATTCTTAGTGGTTACTGCAGTCCTGGTGTGTCAAGTTCAATACATAGTTGTCTACAATCCGTCAGTCGGACACAGAAATGTGGATGACCATCTTCTACAGCTGCATTCACGCCGTGTTTAACTTAAATAAATATTACGATCTCATAACTTAAACTATGAACCTATCTTCTTATCCTAAGGCGGGGCCTTTAACTTCAAAATGCATTGATTGAAAACGTTGGGACAAGGCTACCCTTAATTCAGGAGACTACTTTTCCGTGCCCAACCAGTCCATCATTAAATCAATTAATTATATGTATTTCCGTAGCTATCAATGCACATGATTTTTACGTACGAACACGCATATGCATATTAGTTTCTCTTTCATTCACTTATGACATTTGCAAACTTCCAATTTAGTATGACCGCATTTGCCTGGATTTTCCATGACAACTGCCCAGCCTCGTATAGTTTATGATATTTAACCAGGCAGGTTTGTGCATTTAGACACACATTATTTTCTTACTCAGGTTCGTTATTTCCTGTCATATCTTTCAGTTCCAACTCTTGCTGTAGAGAGCGCGGTGTTCATTCGTCCGCAAGATTTCGTGCGCCTTGCATGACCATATGGTTATCATTTACGACCGGTATTTTTCCCACGGTTTTGGGAGAAAACCATATTGAATATGGCACTTGAAATATCGTTTCATGTTTAAAGATATGATGTCATTGTTGCACTATCCCGCTTGAATTTGCAATGAGGAAAATGCCATTTTAAAAACTCAACGAGGCAGAAATTGATGAGCTGAAGAGGTCGCAAACAACGCCCATGGGTTTATTCTTCTAAAATCCCCCTTCGAAATATCAACATTAATGCTTCCGCACATGTGTGAAGATAACAGTTCTGAAAGATGATCCGTTTTGCTTTAACTCCCTTGTCATTTTCACCTTTACCAGTACTTTGCAGTCGTATTGGATCGTCGTTTTGTGTGCTTTGTCTTCTGTAACTGAAGCAGTGTTAAACAAATCCGGTTAGAGTTCTCTTCGCGCTCTGAAAGTTAGTTCTTTGACTCGGTTTCTTTAAATTTTATTCGCTGTTATAGATGTGGGTCTGCTGTCACTAAGCGGTTTTTTCCACAGTCTTAACTTTTTACTCACCTCTTTTTATGGTTTCTCTTAGCCAACGACATATGGCTAATAACCCTTTCAGAGGGAACGGACAAAGAGTTTTCGATGAGCCCGTGCCGTTTATATCGGTACTGTTGTCAAACTTCAGAAAAAAAGGATTCTCTTTCATTGTATTTGGTATCTATTCGTGGAAAATGAACTGGGAATTTCATAGTAAAACGGCATGGTCACATTTAGTTAGGTGGAGGGCGGTACCCTGGATGCCTCATCAATATTGTTCTATGATTTTGTAAGTAAAAGTTCAAGTTGGTCTGTTGGACGTCGCGATCTCTTGTTGGAAACGTGATGTGTTCAGTTAAATATAAATGTAATGTCTTTTTCAGAAAACGCCCGTCGAAGATCTGTTTTGAGCTACATGCGTGGGTTGAACTCCTTTCGGTGTGGGACACGTTAACGTAAACCATTATCAGGATATCCATCTGCGTAAAAGCTTTTCGTGATCGTAAGGCAGGATTGAGACGGTAAAGTTTTCCCGCCTTGGCGATCCATAGACTGTCCGGACATTGAGGCTCGGTGAACCCCGGCACTTCAGTTGAAAGCCAGATTGCCTCAACAGTTCATGCAAACACATCGCTGTTTGTCTTATACATTTTCTCTTTCCTTTATGCGAGTGAGTACCCCTACCCCTGACGACCTCACCTGTCTCTTTTAAACAGCTGGTAGTCAGCCAAGGTCGACATACGGTCGTCGACGTGCTGGGCTAATTGGTTTTCTGTTAAACAGATTACCATATTGGATAAATAACGGAGGTTGATTTTCAACTCGTCGAACTTTGATAACAAATACGCCAAGTTAATGTGCAAGAATTTTAATGTCTGCTTGACGTAACGTGTTGTTATATTTTAGTTAGTGTCTTCACTTTGGATGTCTGCTGCGCGGTCATTCAGACTTTATGTTAAAAACAGTTCTGCCATTAGCTCGAAATGCTTAACTACCAAAAATCCTTTAAATAAGAAGGGAGTTAAATATGTGGAAAGATTTGAATGGATTCATTCACAATTTGTTGTTTATGGGTTACAAAAGTTATGAGAAAGTCCTGAGGTGGATCATTTTGCTATATCGTATCCTTTATCGGCGTTATGATCACCAGTCTGAATTCAACTCTGAAGAGAAATCTCTTGACGTTTAACATGTGGATGTGCCTGTTTACGCGCGTTTGAACGTAAATGAGAGTCTTCGAACAATGGACCTTGAGTAACGCGACATATTTTGCTAATGGTTAGGTGCGTTGGCGCCCTGACGTCTAGTTCCAGTAGGCATATTGCTTTGGGTCTAGGTTTCTGGTTAAACGTAAGCCGAATATGGACTTTTAGTTAATGCTTATTATTTAAGCCCCGTGAATAGTAATTTCATTTGATACTTCTGGCTGCCCGTTGGTGGTTTTTGAATGTCACCCGATTATGCCGCAGTAGCTAATGGATATCAGCTCAAACATTCACTTCAAATTTTGAACGGTGCCTGTAAAGGGCTGTTACGAAGGATTCACTCCTACTTCATGCATAAATTCCTTCGGAAGTTAAACAAGGTAAGACATGATTAACATTGTCGTAGCGTATTTCAAAGAAAATAATGTTAAGTAAAGGTTACTTTTGCACATAGTCTTAATCGATTTCACCTTTCTAGACCGATAACTGCGAAAAAGTGTATTCGCTCGTTAATACACCTCTTATTCACGGTTTCTCACTGCGCGGTCTGAAAGGCACATTCCGCACCAATGAAAAAAAAACTAATGGCAGTGATGCAACTTTGTTATTCTCCTCCGCAGATTCCGTTAATTCTCGCGTCCATCTGCGCAAACCGTAAATTTAATATGTGCTTATGTCAGGGGGCTCTGTGCTATTATATTCACATTATTGGTCTGTATGCGTGAATGCCTGAAAAAGACACCCTGACCAACTAATGTGTAGGATCTGTGTAATTGTCGGAATAGGCTCCAGTCACTGGTTCTCCCGGCACATATAGTGGCCTCCGCAGCCCTCCCACCAGGTGTATGAGAGCCTGGAATATGTGCCTGTAACGGGAAAAGTGTTGCGTATAGTCGATACTACTTGTCGTTATCCTCAGCGTCCGTCCGATGTGCTCATATTCGTGACTGTTTTTATCCCTGTTCTTCACGGCTGTCAGTCTTTTGCAAGAATATATCGATTATTCTGAAGACACTTGCACGGAAGCGTCAATGTGTCCGTGTCTCTTCGCTGTTGGCCGACTTAACTCTGAATGCCCAAATCAAGGTCCTCATACAACGACTAGTTCGATATAGGTCAATCACTCGTGGTCACCACATGACCGCTTTATCTTCTTCATCATAGCATTTCAGTCCAATCGAGCCCCATAAGGCACTAAATAATCCATGTTAATGAAATGACTTAAGAGGCAAAATATGACTGTGCTAGACTATCAAAAACAGGAGAAATGAAAAGCAAGCGATAAGGACTAAGATAAAGAATGCCGACATCTATGAATTGGCACACTAAGGGTTGGGGTGTGGGGTAGAAACGTAAACGAAGAGTTTAATAAAGACCTTTACTAACTCTAGTAAATAGAAAATCACTATGGTGGCAAAATGAAAGGATTACGGACGAAGTAACGCCAAGCTACCTGAAAGGGGACACCTCGTTGGGAAGAATGTTAAAGGAGTCAGGCCTAGTAAAGAGCCGCAGCCGACAAATACACCGAAATCATTTTTGGCTAATGATTAGGAGACCATTTTCCTCCGACCATACTAAGACATGGTCGTTGGCATCCTTCAGAGACCGGTGTGTCCGATTTTGAGAGGGTGACCAACAACCACATAATCAGAATATGTAGCTAAAAGAAGGTTGTTAGGGGGATCTTAAGTTATCAGCGTGGAGTGATAATAAGGAGTGGGAAGAGAAAGGAACATTGAAGAACCCCGCAGTCATTGGGAGAAATCGTAGATTTCCGCCCTCCAGATTGGAGAGATTGAGTGTGGGAAGTAAAAAATGGTCGCTAGGACAACAGACAACCTAGCCTGGATAGCAGCAGGCGGATGTATTTTCGACAAAGGAGGCGCAGGATGGCATTGAGGACAGAGGAGCTGTCAAGAGTAGCATATGTGTACTCGCAGCAATGCTTATTTATTTCTTTCAGAGCAGGGTGGACCATAAGACCAACACCATCAAAAGTACTACGTTTGGCCTGATATACAAATTGTGGAGGATTAAAAAACGGAAAGAGAGTGGCTTCATTGTATAAGGGGAAAATCGTTCAGAAAACTATACTAGTGCGAAAAATTAGGCGACTAAACGAAATGAGTTGAGATGAAAGTTGGCGGTATTATAGGGATAAGAGTGATTCCCTTTGTGAGCATGGTGTCAGGAATCTTGGACTCCATAAAATACATGCTAAAAAGGGCGTTCTTAAGGTGTATCATGTTACTATGTACATATTACTGGCTGCCTGCAAACAGTTTGTAAATAGTCCACAGATATTCCGCCACGACTGATTGAATTAGGCCCAAATTCTCGAAAAAAATAATTTTACTTAGAACCTGGCAAATTTGCTTCATACGAACTTATTCCAAATGGACGATAGTTTTCTGATAGAAACGAAATTTTTATTATATTGTGTGTTTGTCTACGAAGGTGTAGGACTGTTCAGTTTCGGGCACAAAGGATATTCGCAGTAGGTGCCTTAAATTTTTCGTGCGCCAACCCTCAAATTTGGCTCCTCAAAGCGGGACTCTGCTTAGCGGCCGCAATTAGCAAACGGTTCAACCAAAAGACTCAACCATTAGAGGTTCTGTGGTGTTAAATTTATGTCCACGTCCGGAAAGGCTGGAAATATTCTCAAACAATCAAAAGTCGAAGGCACACACTTTGGTCGTTGACATCGCTCACGGATGCACCACTTGTCGTCGAGACACAAACCAAGAAATAATCCAAATGCTCACCACTCTTTCCAACATAACAAGCTTTTAGATTACGTGCGCACAATATTACACAAAAATATTACCTGGAATTCCGAAGCAAGATCGTGCACATAGGCGATGGCCATTTGCAATTTCATACCTTAATATCACGTATCAAATATCGAAAGATATGTCAGCTCCTATAAAGCAGTTGGCGTCGATGAAACATTAAAATGACTGTCTTTGTTAAATAAAATTATGGTTAAATTTCAATGAACTTTAATATCTGAGAAGATCTTCCGGAGCTTCTGTTCCAAATGCAAATTTTCGTTCTAAGCATCAATTTGCAATACCAAATTAATACAAAAGATGGTATATCATTCCATGATTTTTAACCTTTCAGGATGTTAGCATTACGCATTTCAGTATATTTCGAATCATATATCAAAAGGAGACCGGTAAAAGTTCAAAATGTAGAATGTTACATTGCATCTAACAACTAGAGTGCTATAAGGACGACATATGGTACTCTAGTTAGATTAAGATTTTGCGATCTTTAAAATCTTATAATAAATACATTTATAGCAGACCTGCAATTTTAGCTAATGTAGAATATTTAACGAAAAATTACTTCTCGCGTAAACGAGTGTATGTTTTCTGTGCAATAAGTCAGATGACCGAAAAGACGTATAGCATTTTAACGTGGCAATGATCACTTATTATGCAATCCAAGGAAATAAATGTATGTTATCTGTCTTAAAAATATCTTATTCATCGGTTTTAAATAATTTTCTGTGTGATACATCAACTTCAGTGTATGTAGTATATGCATTAGTACGGAGTACAACTTTCAACATATTGTAGAACAAGTTAACGTAACGTGTCGTGTAGATTCCTTCATACACAGGCAACAACCATCATGCAGTCCGGTTGAATATAGTACGTTGGATTATATGAATAACGATCATGACGACATTTTAAGCAAAAAATCGGAAAAATGCGATGGTGACTCATCGAGCAGAACTTAGACAATGTATGTTTGCTCGTTTTACGTTCCGACAAAAGGTTGGCCAACAAGAGTGACTTCCGAAAAACAGTTCCTTGAAAGCTTAAACATATAAAACTAGGGCCAGATGAATCCATGCCATTTGTTGATGTCATTTCACTCTTCACCCCATCCTAAAACAACTAGCAACAGACGTTGTGAGACAACACCTGGTGGACCGCTACGACGAAGAAGACAACCCCCTGAAGACCGAAATCTCAAATAACTCCTATGATACTGTCTAAATCATATTTTGCTCTTGGTACCCAAATTATCTGATCAGATTGAAGGCACCCCACAGGCTCCCAAAATCAGGACTGTTTGCTGAAGTGTTCCTTCCACTTGGTGTTCACCAAGTGTCAACCAAAGTTCTGAGCTCGGCACGATGACAACATTATCGTCGCTGTCGAATCGTCTGGCGTGAAGTCTCCTCGAAAATCACTGCACATCGTTGTCCCGCATATCTAATCGACGCTGAAAGCCGAAAAAACTACCAACCTTCCTTCCTCGATGTCCTCGTGCATCGATGTGCAACTGGACGATAGCAGACTACCGTTTGCGTAGAATTTAACCAATAAAAGTCAAATACTGCACTTAAACAGCAATCACTTCTCTCTCACAAACGCAACTGAGTCCGTTCTCAATTCAAAATAGTCGAAAAACATTTCAGCTAACCAGTCGACAAAACATTTGAATGAAAATACATTTATGACTTCCTTCAAGTCACTGCATACCGAAGTTACTTTTCCAAGCATAACAAGATCTGAATGAACAGACGACGGCCACAAGAAAAACGACCGATATCTGTACTGTTACTCGTTACAATAAGGGGATTTCAGAAGCAGTTTCACGTCTGTAACAAACCGCCTGGGTAGGCATTGGCTATCGGCCTCAGGCGGCAATTCGTCGTCGTTTGATACCGCCTATAGACATACTGTTACCCACTGTCTATCAAATGTGTTGTAAGAATTAGGACTGCAACTGCGTTGGGGAAATCGCACAGAAACTGCTGACCCACCTATATCAGCAGAAACTAGCCATTCAGAGATTAGACCAAGCTCATAGGTTATGACCCACATTTGAGAAACTGGCCACAGTGTTGACTTTCAAGGAGCAACACATTTTCGGCCGGGACACCATAAGGTCAGAACGTCTCACAGTTGACGCTTATTACTCAGATGTCAACTCCATCAACACGCATCTGTACCGCCTTGCAGCTTTTAAAGTCCTACGTTTTTGCATGCGTCATGTCTAGGACACTATGGTCACACGGAACTCAAGAATACCGAGGAAACGCGTTCCGTTGACTAATTCATACAAAAGGGAGAACAAGCGCCACGGTCCGTAATTGATTTGACGGCACACAACACAGGACGTCATCAAAATTCATAAATCAAGTTTAGGGCAAAAGACATCGAAAGAAGAAAAAAATGATCAGCCCAAGGCCTATAGGGCGTTTGTTCAAAATGCTGGTCAATTTTTGCACCAGACGCTTTAAAAATGAAGAACCGATTAAGTTTTACGAAACGTTAACAATGCGATAGCCTTGATCAGGTGAGCACTTCACTTTTCTCAAAAAAGACACACTCATCGTAATGTCCTACAATGCGGTTAGCATACAACGGCTGACTATCACTGGTGCGCTGGTGCACGTTAAATAGAGCGGTTTCCTTTGAAGAATCAACGTTGGATCAGGCACGCATGTCGATTGATCATGAAGTGCTTGCTAGCACTTTTTTGTTGTGCTCTGGGCTGCATGAATTTAAGTAAGTTTTCATTGTTGTCACGTCTTTAGTCTTCATTAAGCAGGGCAACATCCTTAATCATGCGTGGTGAGAAACGGGAATTTTCCTAAAACAAATTATGAACCCTCAATCAAAAGTATTTTGTGATAGTTTAATTCCTTGACCTTAAATAAGTGCGCAAAATGTGTGATGCGATTGCGTTCTATAGCGTTTTAAATTGAGGTTTCTGGCTTTTGTTATATCATGTCCTTAGAGACTTTTTTCTTACAACGAACAGTTTGATTTTTTGGATAAAATTAAACACGTCTAAAACAGGACTTTAGGTACATTTAGAGAACGTTGTACACAGATACGTGAATGAGTAGTATAAAATTTACAGATCGCCGCCCTTTGTACCTTGATCATTATTTTTTAGTTTGCTAGGCCACACTCGATTTCACTAATAATTTTAAGGCTGTCCAGCATACTTCTGGAAAAAAATATTGAGTTCTATCTGTTCTTGGGAACAATGCAACAGGGAAATATTCACTTTTCTCAACAGAGCCGTCCATTTCAGTACCGGTTGGGGCATACTCGTCGCACATTGATGTTGGTATGCCTAGCAATATGGTTGAAGAATTTGTTAAGAGAAATTGAGGCATAACTGGCAATTCTAACGTTAGGAATTGACAGGCAAATTCTTTAGATTTCATGATCGCATCTCGTTTTCTTTTATTTCTAGACAGGCCTCAATGTCCAAAGCGTGACGAGGGCATAGTGACGAGTGAGTTCGTGGAAAACTCTATGAAAAAACTGTTCCCACTAATGTTTGTTGAAAAGTTCAACTTAAAATATTGGATTGGATTATGGATAGACAGTATGCTAGCCGTAGAAACGGCTGACTGCGTCGTATTTCGCATCCTAAGTGAAGCCGACCTAATCGTACTTAGATGTCCGATCGAGTTTTCGCAACTTTCGATGTATTTGCCTACAAAGGTTTGAAATAATCTTTAAAGCATTACCGATATCTTGTTATGTCGCATATACCGTTAACGTACAGCGTGCGTTTTCTATATTGACGGTTATTGCCTATTTTTAAAACGTATCGTTTCGCACTTACAAATCTTTGCATTTGCGAAATATGTTTGTTCTTCAGATAATTAATCTATATTCCATATGTTATAAAGGGCACTAAATTTTCCCTGCGATTAGCGCTTCCACGCGTGGCCGCAGTGGTGACGGTGAACTACTTCTGTGGCAGCACACAACCAAGGAGTCTCCGTTTGACGGATCTAAAATTTCATAATCTATCACAAATTGTTTATCGCCAAATCGCATCACACATGACTCACAGGCCTGGACGACTGGGCATAAGAACATTTCCAAAGTTGGATTTTTCTGCACGCGTAGCCTTTCACAAACGGGTGACAATGTATTGTATCTCTGATTGAGTGCTACCATAAGTATGCATGTATGTATTGCGTATCGGAACAGAGCGACTTTGATTATTAACACACTTTTCAGTCTATGTCTTTCCTAAAAAAGCATAACAGAATATTCTATCGGTTTATTCGTAAGCCTTATTAACCGAATTTCAGCGGATGAACTGTAAATGAGGTATATGCAGCTCGTTTTGAGGACAGTGAATAAAATAAACAACTATTGCTATTAAGTATTTCAGGGCAAAACAGGCAAAAGTCATTATTTAAAAAAAACTCCTAGGGTTGAAATTAATTGTTTTCCCGAATACTTGTAAGTTGAATGCGTTAGTGCCTATTGTATCTAATATTTCAAATATTATGAACTATTTACAAATAAAAAAGGAATTTACAAGACATCCACAATGTGACAACGCTTGTCCAGGATTAAATGAAGCTTACAATCTTGAAAAACGGCGTGAACTAAGGCAGAGTAGATATAAACATGCATTGATGAGAACCGACCCGCAGAATGAAGGCAGCACTTCACAAAAGGGGAATTTATACAAAGCAGAAGTTTTTTAAAATAAGTTAAAGTTTGTGCAAAAATTCGAAACGTCAGTCCCTGTTGTACTTATAAATAAGCGAGAAGCTACATGCAATACGCTCAAGTTCTATACAATGCAAAATCCAAAAACCGACGATCTATCACGTATCAAGGTTGTTATGCGTCCCTATCAGATTTAGTGTTGCGCCATAAATTGCGTTTGCATTATGCGAACAATAGAAGACGCGTTACTTAAACAAACCTCGGCACAATGCGCAAGGACGGGGACGTTTTATTTATTCCAACTATGGCGTAGACTGTGCGGTATTTCGCCTCCTCCTGCTTGCTTAATTCGCAGTTTTCAGCAGAGCAATTCCGGCCACAACGATACTCACCTTGAAGATTTCATTGCTGACGTCGTGTACGTAAGCATAAACGATTTTTCATCAACTAATCGTTTCGAAATTAAAGTATTTATAAATTATTATAGGTGATTAAAAGAAGATGTGCTTTGAGTGTACAGTTATCCTTTGACAAAGTAATGCATTGAAGCAAAGACTGTGTGGGTATATTTTCGCGTGATTTGCAAGTTTAAATAAATTTGTCCCTGCGCATGCTAATAACATATCAGTTAAATAAATCGTGCCCGGGTTACGATACACAAGTTATTTTTTTGTAATTACCGCTGCACCAAATAAACCCACGCTCCGAGATGCACTAAGCTAAATGCGGCCGTGAATGTAGTCCATGAATTAGTTGACGGTCATAATTATGGGGAGGTTTGACGGCAAAATTGTAGACGTAAATATCGGAAAAATATCGACAAAGATCGTTTATGGAATCCGGCTGTTTGTACCTTTTATGCCATCTTTGACAATGTTTACCGTAGATGGCAAGTAAAATTTTTCCAGGTAGCTTAGACGAAAGACTATGTGCAATGCTTTTAAAAGGCCAGCGTGTTGGTCTTATTTTTGAACAGTTTGATGTAGAGTGACAAGCAAACCCAATCGTGATGAAGCCGCAAATTAATACTGGGTCCACTAAAGATATTTTACTAGTAAACGCTGTTTTTCGACTTTTGGGAGGATGTCTTGAAAAACTTTTATTGACCGTTCTGCTGGAAGCTTTTGTCTAATTCTATAGAACTGCCCCATTCTACTCAAATAATGTAAGAATAGATTACCAGACCCTCCAAAAGAATATTTGGATGTTAATTTCTTTATTAGTCAATTTGAACCGTCGTATGTACCTTAAAACGTATCAAATTAGTATAGTATGTGGGCACATCAAATACAATCAAAGACACAAATAATAAATTTTAATTTGGGCAAGGCGCTTTAGTGCGCATAGGGCCGTTTTTGGCAGTCTGTCCAATTGTCTAACCGCATGCAGTTTTTTCTAACTCCCTCTCCACCCTCCTTAGGTTTATCTCTGTCCTCTTCCACAACCTCGGCTGTCTATCATCGACTTAGTGGATTGATACCAACTACTAAATATAAGCATGCCACATTTTGCATTTACCCCTTGTGTAAATAAGGCAGCATTACTAGGTTCCTTTTACTATGTGCGTATCATTATTACATCTATTATGATATCAGGCTCAATAACTGGCGTAAATAAATCGCCAGAATGCATCCGGTGGCCGAAAACTCCTTTAGAAGTTAAAGTTACTCTTATGCTGTACAGTTATAGAAGAAAAGTATTTCAAACATGGTCATATTTTACTATCATCAGTCAGATTGAAACAATGTTGTCCGGGGGTAAATTTAAACAAGACAAAGGCGACAAAGCATGCAGAATTTACTGACGTCATAAATTTCGAGACCTCTCATTCAGCTGCACACGGTCATTGCATAGTCATGTGTCAAATATGTCATATAACTATGCAATGCCCGTGTGCAGTTGAATGAGAGGTCTCGAAATTTATGACGTCAGTAAATTCTGCATGCTTTGTCGCCTTTGCCTTCTTCAAAGATCATCAGTCAAAATATTCTGGGTGGAAGAACCAACAAAGCTAACGAGTAAGCATTCGTTTGGCTTTTACAACGATGAGTATTTGGTCGAATGTACAATGCTGCATCGCACCATTCTGGTAAACAGCTTGAGCAAGAAACTGCAATTTGCCTAATTTCACTGCTTTCCATGCGGGAACGTTGCGTGGAGATTTTACATAAATGTTGCAATGGACAAGGCGAGACAGATTGGGGAATTTCAGTCCCATCAAGCGGAAGACATATCGCCTTGTTTCGCCATATATGTGACTCATTGTTGCTCGAGTAAGCATGCGAGTTAACACTACGTTGTTGGTTTTCAGTTTTTCCAAGGTATTGCCTAAGGTTCTCTTCTAAAAACCGACAATTGTAAAAAATGTGATGGTTTGCTTTAAAAATTAGAATAAATATAGCAAATGACACCCTAAAAACCCTGTCAGCTCTTACATGCTAAAACTGTGCTTTTGTTTGAAGAACAATATATGGTTATTTGATGATGTACATTTATGTGGTCTACCATATCTGACGTTCTTCGAAAAATGCAAAGACAGATGTGGTATTTCGTCGAAGCAAAGGAATTAATTAAGGTAAAGTTCACGTAAAATTCGCAATAGATCGCAGGCCTAAGTTAAAAATATTGTCAATATCTATATCTAAAATGCCATGGTATTTGTTAACCAACATCAGAAAACCCTAAAATGTCACATGTATTTCCCCAGTATTACATAAAATGCGGGTTCTTTGTTGTCTTGTTGCTAAATATTCGCCCTGTCGTCGGTCTTAATTAGATAATGCGAAGTATTCTGTAACGCGCATCCTTGTAATTAATACCGGAAATAAGAATGATCGTATAAACTTCCCGCCTTCTGAAACAGTGTTGTGTTCAGAGTGTCACGCACATATATTAAGTAAGTGGAAGCGAGCAAAGGTAAAAATCATATAAGCCCTCTCTTTGGCCCATGTCTACCCATTTGCGGCAACAATAATTTGGCTTGTATAAAATGACATCCATAAATGTTTGTATGTCATGTAAATATGACCACGGCTTACCATTCGAAAATATAAATATATTTATTAAGTAGCAGCAACAAACAAGTACATATTTGGTCCATATTGTTCCGGCAATCGACACGAGCAGTAAGTTAATGTGGTTTACGCTGGCGGTCGATAGGGAGCTCGTTCATAAGCCATAATCATAGCGCACGGGATCTCGGCACCCTAGTCTATTGCTTGATTTTTACCTTTGCTACTCTAAACTGAGGTGCCTTTATTCTGCAAGACTCTTCACCAGACATTGAATGTGTGTCTCTATATATTTGCATCTAAAGTTGGAGTTTTATCGTCACTGTTGTGGTTAGGATCTCACTCGATCATATGCTGTCCGGCCGCCAGCTTGCTACTGGCAAAAACGAACGCTGTGTCTTAGGACACGTTCCACATATGACGCAGCGGATAAAATGGAAGCGAGTGAGATCTTATCCACAACAGTGAGGGTCAAACGCATATTTGACATGTTTATTTACCTCATTAAATAAGGCCTATGACGTACTGATGATCGATCAAGAACGTGAAACGGGTGTCTGCGTCTGGCCTTTTGCACTTTTACCGATCTGCCTATAAATTATATACAGATAGGTATTTGCATACTGTGTTAATCCTCTCCAAAGAAGACGAAAACAAACGGGCGATTTGGTAAACCAGAATAAATCTGGATGTGGCTTGGGAGGCTCCCGCGTTTTTATAACCAGACTAATATCCTAGTCGTTCCTGACGACTTTGATTGCTTTAAATCTGACGCATGCCTGGTATTATATACTAGTTCGAGGTTCGACTTGTGACACGACCCGTCACTGATGATAAATGTTGATCGTTCCTATAGGCATGAAGGATAATGTTTATGAACAATTATTCGCACTTGCATATAATGTAAAACAATCGATTTCTCTAACGGCAAATGTGATTAAAGTAAACGCTGAGGATCACAATAAAGATAAAACGTTGTGTTTGGACATGCAGCTGCTATAAAAAACAAACAAGCGAGAGTATTTGGTTACAATATAAGCAAAAATTTGTGATTGAATTCCTGTAATTTACAAAAGACTTGCTATAAGGTGTCATTCATCCACAATGCCGGCATTAGAACGTTTACTCAGCTGTTAATAGGAGTAACGCTTACTCAGTCTGTGTTAACCATGCTTCAACCTTCGAGCGGTTCAAAAGCTGCGGTTACCTAATCTTAATCCTAATTACTACCAAATGATTCAGTTTACGGAGCATTTTTAAACATCCTGCATTCAAGTCAGTTTAGTCAGTTTAAGTCAGTTTATTAAGGGAATGAAGCTTTCGCCCTTGAGCACCCTATTCATATCGATAAACAGAAATAAAGTCATCATTTAAATCACCGAATGCGAAAAGTTAAGAAATTAGCGGTAAGTGTGAGCAAGGCGCAAACTGCCGCCGCTAAAACAATCATGATTGTATGTACAGTAGGTTCTCAAAAAGTGAGCGTTTAGTCTGCGCTTAAAGGATTTGACACTTTCGGAAAGAACGACGGCATCAGGGAGTCCATTCCATGCCCCGATGACCCTGTGTGAGAAGGCGTTCCGTCGGACGTCCGAATGAGCCCGCTTCCTTTGCAGTTTGAACGGATGACCACACAGACGGTCAGTCCGGGCCAATTCAAAGAATTCATCAAAATCTAGGGCACACTCACGGCTTCTGACAATCATGTAGGTTTGAATGAGATCGCCGCGCAGTTGCCTGTAATTAAGAGGAAACAGATTTAGTTCGGTCAGCCTGGTTTCGTAAGGCAAATGATGAAGATTCTTGACCATCTTCGTAGCCATCGCCTGTACTCTTTCCAGTCGTTGATAATCTTTCTTTAACCACGGTCGCCAGGCCTGGACTGCATACTCTAAGTGAGACCGGACAAATGCCCCATAGGTTTTTTTCCGAACAACTTTTGTCGATCTGCACAAATCTTCGCCTCAGCGCAAATAACACCCTTATCGCACTTTTGGCTGCCCTTTGACACTGTGAAGATGGTTTCAGCGAGGAGGTCATTAGGACGCCCAGGTCTTTCTGTTCCACAACATTTGAAAGGGACTGACCACCAAGGACATATTGAAAGGAATCGTTCTCCTTACTGGTCCGTCTGGTGCGGAGTCTCAGGACCACACATTTGTCTACATTAAAATTGAGGAGCCAGCGAGCTGACCAACTGTTACGGTGGTTGAGACTGTCTTGAAGCGCGTAACTGTCTGCATCAGATCTGATGGGTCTCCACAGCTTAACATCGTCAGCAAACATGATGGCGCTGCATCCCAGGTCGTCGACGCAGTCGTTGATGTAAACCAGGAATAGCAACGGCCCTAAGACGGAGCCCTGGGGTACACCACTTAGAACGGGAGTAGGAGTTGACCTTGAGGCCTCAATGCACACGGTTTGCGATCTCCCGGTAAGAAAATCTGTTATCCATGTCAGCAGCGTTCCTCTTAGCCCAATTTCAGAAAGTTTGTAGATTAGGCGTTTGTGTGGGACGCTGTCGAACGCCATCTTAAAGTCTGTGTATATGACATCAACCCTCCCATCCTCATCCAGTGCGCAAGTCCACTGCTCCGTCGAAAGCAATAAACTGGAAAGACAGGAGCGGTCCTGTCTAAAGCCGTGCTGCAGGTCTGAGATTAAATGGCTCTGCTCCAGGAACTCCATAGTTGCTTTCTTAACTATGGCCTCCATTATTTTACAGCAGATGCAGGTTAGACTAACAGGCCGGTAATTGTTAGCATTAGCGCGAGCCCCGCCCTTGTATATCGGAAAGATATTTGCTGTCTTCCATTCCGATGGCAACCTCCCTAATTCGAATGACGAGCGAAAGATGTGCGCCAGTGGTTTGGAAAGTTCATTCGCCAGTTCCTTCAGGAATTTGGCCGGTATATTGTCCGGACCCGAGGACTTTGCTTCTTTGAGATTTTTCAGCTCCCTTTCCACGGCAGCTGTCCGGAAGAGTATGGAGTCAAGCACGGGACCAACAGTCTCAAGAGCATTGCCGGCACTGCGACAGCGAAACTCTGTTTCTCTAGTAAAAACAGAGGCAAAATACTGTCCTAAGTGTTCGACTTTCTCGTTGTTCTCAATGATCTCTACACCACTATCATCCTTTATCACGGCGACCGGGTCCTTATTTTTCAGTCTACTGTTAAGATAGTGAAATAAAATCTTAGGTTTCTGTTCAGCCTGGCGTATAATTTTGGATTTATACTCCTTCCGTGCCTGACGGATACATTTTTTTGACGGCATTTCGTTGGCGACGAAATTCTTCGAAATGCGCTGGTGACGCAGTTTCCCTGACTATTTTCCATCTTTTGCTTTTCTTCCGTAGCTGCCTATTTAGGTCCCTAGTTAACCAAGCAGGTCGACTAGTTGTTTTTTGCACTTTAGGTGGACAACAGCGCCTAATCAGATCGAGTGAAATCGTTTTAAAAGATCTCCAGTCGTCCTCCGGATCTCCCCTGAGTATTTGGTCCCAATTCACGAACAGCAATTCGTTCTTCATCATATTAAAATCTGCCTTCCATATATTAGGTTGGCCCTCTGTTCTCTTCTGGCGTTTAGAGAAGAGCAAGTAATCCCATAATAGCGTAGTATGGTCACTTTTCCCGAGAGGTGCATTGGGATACACTTCGTCGATAGTAGAGAAGTCTTTAGTGAAAACTAGGTCTAGACAATTTGCTCTCTGGGTCTTTCGAAATGTTGTTGGTACCTTCACATGTTGCGCCCGAGGGAGATCGAGTGTGAGGTCCAGTAGCTTATTACTGAAAGAGGCTGGTCCACCATTAACTGCCATAGTTTCCCACTCTATTGCAGGTGCGTTGAAATCCCCAGCAATAAGAACCTCTTAGTGGCTAGCTACGTCTTTGACTAAACCAAGGAGCGACTCATCAGCTGCACTCAGAAGATTTGGTGGTCTGTAAATCGCCAGAAATTCTAGAATTTGTGCATTGCTCTTCTTTATCTTTATCCAGACGGATTCATATTTAAGGGCGAGGGTGTGGGCTCTTTCAACTTTGATAATATAATATTTATACGAGATGGTATCTGCCTCTAACGAACATGCTACGCTACTGGCTTAAAAAAACACCGTCTTTAGAGAATATCAACTGGCTATATGACCAGAGAACCTAAAATGAAAGCTACGGAGAGCTAATGATTAACGTTATTTCCCAAACGACAAGAGTACGGGTGAATTTGTTAATTACTGCACAAGAACAGAAACCTACGCGCAATCGTAAATATATGTTACTGAAACTCGTCTACACCGTGTCGCAAATATCACATATTTAGTGTCTACATTGACTATATAGATTGACATTATGCAACAACAGTTTTGTAAACATTTTGCTAGTTTAATCCAATGCTTTGTTAACATTGCGAATGTGGTTGTTAATTTGGGTTCATTTGCCATTTTAAGCAAAATGAAAACCCTCCGTTTTTCGTCATTTCGCAACCAATAAACTTGAATACATTCGCATAACACCAACATATAATCGTTCGGACAATACTGTAATAATTTTGGAATAAAGGGTCCTCGCTGTAAATGTTTGTTTTTCCTGAAAATATGATTCCACTAGACGGTTTTAGACAATCAAAGGCAACGATTTTCCTACTGCGTCATAGGATATCGTGCGCATTTGCGTAGTACGAATCGCACGCCAACAGAGTCTACCTCCTGTCATCTACAGACGGATAAGACCTTCTGGTAGCCAACATATGTGAGTGAATTGGCCGTGTGGGTGCACATTGCGGTAGATAAATTCGAAAACCTCCCAAATCGACGGCGTCCCACTGAGACTTTCCATTAATTGCAAGTGCGAAATTGTTATATGCGTTTTGGGTTCAAAAAAATAGATTAGCGTGCATGTAATACTGAATATTCTTCTGCATAAACAAACTCAATGTCAGTCGTCTCACGCCTCCGGCTGTTGAATAATATACCTTAAAGCCGACCGCAAAAACGACACTCGGTAGATAATGGCTGCCCAAGTATTAGAATGCAAATCTTCACATGTCCGCGAAATGCGTACGCTTACAATTACTTTTGTAGAAAACAATGATAATAATATCGTTTAATGCTGCTTTGATTTTTTGTATCTTCTTTTGAAAAAAAATATTTACGAGTCCCGAATAATCCAAAATCAATTTGCTAGTGCATGTATTTTTAGATTTTAACATCTGCATGTAATACACGTCCATTCAAGGAGAATCATGCCCTTTTCGTAATTGAATTGAGGTCCTACTTCGCTCTGGGAATTAACAAACGACTTTTTTACCGTGGAAAGATGGAGATGTCGAGTTAATAAAGTGTCTCATACAAGTGTCTCTTACAAGTCCGTTTCATATATTGTAAAAACTGTCAATTTTCAAGTAAAATAAAAATAAAGAAAACATAATATCTTACTAAATATCGATAGTCGCCTTGGTTTTGCTCCTGACTTCTACCAAAGTCTTAAGGAAACCGGGTGCTTATTGAAGGGTGTCATGCTTCACCAGTTGTCAATTGAATTCCAATGCGGCTTTCGCAGTCGGCTCAAAGAATCTCATTTTAAAGCCGCATTTTTGGCGTGACTGAATTATCTTGAGCCAACGATGCATGAACGGAATTATTTAAATATGACTGATCACCCCAGAAATGTGTTTTGTTTCCCAGACAAGGTGTTGAATGTTTATTGCTTAAGCCATTGGTAAATAACGTCTACTCATGAGTCCGATCAGTTTATTGCTGGAAGCACACGAGAACATCAACATGACATAGTCACCGCTAATTATCTTGCCTTTGCTTCTATTGCATGATAATCGTTTACTAGACACAACAGCAGTACCCCGTTTCCTCAAGAACGTCATAATTCGCATATAGGGTAAGACCTTGTTTGCAGTTACCCTCACTGCTCACCCAGTCACTAACGATTAACGGGTGGTCGTTTCAAACCAGATGTTTGAAGCGCACGTTTCATATTTTCGTCCTCTGTGTCTCTCCTTCCAAGCCTCTCTTAGTGCAGCAGACTATCTCCTGAATGGAAGACCACGTGGGTTTCACCGATACATAAAAGTGGCAGTCGTCGTTCCCCAAACAACTACCGACCGGTAGGCCACACCTCCATATGCTGTAAAGTTTTAGATAGAATTATCAAACGCAAACTGATGCGTTTTTAGAGCCGCGTCATCTTATATTTAATGCACAGCATGAGTTCCTCAGAGGTAGGTCCTGCTTTCCAATCTGCTATTTTGTCTTGAACAGTGGACCCGAGCGATTGCTGAAGGAAACGTAGTGAATGTAGCCTGTATAGACATCAAACAGCCTTCGACAGCGTGCCACACCAACGTCTCCTATACAAGATCAGTCACATAGGCGTTTAAACTTTTAGATCGGTGGGTCTTGGCCTGATAGTCATAATGGCCAGCAATCGGTGACGAGAGGAGTAACTCAGGGCTACGTTCATGGCCCTATCCACTTCCTCATCTGTAGTGATGACTGCATTCATGTGTTGGACTGCGACTGCCATGTTTGCTGAGGAAATAAAGCTTTGGGCCGTCATCAACAACAAGGACGATAAAGCAAATCTACAGGCAATCGTGGACCGACTCGAACCATGGTCAGACCACTGGTTCCTCCCTATTAATGTTGCTAAATGCAATATTCTGAGAATTGGCTCCATCAGCTTTGCGTACCGGAAGACGTTCTATCTAACTCACACACCGCTGCCACTGAAAGAGTTTCGGAAGAATCTAGGTGTGTGGGAAGCATCTTCAATAAAGCCATCATTCACTGCTTGAAAATAGCGAAATCCGCAATGCCCAACGAGCATTTGCGAAGTTCGACATAGAGTGCTTTCGCGAGGTCTTCGGGATGTTTTGCGCCCGCAGTAAACATGTTCCAATCAGGCCTGGGGACCGTGATCTGTCAAGGATCGTACTACCCTCGAAAAAGTCCAACGACGGGTAACGAAGCTTCTCAGAGGTCATAAAAGCCTACCTTTCGAAACTGGCCTGTCCCTTCTCGACTTCTTTCCCCTGGACTTAGGGATTCACATTTAGTGAGTCAAATAATTATTATCTTCGCAAAAAAATCCCATGTTACACTGAGAATCAATCAAACTTTTTGAAATCGGAGACAGATAATGATCTCACGGAGGCTGTTGAAGGTCATTTTACGACTATTCTTATTCTATCTGATGATAGTAGCAAAGAGGCCAGTTGCGGTAATAAGTCGCAAAAAGGAGACACGATCGCTGGAACAAGACCTTTATTTACCTGACGTTCCGCATTCTCACTCGAATTCACCATCAGCGACAGAGTCAAATAACAGTGGTAAATTTCCCATATGTTACAGTATTTATAGGATGTAGTTGCTAGGTCGCCACTTGTCTATCACAGTTGGCAGCTCCCGAGTGCATCACAGCTCGACTGGCCAGTTGTTGAGGCATGCAGGCCGTGCACTTGCAATGCGATTGTGTGCCGGGCAAGAATATCCATTACCACGCTATTTGCACGCAGTTTAATTGCTGACGGCTGGATTTCGTTATCCGTGTCGGTTTTTGGGCAATTTGGCTCGCCGATACTGACACCTGGGACAGTGGTCATCCACGCGCCGTCCTCGCGACTGATAAGCTTGCCTAGACAAAGTCTCAGCGCCGAATATGGAGCGGGAAAGTCAATGCGTTTGTTTATTGACTGAGGACCGGAAAACCATGACTCGAGCAGTTCGCGGCTGACACGGTTGTCACTTCTGATAAGAATGTCTGCTTCGTCAAACTTGGACCTGCGGTTGTGTCCCGTCGAGTGAGCCGCTACTTGGGAGCTGACTCCTTCCACCTCACCGATGCTGCGTGCTCGGCCATCCGCGTCCACAGTAGTCTTTCAGTTTCTTCGACATATTTGTCTTGCCCGCAGCTTCACCAGATACAGTAAACGACTCCAGATGTTCCTTGCTGTGGCAATGGGTCCTTCAGCCACATGATCTGGCGCCATAGGGTTGCCTCCGGTCTTTGTGCTCCTGCAATTCCGAGGGGTGCGCGAAGACAGCTGACGGCTTCTGATGCATTCTTCGAGCAAGAAAGAGCTCGCCAAAATTTGGAGCCAGTTAGATTTCGTCTACCGTCTCGTTTGAGCAGGCTGAAAGCCTGTTTTCATTGTTATATAAAATACGATCAGAAATCCTCATATTATGCAAATATCACTCTTTTATTATGAAAACGGTGAATGAAAAAGTATTATTGTATGGATTAAACGCATAATGCGCCAGCCAAAAGTCAAAAGTCAAAATACTCACAACATCTATTTAGTCTCCCACGAATAAGAATTCTAAATTGTTTCGTAAAGAACGTATAAAATGGTTATTTTGTTGATAGCTTCAGATGACTTAAGTGAATCAAATAACTGATCAGCCGGTTAAATAATCTGTCAACCTACCTTCCAATCTAAATGCTGATCTACCATTCTAGGTCAATGACGCTGAATGAAGTTGGTCAACACAGTTACTGTTTTAGGGCCATTGTTCCTCAAACCACCAGTCGATGTCCTACCTTTGGTTATGTCAATTGAATTAAGATATGGAATTTTGACGTCTTTTTGAGAGCTCTAGAAACGAAAACTTTTCCGATTCTTACTTCCTGTAAATCTCGCTGTCTTTTGTGCAACAGTGTTGATAAGAAAAAGGATATATAAATCAGAAGAGGTTTCCACAGCAGCATTTCTTACTAACAAAAAAAGTTCACGAAATGACATCAACTTCAAGCTGTTACTGCATAACCTATAAAGCGAAAAACCATGTAATGAATTTAGTTTGCACAAAAAAGCAAAGCAGCACAGTCAGTGCCTAATGCACATGAAAATAATCAATGTCAAGGATAGCTTATCATTGGAAAATACATTGGAAGATGAGTGAAGTTAACAGGCAGACGTATTCGGCGTTTTGTCATTTGATACAGTCCTTGATCTTCATTCCAAACGACTGAAATAATTCGGATCATCACAGTCTATGGTTCCGTGGGTGGGTAACATGTAGTCCACGTAAGGGGTTTCCCGCGTTACACTGTAGAATAGTATAACGAACACGAAGGAGAATTAGGAAAGAGCCAATACCAGTAACGTAAAAGTGGGGTTAATATCGCGGAGAGGATGGCTTTCCCCTTCGCGTTTTTTTTTCGAGGACGGGGCTAGGCAGGGCTATCGCGTCCACATCCCCGTCATAGCCACGTCCGTAGCCCCGCCCAAACGGTGCCCAGCTCCCTCTGGCCCCTGGGTTGGATGAGATCAGACGGGGCTGGTGCTAGCAGGGACCCATTGAAATGTGTTGCAGTCAAAGCAAACTAGCAGATGCATATAAGATGTCGTTTGGTCGTATTTACCAGGCATGTCTTCTTCCGTTTGTGCATTACCTTAAGCATGCTCTTTTGTCTACAATATTTCCTTAACCTATAAAGGAGTTTATTTCATGCTGGCTGACTTTGCTGGTACACGTAAAGCTTTGGTGAAAAATAAACACAGTTTGTTGGGTCAAATATAGCGAAAGTCGGAAAGCGGTATTTTTCTGACTGTGAATAGTCATAATATAGAAAATAAAAACAGAGGGGGATTAAGGACTCAAAGAGGGCAACCGTATTTTAGTAGTGGTAATGTGCACACCAATTTAAGCAGGTTCCAGAATGCCTGTGTTAATTAAATGTAGCCTTACGAAACAAAAAACGTGTCAGAAAATGCTACCTGACCTCGGACTGGTAATGTCATGCGGGTCACCCAGATCTATAAAGCTCTATCGTCCTCTCAGCCATGTGTTGACCTCATTAAAAATCTTAACCATAATGAGAAGGTAATGATTCGGAGTCTTAATGCATTTTCGAAGGATCGAGGATAGCATCATCCTTGTTCCTCAGTCTAACAACCGGGATGGTTCGTTACGTTTAAGACGACTTAATGGTTAGCCGACTCGAAAAGAGTACTCTGGCAGCCAGGGAAATAATCATGCATAGTAGCCCCTCTTTCCACATGAAGGGATGATCAAAGGAGATACGTGCTTAATACACTACACCAATGGCAAAGCGACCAAACACTTGTACACTCGATACCATCGGGAACAGCATCGTGAATCAGCTTTGTCGCTTACAGCAGGGCATAAGAGAGCAACATAATGAGCAAGAGATTGTAAGTCTCCTTGAAAAATTCTCCATCGTCGTTAGCGCCTGCGACCTGCTCAAAATGACCGGTGTCCACGCATTTTAAGACGCGTTCTGCATAGAAATGTTCGACAGGTTAGAAACTGCGTGGAAGGCGAACAAGCAAATGCTTCGTTTGTGGTGGGGGTCTCTTTTGGCTTACGCCTTTTTCTTAGCACACGAGTTCATTCACAGTGATTTTCGATGGCACCGTGAAAGGAATTAATTTGTAGTTTGCCAGATGCCGGCAATGATAGGCATTTCGCGAAGACTGAGGTAATGTGAGAATTCTAATCACCCAGCTGGGTACATTTCCTCTCTGCCCGTTACAGTGCTTGAAATAATTGATGATCCTTCGGCATAAAATGCTGCAGCATCTGCGTTGTCAGAGGCAGCTGTCGCTTCAAGACAAAAAAGTGCTCGTGTTTATCACTTTTGTTTACCGCTGGGTTTTTCGACGTCATATTCTGCGTTCACTTATTGTCTTGACTAATTTGTGCCATAGGACTACCAAGAAACATGTGAGAGTGCTAAAGAACCCTGTATTTTGGAGATGATTGAAGATCAACTGATTCACGACCGCATCTCATACACAGAGACAGGCAGACGCTGCAGTAACTAGAGGAGAGGACTCAAAATCTGAATTTTGCTCACAAGCCGTTTCGAAAGCAAGGCGTCTATGACCGTCGCATTGAAACTTGGCATTGCGCTCCATCATATTTGATGTTCATTGTAGTGTCCAGTTATTACTACCTAAAGCTCATGGATCATCGAAAAATCCATTAGTTTGGTGAATGACGTCTTGTTCTTATTATCCCCATTGTCATATATTGAATTTCTTCTGATTGTGCGATTAAACACAACGCTATTTTTTAATTTACTGAAACTTATTCCTGTGTGCCTATGGCTTACCTTTTTACTTTCGGCATGAACGACGAAAAAGAAAGTAGAGTTTGTAGATTACTGACGGCCAGATGACATACGTATTATCAATTTTACTTGAGTACAACTTCTAGATATTCAGAATACTACAACGTAAACATTGTGGCATAAATATATCGTCACGACAAGGGGAATGATATGAGAAAAATAGCTTTCCCATCACTATCTTGCAAAGAATTTCGGTTAAACTCGAGTAAGCGCATTTTCCGCCTCAGTCTCTGGCTCAGTTAACCCTAAAAGCAAGAAACCGCTGAAATACAACTGTGGTGCTTTTCTGTCAATTTAAATGTTAACTAGATATTTTGAAACCCAGGACAATTGTTAACCTGATTATGCGATGGGTCACGCCTGTCAATTAGACGGCCTGCTCAACCACCCATCCCACTGCTGTGCCCTTTAGAGTAAGCTGGCTATGCCGGTCAGACAGTCGATGTACAAAGAATGACCCACGGGGTTCAGATTATGTCGAAAGTGCAGGTCTGCACAGACTTGTCCATGAGATTATTTTTACCACAGGTTTCTGACATTGACTTGGACAATTAGGAGTTAGCTGACTAATCTAATTCCGGTGCCACTAAACATACTACCTTTACATTAAGCTGCGTTATCTAAGTCTGCTTGTTTGACCTGTCGGCATGCTTGGTCACATATACGAATCGTTCGAATGTTGATTCTGCAATACTAGTGAAGGGGGGAGCCGTGAATGTTCATAGGTATGCGGTACAATGACTACTGCATCCTGTAAATACCGCAGCCCCTTATGCAGCAACCGCCCGTTTGTGCTTTTTTTGTCTCTGATGATGGATTCGAGTAGGAATCCGAAATGTCAGGCTAATAAAGCTCTTGTCCCGGTGATTGTGCCTCCTTCTTCAAGACTAGTGAGATTACCGACATAATTTGGGCATTGGGCGACTCTAAGTCAATTGTCATCGAATGAACATAATCCTTTAGATCTTCTGGCATTTCCTTAGGACTTCCCAGACAATATCGCAGAATGCAGTTTTATGTGGACATTATTGCACACGTGTCGGACAATGAATCAGGTATGGAACGTACTCGCGGTATCCAACGGCGTGAAACAGGGAGCGAGTTGACTCAAGACCGTTTTTGCCTCTAGTTCTGTACGACGCTCATGAGTACATATGAGAGTCTTGATCAGTCAACAACGCTGATTATCAAACTGACGGAAAAGCATTTGACATCCGCTCAGCCGGGCCGGCATAAAAACCTCGAGGGGTAAGATGCATAACCATATTCTGTCGACAACCGTTCGTTAAGCACAGCTTAATTGGCGAAGGCAGTTGGAAGCTTGTCCAATGTAAAATGTAAAATAAAAAACATATGCTTTAAACTTTCCTGCATTCGGGGCGTAAATAAATGGCCTGTGTGATGAGATTAATCCGGGAATAAAAACAATAGCCTTGGGCAGTGCACGGAGGAAAAAAAACCTGCTGTACCGCCCAAGGCTTGCCACTAGCCCCGTGAAAACTTGGAGCCAAACGGCGCTGCTTCATTTCTGCTTAGTCCGCTGGCACTGAGATTGAACGAAGGCTCACAAGCGCGCTGGGAGAAAATGACTGAAGCTGTAAAAGCAGACAAAAAATACATGGTCAGAAAGGTAGCTTGCGGAAACCGCTTGCATATCCCCTTCTACGATCTCACACATCAGTACGATTGCCCATTTAACTCCCTGTAATTTCATGTTTGGGGCCTCTTGTGTTTTCGACTTTGCCGTAGTACATCGACAGCTAGTGTTACCTAAAAACCGTAATCTTCCTTATTTCTGCGATATAGTCATGTTAACACAATGGCTAACTTTCCAACGAAAGTGCAGCGTATTTTGGCACCAGCTTGCGGAAGCATTTGAGTCGAACCACTGACTCAGCTGTCAAAACGGTTTGCGGAGATACCGGACTTTTTCAAGAAACCAATTTCCACTATCTTTAATCTATCTTTATGGTATTATCTCGGAACTACATTCTATGATTGCGAAGCTTATCCAAGTTATATCTGCTTTTTGAGAACAGGCTGTCTAATCACCATCCTGAAGCCCGCCGAGTGTATTTGCCCGGCATGTCCAGCCTGCACATTCGGTTACAAAACGGCCGCCACCTGCGGGTATCACATCATCTATGGTGCTAATGCCTGTCGCTGTATATCACCTACCAACATTTTGCTCTACAGTGAACAGAATCGCCAATGATCGTATGTAATGACATTACTCGGTGATGAACATTTTGGTATGTTTCCGGCGGTTATTATTAGCAGCAGTCAACAACGAGGTTGGGATGCATCGTGTATTGCCAAAGTTGTTAGTACGTTGTCTGAGGTTTAATTTCAGGGGAGGGGAGATGATCATAGCCAGAACGAGGATTCGGCCATCGCTGATGACCATGCCAGCAGGAAAAGTTACCTCAATCTCTGTTATTGCAGTCTATATAGATATCTGCAGCATCAACGGTATTCTCTCCTCGTATACCCAATATCCTGAGAAAGGCAAGACAGCATAAATATAAGACAACACAGGGGACAAGCAATGAAAAACCGAAGGTAGGCATTCAACAAACTCCCTGGTGCGCCGCATGTGTTGACCTGACTTTCACCCCAGGAACGTTTATTTATCGTATCTTATCTGGCGCTGCGTTAGCCAGAAACTTTGCGTTCCACCAAAATCCAATGTTGTCATTTTTATGGCTGCGCGTTTGTAATAACGCTGGCCGAATTCCGGTCTAGACCATATGTTTGACTAGCGCATTTCGGTGACGCTCGTTTTAAGGGCAATATATGCAAAATAACTGTACCGATAAGGTTTGAAATACCCCTCGTTTACTGGTCATTATCAACCGGTCATGCTAAAACAGTAGAGTTTGCAAACCCTATGGCTCAGACCCGCGTTCAGTTGCCTGGAGCACTGCGCAATTATAATTGAGTCTCCGGCTTGTTGTTCTGCCGGTCAAGATAGGGCATATTGGCAGTGCTAGATGGATGATCGATGATCGCATTACGGACTCATTCATTCGATTCTGCATTGAGGCTTAATCTAAAGTACGACTAACAGCCACACAGGGAGCAAACGTATAATCAGAATAGAACGATAGATAAAGACAGGCTGGGGTAGGAAACTAATTGTTGACTTATATGCCATCTCCTGCAATAATGCTAGCATCAGTAACGGAGTGTTGCGACACTGGTATCCAACCCATTAGATGATTGAAACCGCTTTCTGTTAGTGAGCGCTTCAATGTCCAAAACGTGAAACCAAAGAAACATTTTCCGGACGATTATTATCAATAGGCAAGTAAACGTTCATAATGTCTTTTTGGCAGAAAACGGTTAGTTATTTAAACGACAGATCGCAAGCAATACGCGTTTAAGGCTGACATTTGAGACGAAACTGCTGTTTCATTTTAAGAACGCGATTCTTTGACCATAGTCAGTTGAGCAGTTAATCATACGATTACAGCGTTTCTGGTAAACATCGTTCCTGCTGTCCTACCAATTAAGCATTTATTTGGTCTTGGAATGCGGGCTGAATTTTGATTCATCCAAATGACCGTTTGTTACGTCCTTAAAAAAGATAAAGCTCACATTTGCGTATATTAATAAATGACAGGGGCAATCGAAAACAGTGAACTTACCCGAACCGATGTATTGTGTGTGCGAGCACAGTGCAGATAACTGAGAGTAGGCACACCGACTTGTATCAACCTGTGCATGGGCTTCATTGTGATCAAGTCTGTTCTGTGTAAATCGATTTGAAAAATTATACGCCTCCATGTCTGGCTTACAGTGAATCAGTAACAAACCTATGCTCTGTGAATCTTAGAAGAATAAGGCCAAAACTCCGGGTGCGCCATAGTGACGGCACAATCGTCATCGTCAGAAAATCAGCCAAATATACTTCATTCAAATCTCAACTCTGTTTTTCCAGAAAATAAGTTTACTTTAAAATCTGGGTTTTTCAGGCGTATCTCATTCCTGAGTGACCTTATATATAAAACACTGATTGATTTCTTCACACATCCATTTTTTCATAAAGGATCATATTGAGAATTCATTCTATATTTGAATAGACACCACGCACCCTTTCTCTTACAAAAGGATGTCAATCGTCAGACTAATTCATCTTTCCTGCGTAATCATTCGTAAATTACACCCCGCACTCATATTTGTATGGGAGATATTTCTCATTGGGAGCGAATACTTTGGGAGAAACTAGTGTGAATGTCTGTAGGCGGCTATCTCAGACAAAGCATTCCTTAGTCAGTTGTGCAGATTTCGGTGTAACGTACGGATTCCTAAAGTAATGCACCTCACGAAAGTTTGACGTAGAACAAATACTCCTCATGCACCGACGTCCATAAACTTGGGATTCTGCCAAGGTCTTACGGGAGAGCCCGAAAAGTAGATCATTTTATTGATTTAACTTAGACATCTGCTATTTCCGACAAATGCGTCGTGCACTGCCGGCTGATGTGAACATCTGATTTCACTGATCTGAAGAACAGAAAGTATGACACATGCAATTTGGCTATGATAATCTTCTCGGTTGCAAATCCCATATTTTCCTAGACGCCACAACACATACCTCAGAAGTATCATGTGATAAAATGGAGGATAATTTTGGACAAAATCCAATGACTTCTATGATCGAAAATCGTTATAATCTTAAATGCCAAGAGGAGAGGCTTAACGTGTCCGCAAGATTTTAACGGCAAAATAGAAGGACATGGAAAAACATAGGAATAACGTAAACCACGAGAGCACAATTATCTGGGCCTCTTTTCCAGCTCCAAATAAATTTTAATATCAGTAAGTCATACAGAAGAGAAACAAATCGCAATTCGCAACTGTGCTGCATATGGCTTGAAGAACTTAGACCGATTTTCGATGGCAAATGCGATTAATCATTGCAGACCCGACCATACACACTTTTTCAACCACATGCGTACCACACTTAAATACCTCGGAGAGCACACAATGCCAGCACCCTTCACGCAATTGGCAAGAGTGCATTTCGGCACCTGTCTCGTTTAGCTCCCACGGTACAAGTGGTATCTGAGTTGTTTGGCTCTGCGTGCGATCCCATTGCGTTTGTGTGCTTGTGCTTGTTGTGTGTGGGACATTGCACAGATTTCATTATTAGCTCTAGTGTTCTCCCCATCTAGCCACAGAATTAATTGGTCTTCATGCTGGAACAATCGGCTAGTGCAGGCAAAGTGGACAGCAAGCTATTTGGACACTTGGGATATCATGGTTCGCGGATAAACGTGCAATGGAATGTTGTCAGCTAAAAATCCAACTAAAACTGTCCATTAAGTCCAGTATATGTTTTAACACTGATTGGCCGACTAATAGATTGAGAGTCGTAATGCAATCGCTGCTTCTTATTGGAAAACCCCCTCATGCACTGATGCATTGTCCTTCCTATATTCACACAGCACGCCAGTAGGATGTGAAGAATGTTAACGTTGTCTCTCTAGTGCATGACAAATTTTGCTAATTTGTCGAACATCAATAAAATGTATTATTTTGATAGGGATGTGTTGCCGGCCTTCCAAGATACTTTGTTCGTACTAGGTTTTATCAGGACTACATTAATGCAGTTGTCAATGCACTTAGTAAAGCCCGACCTACGGTAATTCCCTTTGACGAGCTGTGGTACAATCAAAAATAAATGTATAATGTATAATGCTTAACTCCAAATTACAGACTATGTGCATTTACATGGTTTAAATTGGCTGAGACCTTGATACAGTATACGTCTATCTCTAACCTAAGCGCATTCCCGACAAGGTGCATCCATTGGCGTGTCACTCTGAATAGAATTCCAGTCACGTCCGTCGGTGTAACTAATATTCTTGCCTAACTCTATTTACGTCCGAATAATTAGACGCAGATGAAATTTCATCGTTTACCTGATGTGGACGACTTATTTCATTAACTCGTTCATCCTCTATAATATTGTGGACTCAGCCGGTACAGTGATATATATTACTTATATATTAAAGCGTTTACTTGTGATCAAAAATACTGGTTGTTAAAAGTATGGCTGTGGCCCTAACGCAGAAAATTATACAGCAATGCGCACTATCAGGCCTCATCAAATTCTTAGTCTATTTAATTAAAATTTATAGGCTGTGGTTTATGTGTAAGCCCAATAAGTGGTGTCCCGTTTAGTCCAGATTACCTGCTTCAGATATTTCCTTGTGGTGACTTTGGGAATTTAAGTAACACTCACTAACATTTTAACGAAGCCGGTCATAACATGTAATTTTCATGTCTTGGACGATTTAACTTGAGCTGCCTTCAGAGCATGCAAACGTCCAGACACGGTTTTCCAAATTGATTTAAAAACACTACCTGTAAATGTTTATACATTACAGTCATTAGACAACCACAATCTGTGTACATCGCAGAATGCAGTGAGATCAATCTCAAGAGGAATTTTGCCAACACGTTTGATTATCTGCTTAGCAAGCTAACAACCATCGAAATGCCTGCCTCCTACACTGAATTTGAGAACTGGAAATGGATTATTAAATTTGTCAAATTTGGACGTACTACCGAATGTCGTGGCAACGTATCCAGTTTACCAAACAAATTCAACGTCATTTGCAACGTTATATTTCCACGGATCATACTGACTTTGTCACGTTTTGTAAGCCATATGTATTTGCATACAGTAGCTGTCCTCTGCTTTAAGATATCAGTCGAAATATTGAATATAATTTTTGGTTTAAGAGAGCAGTTGTATTGGTTGTATCATAACTTGTGGGTCAACATAACCTCTAGTTATAATAATCCTGCAAACGTGCTTTACCTTATAATTTTTGGCAGAACATTTCGTTGCTTTTAGTTTTTATACTAAAGGATAAGTAAAATAATTAATTTTGAATGTCACCTGCCATGTAACATGTTCTTAAGGTTTAAAGTGAACGTGATGTAATTTCCATATGAGTAAAATCATATAGTTCTCTATGTAAATAAGAAGACGGCAAATAGGGCTAAACTATTTTGTCATTCAAAAATCAACAGGCAAAAGTGTATTAATAAACACTTCGCGTCTTAAAGATGTCATGCCTACAAACTTTTAGAAGCAAAGTAATGCATTTTTCGATATCACGTTTAAAGAACGCACGCTTTTAAACCGACGGAGTGTTACCGATATATTGTACATATGTTCTATAAAAGTTTCTGACCTCATGATGTTATCGAATATTAACATGAGCGCTTAACATCAGTTAAGTCACCTTTTTTGCTAAGCAATGCAGCCACAAGTTTGCATTTCCAAAAGACGATGCCTTGGCATGACTGAAACCTCTTGGGATTATAATGTAGCATTATCGGTACCACCATTCCTTTAAATTATTCCTTTCCACTCAAAAAACTGTTTTAGATTTCTTGCCTAAATTTCTTAGGATACATCAGTTTGGTATTACCGACAAAGACAAGAGAGACGGGAGTGGCCATTTCTGGCTTACTAGCCGTCGTCAGCCAGCCATACCCAAGCCCGAAGTGTGGAACACCCGAGCCTCGACGACGGCTCCCCCTACCATTATACATCAGTTTCTCATTAATATGTTATCATGTACATCAACTGTTTCCCTATATTTGGGCCGAACGTGGCTTTATGTAATTGGCCAACCGTGGCTCAGGACGAGTTATCAAACAGGTCGGGTTTAATTAACCATTTTGTCTTGAACCTCCAACATAAACATCTGACTGCCGAGAGTTCCCTTTGAATCACTTGTAAAAGTCCATGCACTTTGATAAAGTGAAGAAAAGTGAACTGTAGTCACCAAAACGCTGTTCTTAATTTGCCCGTGACTAGACTCTACTCCGCAAATCCCCAGAATGGGCATAAGATCGCCCATTTTTGTATAATTTACATTTAATTTATCTTATTGGCGAAAATAACATTTTTATTTTGTCGGTGTTCTTACGTCAGTTCGTTTGATTTTCAGGCTCACATAACCGACACTGATCCCATCAAAAACATGACTGATTGGGATTCGGAACAGACAATTTTTACCTGCTTTGACGTCTTTGGCGACGCTCGTTTTGAGCTGAGCTACGAGGACCAGATATTGGGCAGCGACGTTCTTAGAATGCTTCATATATTTCCACACATTTTGAAAGAATATACACGAATATTATAAAGAGCAAACTACTGATTAAAAAACCGCAACTGTTTTTGGCGATTGGTCAGGTTCACGCATTATTCCTTCGTCAGCATATAAAGTGGCAGCCTCCACTTTGTATATACCGCTAAGATGCATGTTAGAGGATATCCAATATACATTTGACAATTATCATATGACGCATTTTGTTTCTCAGAACGGTTGGAAAATAGCGTGTTGTCATGGGCGTGATCAACAGAGTTGCTAGATTAAAGAATGCCTTGTGTTCAGCAGGCCACGCAGATTCTGTTTATTTAGTAACGAATGCTACACATTGTGAAGGTGACGGTATGTCTGAGCGCAGACATCATTTCGAGCCTGTCAGTGATGCTTTCTCCAAGCCCAAGATATCTAGTCGACCGTTGCAGCAGATTGGTTCGATTAATTGAATATGAGGAAGACGTTTAACACATGAGCATCTCTGTTACATCTTTTATTCATTACTTTGGAGAGTAGTGAAACAGACTGCACGAATTAAAATATGGAAGGTAGAGGTTTGCGAATGGTTGGAAAAACAGTTATTTAAAGGTTATAGGTTAACGGAGACCGGGTGTAGTGAAATGGTTTGTGCCAGACAAGATTTGTCCTAGCCCACACCGTAAGCTGTCTCCTAACTTAATACTTGATTCCTACTTTAATTTCAACTATTGAAAACAAGAATACTTGCAAGTGTAACCAGTAACAGTAACCTAATGCTAAATACCGGCTCAGATTAAAAAGAAGGCCCTTTATAGTAGTGAGAATAAGAGTTTACTCAATTGCGCTTCCGTATCTTTTTGAGCCAATTTAATTTGTTACTTATGTGAACTTTGTGCCTTGCATGTTCTCCTAATAAAGACAGGGCATTAAACTGTGTGGATACCAGTCTTTGCAAAACACCGCAAACTTGTTTTCCTGCATATATATTGGATATATTCCTCGCCTATGTGCATGTAGTTGAGTAGACTATCCAGATATAGACAGACGCGAATAGAATCCGACATAAACGCGGACAGTTTGAGTGTTTACGTTGAGGGTCAGTGCACCATGTGAGTGTCTGACGGTCATCTCACTCTGCCTCGCGAAAGTAATTTGTGAATGCTAGATTTCAACCTTATGGACGCATGATGGTACCGATTTATTAATGACGTATGTTGCCCATGACATAGACAGATGTCATATTCTTGTCACATGCTAAGCCTAACAGGCGTGAAATCTACACTTTGTTCGACATGTCATTGCAACAATTTGGAGTGTGAATTTTAACTATGTCTTATGTCGTCCAGGTTCTTATAAAGTGCAAATCAACTAACATAAAATAATTATTCCTCTGCGCAATTGTAGAATACATTGGCGCCAAGTCGTCACACCAAAACTGCATGAATAACATTTCACGGCCTAGGCAATAATGAGCAAAATGTTTTTATGCTTGATTTGCCGTCGCCTGCCGACCATAGTTCCCCATCCGATGTCAGCTTGTTGCTTTCCCGGAGTGTTTGCAATCGGCATCTTCTAACGTCTCCCTCAAGGGGCCCAAAACCTGACACATGATCTTCCATAGTGTCTTCTTAGTCTCTGAAACTAGAAGACAACTTTTCACCACACAAGATAGGCAGAGATAAATCTGTTTAATAGCGAATTTTATAGTGCATGCATCAGGAGTAAAAAAGTTTACTTCACAGTCCTCAATATGGTGGTGACCTATCGAAATGTAGCCAACGTAATATTGCCTGCCCTTGCGACAATTTACCAAAAAAACTTGTGTGAGGACTGCGGCCTGTAGTTTTACAGCCCATTGTTTTATTACAGTCGTGGTGACTCTTCCAAGGCCAGAATAGGGGCAACATCCGTACACATTACACACGATCGCGACCTCGATGTGAATGACGTAGACCTTTAAATACGTTCTATTGAAGACAAGAGTATTTTTTATAATAAATTCCCGATCAGCGCCAGACAATAATTTTATAATGAAGTGATAAGAAGAGACAAAACAAATTATCATCCTTCACACGGATAAAAGCAAACATATTTTTTTCAAATTTGTTTGAAAAAGGTTAGATGTCGAAAGCTTTTGTTGAAAATCTTTTTTTCGTAATCTGCAAGGACAGCTTTGCAAACAACCCCCTAATCGAAGTCTTATAAATGAACGGTAGTTGATTTATGATGATGAATAAGTAAATCCCTACGTATTTGCATTTGCATTTGTTGAAACATATAATAACACTGAGCGTGCAACATTTCGAAACACATTTTGAATGGGCTTTAAGTGCACAAGAATTGTACGCTCATATCAACAAACTTAAAGCCGTGTTTAATTTCCGAGTAATAACCGCAGTAGCTGATGGATTTCGGCTCAAATATTCATATCAAATTTCGGATCGCGCGGGAAAAGGTCTGTTTCGAAAGAGTTACTCCAAGCTCGCGCATTAATATCCTCGGAAATTAAACAAGGCAAGTTGAAACTGGAGTTCATATACCAGAAAACGTACGGGCAAAGCTGAGGGACCCACTGACGAGCCGAACCCCTCGCAGCTTCGTCGGGCAGCGGCATAAGATCGGCGAAACCATCGTGTCTGGGCTTTTAGCTAATACCTGTGTTGTTAGTACGGTGAATCATTGCACAAACTTTAAGTCGATTATTGTGTGCAACATCACAACGCAATAGCTATTTGCCAGATTTTGCCAAATATTTGTCGTCGTTTCCTCCTAACTTTTTATTCTCTGGATTTAACAGGGATTTACCATGGGATATCTATCTCGGCAATAGTTATTCTTCGTCCTCAGCTTCTGATGGGACTTACTTTCTACTTAGGAAATCGTATCTTACGATTACAATACAGCATCATTTCAGTTAGTACTTCCCAACCCTGCGCATTCTAAAACCTTATATCGGTTGGGCGTCTGCTTTTGTAAAAATTTTTACATTTTCATGGACTGCGGCTCTACTTGCCAATTGGACATGAGCACAGCATATTAACTACCTGGCCAAGCAGATACATTATTATGCCTTTGTATGCTTTAATTTTAAGGCCTCAATTTCCGCTTATTGTAACACAGCACGGTCTCATATCAATCGCTGGCCGCATTACAGAACCAGACATTATAAAGTGTCTGCATTCACAATGTTGTCCAAAGTCGTTTTCAGTTAGCATTCAACAAGTCGCTGATTAGAAGACAGGGCATACTTTTCAGCAAAGAATCCTACTGCGGCTGTTAATAATTAACAGTCTGAAAGTCCTTTTTGAGTATTTACTTGAACATTTCGCACGTATATTACCTGAACTGTCTCATGAAACGTGATGAGAAAACATGTGTGAAGAAGTTCAGACGTCAAAAACATTGCGCATTTTGCGCGTTTGTCCCGCACATGCTCTTTTCTTGTATAGATAATGTGTCCATGTTAGTCTGTCATGGAAGGTGTTCATCACTTTGAGCAAAAACTTTGTAATGTGCTCAGAAATCTCCTATAATATACTTCGGTTGCGATTGTGAACGTGTTTTACTTTGATCAAAGATTAATGTACGCTCGACAATGTTACTAAACAGATCTTCCCGCACTTGAAAAATGATTTTTGTCCGTCGCCAATCGTAGAATTCAGCTTAAAAATTCTGTTCTTTTTAAGATTTTACGAAGTTAAATTGGAAGATATGTGAACTTGTATGTCCCGAAAAATTGTGAAATGTTGATTTGAAACTTGACATAATCCAAAATAAATAAAAAGTGCAAATTCATTTCTCGGAAATAAAAACTCTTTTTATACAGAAAATAGTATGCTTATGATAGAATATGTCAATTCTGTTTAAATGTTTAATCACTGACCCGCCGGCCAACATTTAATCATTGGAGTCTATTTGTCGCTACGAGTTTTTTAGGTTAAATTAAGCAAAAAAAACATGTTTGCCTTCTTAAAAACGCACCTGAGTCATTTCAAATGTGTACTTAATACCGAGAATCACCGATAAATATTTTGGAATCTATGCTCAAAATGCAGGCTATTGACAAACCGCTAAACATGAACTTTCGGCAACTTTTAGAGGATATTAAAATGTATATTCTACTCTTCGCCATCCTACTTAAGCAGTCATATTTACTTATTATTTGCGTGGGCAAATAAAGTGTGCCTCTGAAAGTGATGCCTCCAATATTTAAAAAAATGCTGACGTTTTTGGGATATTCCGCCTTTCTGTAGAATTAGTAATTTTTAACATGTCATTTGTGGCGATGATGTTGCCATCTGACCTCTGGAACGAATGATCTTCACCGGACAAGCACTTGTTATGTGATGAAACAATGACGTAAATTGCGCTACGTCGCGTCTATCTGCATGTTAAAGGCTGTAGTTTCTTTGACTTCGTAACGTCTAAAGATAAGCATTTTACATGCTCATCTTTGTATTTAAGTTCTGTGGCATTTACTAACGGCAGCATATCTGAATGCTCTTACAAAACCCGAGAAGAGCAAATGTGAAGCGCAGCCGACAGATACCTAAGTGTTGAGTGTTACCATAACAGTGGTCGTTTACCTGAAAGGCAATCCATCTTACAACCCAAATGAGTGAATGACGATACAGACTGATAATAAGAAGAGAGAGTTATTGAAGGTATTAGTAAGTTAAAAATGAGCACGCTGTTATGGACTTGAGTGAGGAAGACTTTGTATGGCGGCGCAAAATCATTATATTAATTTACTAATTTGTCATCTGAGTTGAACAATAACTTCTTCATTACACCTAGCTCTTATTTATGACATGCAAAATCTATAACTTATAACTATAAACCATAAACTATAAATTATTACTATAGACTATTACTAATACTATAAATATGCAAAATGTAGCAGCAAGTTTTAAAAAAAACAGTACACCATTTTGTTTCGGTGCCCAAATACGCGCCTAACCTCAGACATTTATAACCCAAAATGCGACAGATTTGTTAAACCTCGGGATTTTGTTGCGCATCTGTAGCTCTGTGCAAATAATTCCTTCTGATGAGAAAACTAAATTAATTTTACTTTAGGCGTGCATGCCCCTTTCGAATCAACTAGAGATCAGATATCATATGATAATTTGCCGGCAGCTGTGAGAGACAAACCAAAAAAGTGTAAAATGCTAAAGCAAATCGAGGCATGCTGTGGATTTGTCCGACCGTTCACCGAAGAATTTTGACCTGCTGAGGAAAGTGACAAGCGGTGTCCATAGAGCTAATTGGAGATCATGCGTTTGGCGTCGATTAAAAACTCGTCAGACTGGTTAATTTATATGGCGAGGATGTACTCATACTGGCTTCTTTTAATGCAGCCCCCGCTAAACTTTGTTATTTTTGATTTTCAAACCTAGCAGGTAAATATATGATCGCGTTCTCAGTTAATTCGACCAATGTTTAAACTGAGATACCATCCCTGCCAAAATATTAGGGGAAGGTTTATACCCGCCTCAAAATACAGAGAAAAATAATATACAAGGACATAAAGCTCAGAGGAATTATCTCCGGTCTAGATACGTTTTAGATTTAATCAATATAGAATGCATTGATTCAAGAATAATATTTGCAGTTTGCCACCTGAGATTTAATTGTAAGTACAGAAAGAAAGCTCTTACTTTGACACCTGGTAAAACATGAATATGTGAACTGGGTGTACTCCCAAATATACAAATGGGTTTTGACAAATAAAATCGATTTTCGAGATGTCAAAATACACACTTCCGAAAATCAGCGGAAATGCGTAGGCCATGCGCAGGAAAGGAAGGCCAGTCATTTAATCCCCGTTAGTGAATTTAAATGCAATCTCACCGACGACTTATGTTTAAACATAAACTTTTGGTTACGTCTTAACCCTTATCTTGTTTGTTAGCAAAGGCAAGACTGGATTTTGGACGTGAGAGTTAAACCGACAGACATAGTTGGCATTACGATTTTAAATCTCAACTTGTACGTACTTTACGTTAATGACGTCCTTGTCATTGTCAACTCAACACTACCGTGAATCACCTTCTCGCTCGAGAGAGATGTTGACAGCAACCTCATATTTCTTTCTGTTGTCGAACAGAGTAAAGCTGACGGGATGTTCCACGCATCAGTATGCCGCAAAAAAGTTTACGCAGACATTATCCTATATTACAAGGACAGGCACGCTGTCGCTCAAAAACGGTGTGCTGTTAGCACCCTACTTAATCGAGCAAAAAGAAGGGTACAGTGAAGGACTCAATTATTTGTTCAACCTATTTTTCCAAAACAGTTACCCTAGAGATTTTGTACGCCATTGCATGAGGCAGTAGGAATCCAAGGAAAGAAATTAGAACATGGATTGTTCCGATCAGACGCCAAAACCGAATTATTGGTGAACGCCTTCTTACATCAAAAATGGGTCTGAATTCATTGAAGCGCACCTGAGGAAACACCAAATACAAGTGACTCACAAACCGACGACTACGATACGCAATAAACTTGTACACCCTAAGGATAGGGTTGGCTATTTGGATTAAAAACTGCGTAGTCTATAAGATGGGCTTTTGAATTTGCGTCGACAGCGGCCTATGCATCGGAAAAAAACATCGATGTGGCTGGCAACTCGCATTAAAACGTCAGCTAACATACAAATTGTCAATTCCTGGCGTATTGTAGACAGATTCCTGTTCTATTTTCAACAGAGTCCACGATTTGGAGCTACTTTTGTCGAAAAATGAACACAGCAGAACTGAAGTATACTGCCTTCAAGAAACACGGTTAAATGGTGACATTGAATCGCAACTTATTACTCCTCCATCTTCTTACTGCCTTCGAACGGATAGAAAATCTTTATCTTGTGGCAGAGGTGGGGGAGCTGCAATTTTTGTTAATCAAGATTGGTGTAGAGACTGTAAGTCCCTATTTTCTTACTCTGCGGATTTGATAGATGCCATCGCTGTTCTATGTAAGCCCCGTTTATTAAGATATTTTAAAGGCATTATATTTGTTAGTTTTTACATTCCCCCCACCCGTGAAGGTGCACTAACCCGTTTTTTAGATTTTCGTTCACAAAAAGTTGCTATATTATCCCGTAACTATCTTGTTCTCTTATGCATTGATTTCAATCGCGTAAATTAATGTCCCCACAAACGTTTAGGCTTCGATGATCTCGTCTCCTTTAATACTCGCGCAGATGCTCCTCTTGATCATATTCTGACCAACCACAGCAAGCTTTATTGCATTAAAATAGGGCTCCCTTGACAGGTTCTCATCATTACACGATATTGGGTCTTCCAAAAATCTATTCCACTTCTAAACGTGCACTGCTAGCCAAGCCTGAGGGAAAGGTTATGGTTCGCAACACGTCCGCACAAAGCATTTTTCTGCTTCAGAACAAGCGAATGTTGAGTCCGGTTCTTCCAACCTAACAGTGTCTTAAAATGAAATTTTTGATATTTGCTGTCCTCTTGATACTGTGGTGGTACGACAGGAAAGAATTCCTTCCCCCCATCTGAAATCTTTAAGACGTAAGAAAGAACTCCTTTACAAGCTAGGCTCACATGACAACCTTATGGATGCTTCCGTCTAAATAAAAGCAGAGCTTAACAGGCTAAATAACCTGCTTGTTAGCCCCCCCCCTTCCCCCTTCCAAAGTTGAGATTTGAAGGAATCTTAAGCATCTCACTGACCATCGCAGCACTATGGTACATGTGGATGCTGATTTAGACTCCTTAAATATAAATTTTATATTTAATCACTATGACTCACATCTTCCGTCAGATGACATTCACCTATCGCAATGTGCCTTCCAACCCGTGTCTGTGGCAACAGTTGAAACACACCTTAAAAAAGATCCGTGGATCAACAGCTGCCGGACCGGATGGTGTCTCGCCTTTTCTTCTCAAGTCTTGTAGTTCTCAGATAGCCCCTATTTTAACGCACCGAAATAATATTTCTTTCATGGAGTCCAAGATTCCCGACGGCTAGCATACTGTGCGAATCACTCCCATCCCTAAAAATGTCGTTAATTTTGGTCCTATATGTTTTCGTCCAATTGCTTGCTCCTTCCAACTACTACAGCTTACTGAAAGAGTTGCCCTAGATGTTATATAGCCTTTCTCTTCCAGCTTTTCCGACCCTTTACAATTTGCCACAAAGCTTAACTGACTACTTTAGATGCTGTTGCTCTTGTGGTCCACTCTGCTCTAAAAGAATTAGACAAGGGCTGGCGCGAATACGCACGCGCTTTTTTTGACTACTCCACCGCCTTCAATACCGTCCCGCGCCCTCTTCTCCTTACCAAAACCTCCCCATGCGGCTCTCCAGACTGGGTCGTCTCTTGGCTTAGCGATTATGTTACTTCCCGCACTTAATTTTTCCAATCTGGCAAGCAGAAATCTATGATCCTTCCCAATGACAGCGGTGTTCTTCAAGGTTCCATTCTAGTCCTCACCGTTTCTACCTCCACACCGACGATCTAATGTCCCCTAATGACTAGCTTTTGGTCACGTCTGCTGATCATGTGGTTGTTGGACACCCTCTCAAAAGTCAGACACACATCCAGTTTCTAAAGGATGACCTAAACCATGTCTTCGTATGGTCGGAGGAAAATGGTCTCTTAATGAAAAAGCAAAAATCCGTTCAGTGTATTTTTACGACTGCGGCCTTCTTCTAGTCCCGAATACTCTGACATCCTTCCTAACGAGGTATCCTCTTTCGGGTACCTCGGCGATATTTTGTCCTCAAGTCTTTCATTTTCCCTCCATATTGAATCCCAATTTACTAAAGTTCGTAAACTTCTTTATTACATACGTCGTTTACGTTCCTACCACACACTTCAACCCTTAGTCTGGCGATTCATCGATGCCTGCATTCTTCCTCTTATCCTATACTGCTCTCCTGTCATTTTTCCTGATTTGTGACAAGAATCAATAAAAAGTACAGGCCTGCTTCGATTTGGGCGTGCAAATGGATACAGTCGGTGACTAATAGCATGAAGTGGAAACGAACGAGTGTTTTCAGAGCAGAACGATGTGGTCACTTTTACCTAGGTGGCGGTAGAAATGGAACTTCATTATTTCTGTACTGTGACTTCACCAGGACAACATCAATTCAGTTTGTACGTTGACCTATGCGTACTCTATTTAAACAAGTAAAGTCTTAAGTGAGAAATGACTTCAGCATCGTGTTCGAAAGGCGACCATCGATGGACTGCTCTGAGCTTTTTACTTAGGCCCTGCTTCACGAAATATAAACTCAGCCGGTCAACCATTACCAAGATATTCGGTTGCATAGCAAAAGTTTCGAGCTCCTCCAGCAGCAGACGGTCAGTAATGTGGTCCTGTTTCGGCAATTGATAGCCTGACAGAACATCGAGGCTTGTAGAAACAGATGCTTGACTAGGCAATCTGATTGCCCAAGAAGTGCAGGGAAATTAATCAGATTAGCCTGCTGCATTTAATGCATGTTTCTCATGTGTGACAACTTCTCATCTTTACCGTCATTCCTTGTCGAAACAGCTGGTAGTCCTTCAAGGTTAACTCGCGGTTACGCACGCGTTAGGACTCAAACAGGTTTCGGTTAAAGAGATTACGTCCGCGGATAGGTCACAGAGGTAAAATGAGCCGAGCATTCAATCATGGTCAGGATATCCGGCTGCGTAGCTAACTTTTGAACTCCTCCAGCGGCGACCGTCGTCAGGGGATAGGTCACACTGGTGGATCGACAGCTCTTCGGTGTAAATTGATTTTAATTTCTGGTTTACATGAGATGTGGTTACATCGTGGTTCGGGTCTTCACTTAATATGCCGGCTGCGCAGTCACTTAAACCGGACCTATCGAAAAAAGAATGGCAGAGGCTGTTTTCCTTTGTTGTATGTAAGTAATTGTAATCCCCTTTGCCCAGTCTCTATCTCGGTTACAAAATTAGTTAAAGACGTGTCGGCCATTTCTTTGTCGACCAGTCTAGTGTAAAAAAACACCTGGGTGGGATCTGTCAATCTCAAATCGCCTGGGAGTAATGAGAAAGTTTTGCTCGCTGTTGGCTAGTACAATTATAACAGTGCTGAAAGGGTTGGACCGTGTTGCGCAAACAGAAAGGCATCGCGAAGGCATTCTAACCGGCCGAACGGCCTCGTGATGGAGGGCTTAGTTACGCTCTATTCCGTGACCGGCATCTGTTTTCGCGTGTTCTATTTTGGAAAAATGATTTTTTCCTGACATCATACTAAGTAAACCACAGATGTGAAGGATGGAACATCGTTTTGAGACAGTAGCTTAGTTATGTGCGCGATAGTCACCACATTGCCTTCAGTCATCAGCCGATATCTTGCGGACCATAGGCACGATGATATCATCACAACATAGGTTACCTCCGCTCGCGTGACTGGGAAGGTTGGCGTTGGTATGGTTTGCCCCTGGCCGGTGGGTCCTTTACTCGGTAAAATGCCTCGCGTAGAGAATTTGCGGGCTTGTGGGCAATGTAAATGTCAAGGCGTTTTAATTACGTGCAAAGTGTTTGAAAAATTCCCTAAATGTACGGCAATGAATAGAATATCTCCATTACACTCAAGGCATGGTGGTTGTCCCTGTCGTCAGTGACGATTTTTAACAAAGCTGACCGAATATCCGTTGGACTATGTAAGTAGGCCAATTCTTTCTTAAGTAAGTCATTACTGTTGCGAATGCGGTAGGACCGATAGAAATAAGGACAAACACAGTTTCGTCTATGGGCCGCAGAATGACTGTTCCCTTAGTTAAGAATGCTTTTGACACTAAAATCTGTTCGGTAGACGCTTGTTGCAAGTTTGCCATCACTAGAATTCTGTATACTCACATCGAAAAACGGATTGATGACCGGAGAGTGGTTGTATCTTAACGCATGATGCGTATTTAAGTGCTTTGGTGTCCCTTAACTGTTCGCTATTACCGTGAAAAGGATTGTTTGACCCTTTTGAGTGACCTGGTGATGTTGTGGTTCTTCGTGATTCGCAACAACAGGATGACAACTCCATACATGAAGTGTCGCGTTCTAACGAGAGAGTTGTCAATTCTGTGCCATAATCAGAGCCTTTAGGGAGCTCAGCAGGACACATTTCGAGCAAAAAAGGCTTTAGTACTGACAACAATTATAATGATCCGCTTTCCCTTATATCAAACGCATTCTGGGTAGGCGTATTCAAGCAAAGGAAGTTTTCGTTCCATAATTTATCATCGGTGTTGCAGTTGTTTTATTTTGGAATACGCCAAAAAACTTTGCTTGCATGAATTTGCATCCAGTCGTGAGTGCTCCGCCGAAGTTAATGAACTTCCGACAGCGTTATCAGATTAGTGTGCCTTGACCAACCTGTAGTGATATGTCCCTACACATCGTCGTTCAAGCATTTAGTGCCAAGTTAATAAAAACGCTAGACATTAAATTCCAAGAAATCTACCAGAGAGCAACAAAAACCACTAGTTAGTATGATCCCCGAAGCTTTGTGAAAACTCCACCTTAGCTGTGAAACAGTCTGTGTTTCCCGATGGGTGACAATCAAAATATTTGACAGCTTTTAAGGTGGGACATATTTTGAAGTTCGGTTTAATTTAGGGAATAAGCATGTATTTCAGGATATGATGAATATAATAACCCACTTTTATGTTTGTCTCCTTAACATTTTATTGCAGATTTTTCGTCAAATATAATTCCAAAGCATCCGAAAAATGTCCTCATTTTATGCAAGTTTTCATAGCTATCTGCTGTCTAGGAAGACGCGAAGTTCGATCTTTGGTCAGATTACATAACTTTTTCCGGTATCCTTATAGGATCCTTGAAATTTGCCTACTTATTTCTCGTATATACCATAACATCTGTGTATTCTTACCTGTACTATCAGGTAGCACACTTTACGGCATTCCCCAGGTTACGTAGATCAGAAAAGGACCGGAAGTAGAAGTGCAGTGGCTGTCTGCAATGTCGACAATAGATTCGTGACGATGTAGATGAAGGTAATTTTTCTGGCGCCTATTTTTCAAAAATTGAGCAAACCTAATTGACAAAATTATGAAATGCAACCGGGTTTGATAAACAGGATGTCCAAATGATATAATACAAGTCTGATAATTCATGCCAAGTAGTATAGATCGCTTTGCATAGCAACGGCAACTACATTCCTGTATCGTACACTTGTAAATGACACATAGTGCTGACTGACGTTAATCTATCTAATGCTTTATAAGGTCGATGTTTATCAATCAACAAGTCTTAACTCAATTTCCTTGTACTATGACACTAGTAAATAAAATACCGTTCGTTCTTACCATGCCCGCGAGGTGATGCGCATGCAACGAAAAAACGATACAAACCATAATGTACACATGAACAGGATTCATTTAATGTGAGGTCATTAGCCTCACGAAATGCAATTAATAGATTATTTGCTTTCGTCAGCCACAAATGCAAAATGCACTACCAAGATGGCTTACTTAAACATCATATAGCATTCCATGATTACTGAGCACGGATTACACCCCTATTGGTTGTTGACTTTGACAGAGCTCTGTCTGTAGGGTGGAGGATATAGCGATTCAACACATTGAATAAGATGTTCTGTAGAGTGAATGGCTAGCTAGACTTAACAGTCACAAATGTCAATGACATCGTAAAAAGGATCAATAAGAGTATTATAACTTTCCAACAGCTGGATAAATAGTTTGTCTAACAACGAATTTACAATCTCCTTGTCATAGGCACATTCCAGAAGCACTTAATTTGTATCTAAATCTCGTAAATTCAACATGAAATATCGCGATTTCCTCATAATCTTGAAAAGGCCTTCCAGTTTTGTGTTCGTGCACAGTTATCTTACAGCTATATGTTTTATGTCTGCTGATACATGTTTATTTACATGGAACGAACGGTATGCCCCATTGAAATAACAGTTTTCCCTCCATGTATAAGTCTATATGTCCACATTTGTGTAAATATTCCTGAAAGCATTTCATACGTAGTGCATTTTAATGGTCCTTGTGATGTTTTGGGTCTTCTATATTTGCCAATTTTGAACCTATATCTTGATTTCTAGTAAGCCGCCAACGTGCCCGCGTAGAAACAATTCGTTATTTATCGACGAGGTCGTCGACAGTTTACTTCACAACATGTTGTATATGGAATCATTTCGTCCACTGTCGAGACGAGGTCCTTTTTTGATAAATGTCCGTTTTCAGCGAACTAAAACACAGATTAAATGTCAATTTCTAAATGATATCAATGAAGCCAGATACGTTCAACACGCTTGCTATGTGGAATTTTCAAAGGTGTACGTTGCTTTATGGATGACGGTAATTTAATATTGTATTTTATAAGCATAAGTGGAATTTCTGATAGTGACAACAAACGACTCATTCTAGAAGGTATTATAGTCAAAAACGTTCATGACAAAGCAATAAATCACATTACATTTGCTCAAATGAAAATTTGTTAAAAATATGTCACTGCCTAGGAGATATGTTTACAGAATTCAAAGTCGCATTGTAATCTTAAAAATGATTCTCATGGAGAACCAATTGCGCCTTACCTACCTCGAGCAAAATGTGAAAAGTTAAATCAACACTTGTCAAAACTTTAACTTCCAATGACCCAAACGCGCGTTATAAACTACAGTGAATAAAATCCTTCATTCAGGAAGGCTTACAATCTGACTAAGCATGCAATCCCCCCAATGATGCGTATAAATGTCAGTAGTGGAATATGTTCGTAAAAACCTGAAGAAACTATATGAGTTGGTTATTTTGACAATGAAGCCAGCAGTTGCACTACTCAACGAGTCAGTGTGAGTGTGTGAAACCGAATGCCTCCTTGATGCTGAATCGAAAACTTATTAGGTAGACGTTGAAGACAGAGTAGTTAGTTGATAAACTGCAAGCAGTGGCATGCGGCTAGAAATATTTGGTCACCCGCTGTTGTCTCATGTGGGCTATTCAGCAGAGATTACAGTCATGCGCGGCATCCCTTTCATCCAGAACTTGCTGGCATAATTAACAGCGAAAAGTGCTCTGCCGTAGAACACAAACCCGATAACATTCATCCCGAGCGGCTGAATGGAAATCTCAAATCAAAAATAAGGAATGGGTGGCCAGCAGTGCGTACAGCAATTCTTTGTCCGAAATTTGTCCACCCGATGTAACCACCTTACCGTCTCAGGACAGTGAAAGTAAAGATTCCCTAAAAGTAACTTTCTGGGTTCATCGTGTTCCCTTTTGACTTGGCCAATTCCCCTCTTCACCTTCTGATCACAAAAGAAAAATGATGTTTACTTATCAAAAATTATTCATATGGGCTGTGCTAATGGATTTTGAAGTGATCATAATAAAAACCACATGTCGCTGGATGTCGAGCTTTTCAGGATACGTACTTTTTTCTCGTTTTCAACATTTTTTTCCGGTGGGCGGTTTTGCTAAGTCAGTTAATATGCCATTCCTCAATATATCCCTCTAAATGACATTGATTTCTTTAGCAAGTAGAATGGTATTGTCATTTTTTTAAAATAATTGTGCATATTACATGGTCTGTTCACCGCAAAAACGCAGGCTATTTGCTATCCAAGCTCAGAATTGTAAAATGACAAATGTTAATGCAAATATGTAAATGTGAGACAGTACGCAAAACCATCTCATGAAAACTCTTTTTTACTGCACAATGTCAACTTTTAAATTATCTATTCTAAGCGCGAACGCAGTGCTGAGTATATGCGCATGGTGGTCGTCAACACATCTGCAACGGTTATTGTGGACACATCCTACTGGAAAGCGTACACGCTTCGCCTGTCCAACTATATACCAAATGAAAAACGGAGTGCAGAATTAGTGTCTACGTTCAAAATTGAATTCCCTCACATAAAAGACATCCTTCTGGAGAATTATCAACTAATCGTCATACAGGCATTTAAGAATTTCAATGGTGCATCGTGTGAAATTTAAATTGATTTTGTATCCAACATTTTGTTCAATTGTGTATTTTAGCATTTGCTTTCAAACATATCGCTACGCTATATTTTTGGTAGCCGAGATGCCTTCGGCTACAATCTATACATTTTAAAGGCATCAGTCCCGCTAAAGAATAATAAAGGATTTTTGGGCCAACATACCCATTGTTGACGCCTTTTAGGCCAATAAGATGTGGCTCAAGCAATGACGCGCATATTTAAACGGACACACTTGGATATTTCGAAGTTTGCTTACAAAATGTATATCCTTTGCTTTGCACAAACAAAACTCTTACATTTATACACCGTCACAATATAAAACGACAGCTTCCTTTTTGCAGGTTCAATTAAGACCATACAAATAACGCCTGAAATATAATTCAAATGTTTTAAAAGGAGTTGCGAGTACAGACCTCAGTTGAATCATTAGCATATGCATTCTGCGTTTACATTCCGCAGCGCACTTATTCGTACAGATCAGCAAGTACGTTCTGAGCCGTCGATTGTTCTATGGCCAAGGGATGACCGAACCTCGGAGGGAAAATATCATCCGTCTGCCTTTGTCTGCTTGCGGAAACGTACGTAATTTGCAACATACTCAAGAGGGTATTTAAATACAGGATTATACAAGGGTAACACGCATATTGCTTATCCATGTATGGCTAGGTGTCAACTACTAGTGTCGGGATTTTACAAATGAATTCTCGTGAGTTAAAAAGCGATGTAATTTATTGACCAAGGCAAATGTTTGTTCGGCGGGTCAGTCTTCGCTGCAAGTTCTCACGAGAAGCGGATAAACCGGAGTAAGGACATCATCCGTTTCGCTGCAAGTTCTCATGAGAAGCGGATAAACCGGACTAAGGATATCATCCAATTCATTTAAAAAAATAAACATATGAAGAGCCATCCTTTTGGCTAGATCGTTGGTAGGGTTAATTCTCAGTTCAACAACTGGCCGTGATGGAAGTTAGAGTGACCAAAATAAGCCTTGTCACGTGTAATTGTGTATCCAGAACGCTTTCGCACTGTTAAGGCATATAGTGAATACTTGACAGTCAGCAATCAAACTACAGTTTGAAAACAACGCAAATAAACTTCTAACACGAAATTTGTATGATGTGTCGAGATCAGAGGGGTGTGGCGCTGTCTAATGATTTGATGTAAAAATGAAGTTATATTGGGAAAAACAACCCCGCAGTCCTTTTCAGTGCATAGATTCGTTGCTATCAGTACAAAGCGTCTACCAGCAATTTATTCGATCGCCAGTGTTAGTAGTGAAATCGAACTAACCCATGACAGGTGAGCTGCCATGTTTAACGTATCCATGCAAATTAAATGATAGGGTGAGCAAACCATAGACACCGGCCTTCCTTATTATAACTTTTAAAAGAATGATGCTTGCTGTGTCGGCGGAAACAAATGCACCATGCTGCACTGTCTTTAAATCCATTCCGATCCGCTCTGAGTGACTACTCGAACAGTTGCATTTAACCACGAATGCATACAGATAGGCGTCTTTGATTTGACTGGCCTTCTACGCTCTGTCAAAAATACTGGAATCACCGGTGAAAAGGATACGGAATGATACCCACAGGCTACCGATTTCGCTATTTCGATAAATGTCCGCGGTTGTGGTCGTTCCGGTGATATCTCTGGTTTTTTCCACTACGATCGTGTAAGGTTTAGGTTCCAATCCTGGTTCATTTCATATAAATGCACTTCTACGGCCTTGTAGTGCGCAAAGAATTCGGCGGCGATTATGTTGGCCGGACACTGTAACGTACCTGAATGTTTAGCGATAGAGCATGCGTATGGAAATAGAGGGGGCCCCTGGATACGTGTTGTCGAGTTTCGTTAGTTATTTTTTGACACTGAAGCGCTTGGATCATCAAAAGATCTTTAGAAGGCGTCAGAAACAGTATTCTTGCGTAATGAAACCGCATTGCAGTGACCTTCAGTTGATATGTGGTAACATGTAATTGGTAGAGGATTAGTGATCCAAGCACTTTAATGTTCTCTGTCCCCATTGTTATAACAAATTCTCAAAATAAAGTTTATTTTGCAGTAATATTAGTGTATTCGGAGTAACCCCTGCATAGCGAGAGATAATGCATATAGGGAAACGACATCTAACACTTTGACAGAAATGTGGAAGATATAGCCGACATAGATTAAAGTCGGAAGGTAATCCTTTGGGTGAAATAAAGTAGAACATCCAAAACAGGCTATACCGTCCATGCGCTGAACCAACGCGGGGACTAGATCGGATATAGCCGGTCTTGTACGAAATGCGCATGTGTAATATATGCCATCATTGGGGCGTGACGAAAGGCTCAGATTCATACACGAACCTCGTGAAAATACTTTCCTGGGGACAATAAAGTATGCTTTTTAGGACAACCGTCTGAGTAGAACTGCTACCCTACTCAAGCTCGCGCAAAACAGACCGTATCCATCGCAAACACAGGTCAGAAGCTGTCCTAGCTTTCAGTGACGGCAGTCAGCATTTGAAGTGTCAGCAAGCCGAGTGATTTGTCCGTCATTTTTTTTTTATCTTCGGGTCAATTTAGATGGTTGCTCTTACGCCGGGGGTGATATCTAAGGTATTTTAAATGCACTGTATCCTTTTATATTCCAAGAGACCTTTGCTAAAGCTTCTCCTTTAAAGTGTGGTAAATTACGGCAGATCTCTTCCAGGACTTTTTTAAATTAAGTTACTTATTTTAAAAGTGACCGGCAAAATGAAGGAAAACTCTTTTGGTAGCAGAAGGCCATAAAGTTTAACATGTTTCTGCGTGTTTTTTTTAAAAACTTTCCTTTGTAAGGGCTGAAATATGTTTTTCCAGCAAAAGCATTCAATCGTAAAGAAGCGAAAGGAGACAGTCTTCCGTTTCTCGACGTTAAAACTGCAAAGGCTGGTCGGTTGTAGACTTGTAGCAAGTGTCCAAAAAAGACCTGATTTTTAAATGATCATTAATTATGCAAGCAGCTCATAAAACGGAGCTGCGTCCAAACACTTCCACCGGAACTACCGCTATTGCAACAATGACAATCCCCTAAAGGACAAAAAGCCCATATGTAATACTTATTACGATCGAGCGAATATCCGAAAAGTTTTGCTAAGAACTGCCTTAGCCTTCAGACTCAATCACTGGGTCCCTGTCCAAATAGAAAAATCGCGGCAGAGTAACTCTTCTCCTTACCATAAATGCAGGGGAGCTCAGAAATGATCGCCGGGTAGCTAAATCAAATTGGTATTCGCGTCGCTCACAAATCAGCCCATCGCTGCGCGTAGCATTGCATCGAGTATATGATCCTATCCCCAAAGAGGAGCAGACTACTGTGAACTATCGCACATAGTGTGCCAATTCTCCCTGCGCATATGTTAGTCATACGGGACGAGACCTGGGAACTCGTATTAATGAACGTAAACTAACTGTCCGTCGCCATTTGGTTGCATAGGTGGGATTAATCGATAGGAAAGAGAGCGCGAGAAAAGGAGACGGTTAGGAAAAATGACGAAAATCCACAAACAGTTCGAAGTGGTTCGAATTTGACTGTCAAAGCGGGCTCTAGATTCAAAGACTGGTTGTAAACAACATCAAAATATTATAGTAAGCTAAATATGGTGTCAATTCAATGCATACGCCATGTTTAGAGATCAAGGAAGCGAAATAACCAATAAAAATCCTAAACGGATGGATTTGGTGAACACACATAAGATTTAGCTGATGGATCTCAGGTCAAATAATTATATCACATGGTGGATCTTTCCTGAATAGCTATGATCTGAGAGATTGACTCCAAGTTGGCACATCGATTTCATCAAAAATCACATGAGGCAAAGAGTCGGTTTGTTGACCTAAAGCAAAAAGCCTGAATTCCTACGAAACACACACATGCCGCCAATGTGGCTAGCAAGGTAAAGGTACGCCAAATGAACCTGTATTAAAACCGATAACTCAGATGAATCACATTTTTAAAATTCATTTAGCCAAATGAGCATGAACGTTTTTTTTTAAAAGGCAAAAGTGTTTTTTGGAATTTAAACAAGTTATGTATTTACGCTGTAGAACGGCTCTGACGATGTCCGAAATTGTCCAACGTAGGCGTCATCTAGTCGATGCACTGTCAACGGCGGACAGCAACAATAAAGCAGTCGGAATTTCCAACTTTGTACATTATTCTTAAGATACCATGGTCTTTTCGTCAGCACGGTTCATACAGTAACTGTAATGGGTAGGTCTGCATCCAAATAAGGACAATGCAACTTCTAACATCACACCCGATATTAAGTCTATGACCAAGGATCTATAAACAAAAATAATGCATCGAAGAATCGTCTAGTACACGTTTTATCTCTCCAATATCTGTCCGAAAACGTAGTTTGTTTCTGTGACAATCTACCGACAGGCGAGGGGCACACCGAGGTGTTCGACAATTATATGATTTATCGCAGAGGTAGTCCTGAAACGGATAGGATCTCTGGTCTTCAAAATTCTGGACCAGTATTTGGAAGATAATTTTGTGGTTGTCTACCACGATCAACTGTTACTTTCAAAGAACGTATAAAAGTTTTCTTCCCGTACTTACAGGTTACGACGAAATAGGAATATCACACGCAGGTTTATTGAGGAATAAGGATTTCTCAATCAAATGCCCGAAACCAAAAAGTTTGTTCAGTTTTACAAACAAAAACAACCAAAATAAAAAATAAGGCCGCCAAAGGTAATTTATATGAAATGTAAATGAATTTAATAAGAATTATTTCGGATGATAATTTTTAAAATGCTCCTAAATTAATTTTCTCGAAACAAAACGCTAGACGGAATTTCGGTTGACATTTCATTTGTTAGCCCATCTACATATTATAGTTAAATGATAAAAATGATTAACACTAACACGTTAGAGAAAGAGGGGAGTTTCCAAGGAAAGGTATTTCCTGTTTGTTTTTTGCGAGTAAACTGGTAGCCGGGAAGACGCTGTCTAGGTCCTGGTGCAATCGCTCAACTTCGCTGGTCTTTATGACGACAAATGTGTCCCTCACGTAGCAGAGCCACATCCTGATTCGAAGTTTTGTACAACATCCTGTTCTAATCGCTGCCGCACTAGTTCTGCAAGCAGCCCCGTTATTGGCGAGCCCATTTTGGTGCATTTACTAGTTAATAGTACTTATCACCGAACTGACAATAATTATTGAGGCAAAGCATAAGCATGGCAGGAACATGCTGTGTTGAAATGCCAATGGGAGTTTGCTCTAGAAATCGAGCTACGCGGTCAATGACCAGGTCATGTGGTATGGAGGAAACAGGACAGCAACATCGAATGACAGGATGAATTCGTCAGGACTTACTTCAGGGCCTTGACAAATTTGCATGAAAACCTCAAAGTTTGTGATGCTGTATTATCATCCATTTGGAAGGTGCTTTACGTTTTTGTATAACCATTTGGCAGGAATGCAAGTAGGGATCCAATAAGGGACTCTATAATCCTCTACGGCTTATCTGTCTTGTGCACCTTCGGACGACCGTACGCACGTGCGAAACAGGGGTCACTGAGGGCCATAGATCTGCTATCATCGGTCTAGTGAACTTCAGTCGGGCAAACGCATTCAATTGCTTCTTGATTGTCGCGGACTGTTTCTTTCGTTGGGCCTACAGCGAGTAGCGCATAGGTTTCCCTGTAATCGATGATTCGGTTTGCCTTGTTGTCGTTGTCGGTCTTGTTAATAATAACAATTGCTCCTCCTTTGTCAGCAGACAAGATAACTATTTTGTCCTCTGTCCTAAGCGATTGTAACGCCTTCTTCCCTTCGATAAGTAGGGTTTGTTTATACGTCCTTTGTCAAATAACTGCAGTGGCGCAGCCAACGAAGATCCTGCAAAAGGTCCAGCACCTGAAGTAAGTACTGCCAAATGCATCCTATCGTTCGTTGTTGTTGCCCTGTTTCCTAGACACTACATGACCCAGCCCGATGTCTAGAGCAAATTCCATCGGCATTCCAACACAGCATGTCCCAGATACGCTTAAACTTTTCCTCAAGAAATATTGTCAGTTCGATGATAAGAACTATCAATAAGTAAAGGGCACCACAGTGGGCTCCCAATATCGGGGCTGCTTGCGTAATTAGTGTGGCTGCGACTAGAACAGGATGTTAGACAAAACTTCAAATCGAAATGCGGCTCAGCTACGTGAACGGCACATTTGTCCTCATAAAGACCAGCGAAGTTGAGCGATTGCACCAGGACCTAGATGGCGTCTTCCCGGCTTTACAGTTTACTCGCGATGATACAACGGGACATACCTTCCTGTTATAAGATGTCAGTATGCAATTACTTTGTGATGGCAAACTAGCAGTAATCGTCTACCAAAAACAATCTAGGGCTAAAATCATTCTTTACTATGGGAGTAATAATCCTGCGGCATATAAAAGTAGATGTATCCACACTTTTTTATATCGGGTCTACCGCATCCGCACCAGTAATGACTTACTTAAGAAAGAATTGGTCTACTTACATCGGTAATTTCGGTCCAAAGTATATCCTGCCGGTTTTGGAAAAAATTGTATCGGACGCCAGAGACAACCACCAAGCCCGAGCCTAATGGAGATAGAGTGTTGTTGAAATTCTATTCACTGGCGTACATTGAGGGAATTTCTGAAACACTCTCCCGGTAATTAAAACGTTTTGGCATCTCCACTTCGCATACGCCCGCGTCATCCCTACGCGAGGCATTATGCCGATTAAAGGTCCTGCTGTCCAAAGAACAAATAACGAACGTTATCTACCGCATCCCGTGCGCCAACTGACTTTGTGTTTATATTGGCCATACAGGCCGATGTCTTGGGACTCGCATGAATGAGCACAAGTTAGCTCTCCACCGGCGTGACCATCTGTCTATCGTGTTTGCGCACGCTCTTGAATATGACCACCGCTTCAACTGGGACAGTACTGAATTTATCGCAAGGGCTAACACCAGGCAGGCGAGAGAATTACTCGAAGCTTGGCATTCTGGCACGACCAGCATCAACCATCACGTCGACCTAGACGCACACGACGGCGACGAAATGTGTTGTACCGAAATGCTGGTTGGATTATCTTGCAGACGTCGGGTTACGCTCTCAATCGCCAGGTCATGTGGTATTGAGGAAAACAGGGCAACCACATGAAACGATAGAATACACTCATCAGGACTTAATTTCAGGTCCTGGATCTTCTGGAGGAATGCCTGAGAGTTTTTGATGCTATATTATGATCCTCTGGTGAGGTGCTTTAGGTGCCTGTACAACCATTTAGCGAGGTTGTAGGTGGGCGGTCCAATAAGTGGCACTATGTTCCTCAATGGCGTACCTTCTTTGTGCACCTTTGGGAGGCCATATGCATGGGCTATTTGGGGGTCGTTGAGAGTCATACATCGGGAGTCATCGGGGGTTATGTGTTTCAATCGAGTGAGCTCATTCATCTTCTTTTTTACAGCTGCGGCTTGCTTTTTAGTCGGGTCCTCCGCGAGTGGTGCAAAGGCTTCACTGTCGCTAAAGACTTGCTTCGCCTTGTTGACGTAATCACTCTTCTGCATAACGACGGTCGCGCCACCTTTGTCAGCAGACACAATCACAATACTGTCGTCTGTCTTAAAAGACTGCAACCCTATTTCTTCATCGATGCCTAAGACTTAGTGTTGCTTCTTTTGTCAAAGTAGACCAGTGGCACAGCTGCGTATGTCTGCGCGCATTTCTTCAGTCACAGCAGAGGTCAGTAAAATAGATGCAAGGTTCGCGAAGAAGTTTGTGGGCGCAGCGTCAGTGTGGCTGAATTGAAAATAAAAGCGAATATTTGAGTCCAGCAACACAAATGAGAAAAAAGGTGATCTCTGGTTGTACTGTCCTGACGTTTAAAAAACAATCAAGCTTTCATTGTTGGATGTGAGCATCGTACGACGTCACACAGTATTTGTAGGAGGAGGAATTACAGTCCTGTTAACGCGGTGTTAATTGTATGGGGGAGTCTTTAATCGGTTTTGGTGCTGCTCCCCCGGCTACGCACATGGCTCCTCTCTGTAGCTGCTGTGGCAGAGCGGGAAAAATGGTGACTACTGTCAATTTGCCTGTCTCTCGTCCCGGGGGAAGGGCATTTGAAGGTTGGTGCTCATCGTCCGCATTCACGTTAATTCTATTTGACGTCCTGAGTTGTTAGGCTATATTGCATCCCTTTTGGACGCATTTTTATCGTCTGTCAGAGTATTGATTCCGACAGCTGTATTAATGGCTTCGCCTTCGCGGGTCCGAATTTCAGTGTGGCTACGCATAGGTCCGTCGTAGGTTCTCCCGAGTTTGGATTTGTTTCTGACCTAACTTCGCGCTTGCTCTTTCGTTCGTAGAGCTGCGTCCGGAGGGCTTGGTGGGCTGCGGATAGGGCGGCACAATGGTTTATTGAGGTGGTCTCTGTATGCTAAGCATTAATTGTTTCACTGGCCATGTGTTTTTGGTCTATTTTGTGGAGGTTGTTGTTGTTGCGATAACGGTAGGCTCGATGGAAAAGATTTCACACACAGTTTCTTCTGTAAGCTGCAGGGTCGTTGCTTTCATAGATGAGGATCATCTCAGAATTAGAGTCTTTTCTGTGGACGCTTGTTGCAAGGCTACCATCGCTCAACTTCTGTACCCTCACGTCCAGAAACGTCAAGCTGTCTCCAATTGCCACTTCGTGGGTAAACTGTATGGCTGTCCTCAACGTAGCGAAGACATCGTTTTGGCCTGATAGTTTGGAATACTGTCCCTTACAGTCGCTGCAAAACTAGTTCGGAAAGCATTCCTGATATTGAAGAACCTGTGGCAGTTCGCGTCTCCTTGTCTTCCGCCTTTGTCACGCTGCCTTCCGGGCCGCCTCAAACTCCTTGTCGATACGCTGCTGGGAGGCGCGAGGCTGATCACTAGCCTCGCAAGTGCTCGAAGCCACTCAACGCTGTCCCTCATCTGATTGGCTAGAAGACGCTGAAACTAAAGGCACACACGAGCTTGGTCTCAACACCTCGACGTCAGATACAAAAACAGCACAACTAGCCTGGAGGGCGTGCTCGCGGCGACTGCTTACAGAGCCTTTGTGTATGCTCTGCTACAGCAGTAAAGGTTGTCCAAACCCAATCAGTCTTCCCTGACTTTTGATATGGGAACCCCTGTCTTGTCGAACACACCACCTTCTACAAGCCCATCGGAGTTCCTTTTACCTGTTGGTGGTAGTTTTCATGGAATTGACAATAGTTCCTAGGACAAAGTTTAAGAAATTCTTTAGCACGCTGTGTTAAAATCTAAATAGAATGGTTCTGTAGGCGTTGGGTTACGCGCTAAATAGCCTAATCATCTGGTATGGATGAGAACAAGGCAACGGCGTTAAAGGACAGGAGGTATTCATTAGTACTTACTAAGGGCCCCTGTCTGCGGTGAAGAAGTACTGGGGAGTTGTTAATGCTGCGGTCCGATCAATGAGTGAACAGCTTTAGGTGGGTGCGCAACCACTTAGCTATATTGTACGTAGGTGATCGGATGAGTGGCATTATGATCCTCAGCGGGACATCCAACTTGTTCCTTTTTAGATGTCATACGCGTGTGCGATAATGTGATCACTGACGGACATCAGGTGGGAGTCATCTGGACTGACACATTTCAGACGACCGACCTAGTTAACTTTCATCTTGGTGGGTGCGGCCGGCTTTGTCATCGGGTCTTAGCCGCGAAGGCTATAGGCCTCCTTGTCACTAAAGGCTTCACTCGCCACGTTAAAATAATCAATTTTGAAGAAAGAGACACGATCGACGGGACAATAGACTTATTAGCCTGACGGTTCGGATTCCTATTTGAATCCATAATCAGAGACAAAAAGGCAGAAACGGGCGGTTGTTGCACAAGGGACTGCGGTATTTAAAAGATGCAGTAGCCATGCTACCGCATACCTATGAACATTCACGGCTCCCCCCTTCATCCGGCATCGTCGCACTTGGTGTGACCATTGCTTGATGGCCGACATTCGAGTCGATAATTGCTGCAATTTCATCACGTGCGTTGGATTTTGGCGTGATAATTGCCCAAACATCTGACGAACCGACCCCGGTGTTGGGAAAAGTGTTCACCTCTGCGCTCCACGCATGGCTTGTTACTCCGCCCAGGCGATATTTCAGCCCGCAGTATGGAGTGGGAAGATCGTTGCACTTGTTGATGTACTGCGGGCCAGTAAACCATGATTCCAGTAGCTCCCGGCTCACGCGGTTGTCACCTCTTGCGAGAATTTCGGCCTCATCGGATTTGAATGTGTGGGCGAATCTCGTCGAATGAGCCGCAACTTGAGAGCTGGCGTCATTTGTGCGCACCGCTGCCGCGTGTTCGGCCATTCTCGTTCGATGCTGTCTGTCGGTTTCTCCGACATAGTTTCTTTGTTCGCAATTGCGCCAATTCCGATAAACGACTCCAGACGTTTCTAGCCGTGGCAGTGGGTCTTTCGGCTTCATGACCAAACGCCTGATGGTTGCCTCCGTTCTGTGTGCCACTCCAACCCCGAGTGGTGCGAGAAGGCGGTCGACAGCTTCCGAAACGTTCCTGACATACGGAATTGTCCGCCAAGATTTGGTGTCCGTGCGGTTAGGCCTTTCGTCCCTTTTGCGTATGCACCGGTCGACGAAGTTGCGTGGGTAGCCATTGGCTGTGAAAACTCGTGGGAGTTATTGTAGTTCGGCAATTTTGTCTTCCGGCTTACTGCAGTGCATTTCGACACGTCGATAGAGCGTCCATACACAACTGCGTTTGTGGCAGATTGGGTGGTTACTGTTGAAGTTCAGTACTTGCATCGTATTTGTCGCTTTCCAGAACACTTTGGTTTTCAGTTCACCACAATATTTGCGGCATACGAGGACATCCAGGAAGGCCAGCTGGTTGTTATCTTCCTCCTCCATCGTACATTGACTAGCCGGGAAGACGGCGTTGAGATATACATGGCCGAACACGCGGCAGCGGTGCGCAGAAATGACGCCAGCTCTCAAGTTGCGACTCATTCGACGAGATTCGGCCACACATTCAAATCCGATGAGGCCGAACTTCTCGCAAGAGGTGACAACCGCGTGAGCCGGGAGCTACTGAAATCATGGTTTACTGGCCCCCAGTACATTAACAAGTGCAACGATCTTCCCACTCCATACTCCGTACTGAAACTTCGCCTGGGCGGAGTAACAAGCCATGCGTGGAGCGCAGAGGTGAACACTTTTCCCAACACCGGGGTCGGTGCGTCAGATGGTTGAGCAATTATCACGCCAAAATCCAACGCACGTGATGAAATTGCAGCAATTATCGACTCGAATGTCGGCCATCAAGCAATGATGACACCAAGTGCGACGATCCCGGATGAAGGGGGGAGCAGTGAATGTTCATAGGTATGCGGTAGCATGGCTACTGCATCCTTTAAATGCCGCAGTCCCTTGTGAAACAACCGCCTGTTTCTGCCTTTTTGTCTCTGATTATGGATTCAAATAGGAATCCGACACGTCAGGCTAATTAAGCTCTTATCCCGGCGATCGTGTCTCCTTCTTCAAGACTACTTCCTGGGACTCGTCTCTTCGCTTCTATTGGTAGTCAATTTTGTTAATGATGACAGCTGCGCCAGACCTGTCAGCGAGCCCGCGTTGTCCGATTCCACTGATCGTAGTCCTTGTGCTTCTTCGGCCGGTTGAATTTTTTGACGTTATTTTTCCGAAGGATACCGTTGGCGCAGCTTTTTATGTCCGCTCCTCAAAACGCGGCTTGCCCACCTGTGTCGGTGGTTGCGATCGAACAGATATCCGATCAGTTTTGTAAAGACCGTCTCAGGCAACGGACACTGTCACATGGCCCCACCCACATTGGCGATATTGTGACCATAAGATTATATTCCCTGCCATATATGTGTCAATCACTGAAATAATCGCCCGCAGTTAAATCGCTCGTTGCCCACAAACCAGCATCTTCACTACGTGCAGCGCTATCTCGAGTGAAGCATTCCATCCTTAGAGAGCAACAAACGAATGTAATTTGCTGCATTTTTTCAGCAAGTTGCTCCTGCGTTTATGTTGGTCATGCGGGTCGACGCCTGGGTACCCGAAACAATGAACACAAATGGGCTACCCGTGCACTCAAGTACGACCACCGATTCAATCGGGATGGCACTGAGTTCTTCGTCCTGGCTAACACAAATCGAGCGATGGGATTTCTCGGGACTTGGTACCCTAATGCGTGTAGTATGAACCGGCATGTTGACCCGGATGCCCACTACGAGGGTCTACGTTCACGGCTGACTGACAGCTGTCCTAATCACGCATAAACGACCGAGAATACAGCCGCCCGCATTGCAACTGATCCACCACCAACTCTCCCCTTCCTGCACAGGGTGCTGTAGTTGTTCCGTGTCCTCTCCCTTGCCCTCTTCTTCACTTATAGTCTTACCATGACTTCCGGATCCCCCCTCACACGTCAGTGGTCTGCCTGTCCTATCACGCCGACTGGTCTACCCTGACGATCTAACTTTCTTACTTGTTTTCATTTCGTTCGACAACGGGTTGTTGTCAACAGCTCGAAACTTCACGAGTAGAACTCGACTTTTACAAGGAACCTCTCCCACTTTTCATTATATCTACTCGGAATGCTTATCACCTCTGATCTGCAATACATATATATATATATATATATATTGCTGATAGAAGATATATATATATATATATATATATATATATCCTGTTCATCATCCACCAAGAAAGATAAAGAATAAAAGAAGACGATTCCATGGACAACACTGTATTGGTGCTAGCTTCTCAGAAACTTCCTCGTTTCCATCATCAGAGAAGCATTAGGAAGTTCGTTCCTCCTAGCACAGAGCGGTTTTGTCTCGCCGCCTGTCTCGTGTTATAGGCATGCTCGATGCACGAACCCTGACCTGCCTGATGGCGTACGATTGGCTTCGGTCTCTCCGTGGCCGGCCGCTGGGGCGCTCGTGTGACCTCTGTTCCCTGCCCGGCCGCCGTTGTCGCTGATACGTCCGTGTCCCCGTGGGCCCTCCCCCATAATCTTACTGGCTGATCAGCCGCCGTTGTATGCGTGAATCGCGGTCGGCTGTTTAAGCGCGTCGGTGGGTTGCTGTCTCGCGTCGGTCGTCTGATCCTCGGTTAGCTCTCTCCCCCTGATGTGAAGGTGGCAACTGTTGGGACAGCCGCGATTTGTTCGCCAGTGCCGTCGGCTCCGTCCGGACTCACTGTAGCCTCACACGTAGCGCCTGGTATGTCAGATGAAGATCAATGGCTCTGTTGACTGTGTTAACTGAGAACCAACTTTCCAGAACCAGTGTGGACATCTTGTCGCTGGCTCGGGCGATGACGCTTGCCTTCCGTTGTAGGGGGGCATTTACCAGTGACAGCTTATCCTCGCCTTTGACTACAAGCTGGTGCTCGTGCAATCTTGGCAGAGGTGATTGTCCGTTTCACCAACATACCTCGCAATGCAAACTTGGCAAGGCATGCTGTAGACCACTGCTGATTGTTCCGTTGCCGGTAGCTGGTCTTTGGGCCTCATTATCTGCTGCTTGATAGTAGATACCGGTGTATAGACCATCCCAATCCCAAAAGGGCTAAGGATGCTTGCTTATGTCTCAGAACATTCCACATGTAGGGGGTTGCGAGCCAGAACGTCGGCTACTCATCGTTAGATCGTTCGAGGTTAAGTCCCCTTCGGCACTCACGTATGAAGGATCGTGGGTAACCACTGGCTGTGAATAGGGAATGTAGGTACTTCACTTCCTCCCTTCTCCCGTCGTCGTCACTATAGTGTGTTTGAACTCGTTGAAAAAGATCCCTGGCTCATTTGTGTTTGTGACCATTGGGTTGGTTACTCCGGAATTGAAGGATGCGTATAGAATTCGTTGCCTTTTGGCATACGGTACTTCTGATCCCCCCATTAGCCATCCTTGCGAGGTTTACGTCAAGGAAGGACAACTGATTGCTGTTGTCCTCCTCCATTTTAAATTGTATGTCAGGTAATATTGAGTTCAACAAGAACTTGAAGTCTTGAACGTCGTTCCTCTTGATTACGACAAACGTGTCGTCGACGTATCTGGCCCAGAATTTTGGGGAGTAAGAACTAAGGACCAGACGTTCCAGCCTCTGCAGATCAGCCTCGGCAATCAGTCCAGACAGCGGGGAGCCCATCGGTGTTCCCACAGCTCGTTTTTCCTGGCAACCTGGTCATTTCAGTCCTAGAAGACATCCAGAGAGAATTAGGTCATGTTGGACACACGAAAACGGAGGCCGCGGTCAGACAATGTTTCTTGTGTCCGCACCTGCGGGAACAGGTCACTGCGTGCTGCAACACATGTCCGAAGTGTGCATCTTTTAAGGGTTCAACCACCTGACGTAAGGCACCACTCCAACCAATGATTACAGGATTCCCCTCGAGCGTGTGAGCATAGATGTGATTGGGCCACTGCACTTCCCGACAGCAAGTAACCGTTACATACTGGTAATGGGCAGAATAGTATTACCGACAAAGACAAGGGAGACAGTCTCCCTTGTCAATAGAAGCGAAGAGCCGAGTCCCAGGAAGTAGTCTTGAAGAAGTAGACACGATCGCCGGGACAAGAACTTTATTAGCCTGACGTTTCGGATTCCTACTCGAATCCATCATCAGAGACAAAAGAGCAGAAACGGGTGGTCACCCGTTGGGCATCAGCGTCAGGGTCATTTCTCGGGGGGTGATATACTGTCAATATATCGAGACGTTGAGAGCCCGTTGCTCTTATGGTCAGCCAGAATGCTTCGGTAATACAAGTCAGTTGGGCAGTTTTTTCTGAAACGTGCAAGCCATTCTTAACAAATGTTACTATGCCTCCACCCCTTCTGTTTTCTCTGTCTCGGCGGAACAGTTGAAATCCTGGGAATTCATACGTGATGCACATATACCAGACGGTCCAACCTTTACGCCACATTATGACAAACTTAAACTTACGGAGGACGACTTCCTCTTTCGACAGAGGATTCCCCCTCTATCATCTCAACCCGCCTGGTCACCGAACCTATAGCTGAGATCGAGGTAGGTGATAATCATGATCTGACAACCAATGGCTCGAGGACAGGGCCACATCTTGAGGAGGTTGGAGTTATAAAGGACAGGTTTGATCGTAAACCCGGTTGTTGAAATCGAAGAAAGTTCTGAAACACAATTCCAGGAGTTCGATGAGGTGCGTCCATTTAAGCCGTTGATCAGTTTCATCATACTTCTCCTGGAGAAACTCTTCAATGGTGCTGATGGCAAGGCCGTTTGGAATGGAGGTGAATAAGGAGACCACAGTAAACAATACCATCATCTCATCTGGCTCTATTTCTAGATGCCTGAGAATCCTCAAAAACTGCTAAGACAATTACACCGTCCATTCAGAATCCTCGGTCCGGAAACGGAATCGTTGGTAAAGTCATTTCGACAGTCCAAATGTCGGGTCGCTGCGCAAGGAGACTATGGGGCGTAGAAGTACTCCTGGTTTATGCACTTTTGGCAGACTGTAGAATCGCGCCATGGCGGCATCGCTGGCTTCAGCGGCCAGTGTTTTCCGCCTCCTGAGGGCCCCTGTCTTCCTTACCTTGTCTATCGCCTTGTTTGCACTACTCAAGTGCTTCTTGAATTCTCCAGTGTCAAAAGCTTATAGGCAACTTCGTCCTGCAACAGACCTTCCACTTTCGCCGTGAATTCTGTCTTGTCCATGACACCCATCGAGCGTCACTTGTCGGCGGGCAGGGTGATGATATCCCTCATCTTCCAAATTCTCAGGCGTTTTCGGTCTTCTGCTTCAGATATCACTCTTTGAGGTTCTTGCCGCAGCAGAATAGTTGAAACTGCCATTAGAAGAGACGAGACGAGCCCCAAGAAGTAGTCTTAAGAAGGAGACACGATCGCCGGGACAAGAGCTTAATTAGCCTGACGTTTCGGATTTCTGCTCAAATCAATTATCAGAAACAAAAGCAGATACGGGTGATTCATGTACTAGGGGCTGCAGTATTTATAGGATGCAGTATGCAATGCTACCGCATACCAATGAACATTCACGGCTCCCCCCTTCATCCGGGATTGTCGCACTTAGTATGATCATTGCTTGATGGCCGACATTCGACTCGATAATTGCTGCAATTTCATCACGTGCGTTGGATGTTGGCGTGATGATTACTCGACCATCTGACGCACCGACCCCGGTGTTTAGAAAAGTGTTCACCTCTGAGCTCCCCGCATGGCTTGTTAATCCGCCCAGGCGAAGTTTCAGCACGGAGTACGGAGTGAGAAGATCGTTGCACTTGTTGATGGACTGGGGGTCAGTAAACCATGATTCCAGTAGCTCCCGGCTCACGAGATAATTTATCTGGACCTCGAATGTCCACTAATGTTGATATATATATATATATATATATATATATATATATATATATATTATATCGTCTCGGAATGCCAACCACTTCTACTCTGCATATATATATATAACCTATGAGTGCGCCATCTTCGGGTTAACTGAACAACTCAAGGCCCAACAGAACCAAGATATCGTCTGACCGGAATGGTGAGTAAAGTTCCAACACAGTTAATATTCCCGAACGCAAGTGAGAGGACGATGATCACGTGTCTCAGCGGTAGTGCGCATTACTCAGTTAAAAAATGTCTTGGGTTTGTGTCCCAGGTCAAAATGATTCACAAAGAAAACTTGTTATTGTTATTATTCATTTTATTTCATTCAAACGAACAGCTCAATTGCATGCTTGTGCCTGCGATAATTACTTTGAAATCATGATCAAAATTTGCTGTTTAGGTTGACGAGAAACTTTTAAGAAATTGAACATTGTTACTGGCTTCTGCAAGCCTATTCAACTAACTTGCATAATAGCATCCATTTTATGGGCTCAGACATCCACGTCTATCAAGACGTTAAGTAATGGCAGGATTTAGTAAAACTGTACAATTTCTTCAAGCATGGAGGTTAGGTACACGGCAGTGATCATTAATAATTTACATGACGCGTCGCATTTGTCGTTGTAAAGGTGCAAATCATAAAGCAACTGAGCAATTTATTGGATTTTTACTGCCAACATATCCGTCATTTACGGAGGGACCTCGATTAATTAGTTGTCTGCACGTATTGATGCTCGTTTTTGCTGGAACTTATACGAATGTACAAGATGTCTTGGCACTTCTACGGCATGATATTTAAGATTAAATAAAATCTTTTCTAGCGTACTGACATTCCAAATTGAGAAGGTAATTTGGGCTCACGAATACACAGTCAACACTCACATACCAAAAAGACGAATCCGCGGAGACCTGGTCGGAAATCTAAACGAAATCAATTACATATTCGTATACATTTGGTGCCCAACGACCAGACAGAGCAAGGTATTAATAAACGGTTTGCGCATATTCCTTGATTCCGCACCTTTAAACCTGGCAACGTATCGGTTCCTCGTATAAAGTGCCAAGTGTTTAACTACAATCCGAAGACCCATTGAAAAAATAGTCTGGACCTTCACCTTATAAAAGACTGAAATCCTGACGGCGAACGTTGGCCCGTAGAACTGTTTGGTGTCGGTGTTTATGTCATTTTGTTTTGGAAGTACCCCGTATACAGCCACCAAATCAAGACAAATGGGGTTCAGTTGTATTTTTTACAAGAAACGTTTATAAATGAGAGAACGGTCTGAGCGGACGACCCGATGCCAAATGAAGCTTTGTAAAATGAGTTATAGGCAAGGTTATGCTTTGAAGAGGTCCGAAAGAAGGTATCCAGGGGGTAATCGTCCTGTCTGGTTAATGCAAATTTTAAGAAAAGATACAAACAAAAAATTAGAAAGGGAATTTTTAGTGAAACTGTACACAGCTGTATGATTACTCAAAACGTCAAAATTGGAAAAGGACTGAAAAGCGCACGTTTATTAACGCATGCTTCACTGCAAATCTATCGGAAAGTTTTCGCTTTCAGTTTAATTTAAAACCATCATTGACGGTTGAGAAAGTACAAATTGCTTAGTCATTCCACATCTTATATATGGCACTGAACACCAGTTATTCTAAGAATAACGAACAATTGGTACACAACGCACATAAACGACAATGGAGGTCAAGACATGGTTTGATGTGTGCCAGACGGAATTTATATCAACACGAAATAAATGAAAACAAAGCGATATGGAACTTGCAACAGTCTCTTGATTTCTTGTTTTTATGGATTTGTCAACATCGTAATAGACCCTCAGGGTAAATATATTCTAGATATTTCCATATGCACATTATAGCAGGTGTCAGTCGAGTGCGCACGCCATCACAGGTCTGTTGTGGAAAGCTTTCCGCGCAAAAACGTCCAATTCTGTTAATAAGGTTGTGTTCCTAGCTACATAGTCCATGTCGCAATTCGCATCCACGACACGGTAGACAAGTTGCGAGAGTTTAGGAAATCGCAGATCCGTTAAACGAAGAGTATTTGCAAGCCTCCGGTCATACAGGTAGTTCACAGTTGCTTTTGCAGGCACCCGTGCCAATAAAAATTGTAGGATTGTATGTGTTTTTTCGGTAGCAACTCCAGGCCTTTTTAATTCCCACTCCTTTATAGATTAATGAATACACACCAAATTAGTAGGAATCATGTTTGGAAACAGCATCCATTTCCATTATAAATTTTAAAACCGACGCAAGACAGTATGATAACTATTTAATTTTGAACTTGTCGCTTTTTTTATAGATGTATGCGGGCTTTGGCAAAATCCATGCATCATTTAAGAGGGCAATTTCTAACCTTTACAGCCAACTTCAAGGAAAGGCTCCGGAACTTAATCAAACATTGAAATTGGATTACATTTGCTTCATGCAAAATACGCAAAACAATACAGTCCTTGATTCTCAACGATGTCGGACTTTTCATCCGGAAATCAACCCATTGCATATTGCTTTGTCTTTTCTCATATCTCAGTGGAAACAGTCTTGTCATGCAGCCCTCCACGAATTCAGATATGTGGATTTGGTTATTGTACCTTGGGCACCGATCTCTTCCTGCAGGTAAATGAATAAGAGGACGTTAATCTGTGTAAATAAAGTGCTGAGAACGTGTGTTTCTAATTATGCCAGGTCAGGCTTGTTCTGCATAAACAATAATGGGCAAAGTGTGAAAAATCTACCTGTAAGCAATGTTGATGTTACCCCGCTGTAACGTGACGCGGCAAGATACTGTTCTTTAGTTCAGAGAAAACAATTTAACAGCGAATGCATTGCAGTTTGAATGCTGAATTCTGCTAACTGTGCGCTTAATCGCTAGTGAAACACCAAACCCGAGTTGTGTGCATGAGTTTCCCGTTTGAGCAGGCGTGTTCTTGAACAGCTTTTTCAGCATTACACTGTGGGCATGCGATTTGTTGGAGATTGGAGTTAGCAGGCGGAATGATAATGACCTTCATAGACACACATTCTATGTGCTACTACATGAAATGTCGACTGGCATTCTGCGATATGCCATCAGCTGGAGATTACTTGTAAGAACAGTAGCAAAATTATCTTGAAAGATATTTCAGTCACGTCATGGAGTCGATTTTGAGTGGGCTCCTTTTCGTCATTACTTAGAAAATACCAAAATTTCAGATCGATCGTTGATGAACTTACAAATTCAAATATAATTTATAGGTGTTATGGAAAATAACAAATAATTCATGTTGACTTCATTGTGAAAAACTGTGAAATATATTTCTGTGAAAAATTTGGACAAAACTCTCCTCCTAGATTCTATGTATTGCCACTCTATATCTGCTATAGATTTTATATTTGAAGAAAATGTAAACTTTATTATCTTATGAGTAGTAGAACTCATAGTGGTATGCAGCGTTTTTTGTGATTGAGCACATGTTGACACAAACGGCATGTCAAAGAACACGACATCACCATGTAGAATAATGGAAAGCGGTCGTCAACTGGCAAAAATATTCATTAAACGCACTAACATGTCATGTCTATGAATGTCAAAGCAATGTTTTAACACTAATGCTAAACGTAGAGAATGCTAATACTATTGCACGTAAACTGCAGTCGTTTTTTTTTCTTTGAATTAGGCAATTTTGTCATTACTAAGGCGCATATGTTTGGGAAAGTAATGATTTACATTTTACATAAAACAGCTGTTTACTTGGCATGTTTTTATACCGTCTTAAAAAGGATGCGAACTTATAAAGCTGGTGGGATGGCACACAAAAAGTTACCATTGTAAACTCGATGGTAAACTGCATTGTCGTTTTGGACAGGTTTAAAAATTGGGATTCTAATAGCCCGGAATTTCCTTAGGCAATTACGTTCATCATATTCCTTTAATGCACAGAAGGGTAAAAAGAGTAAATGCAATTAAAAATGGGAATATACCAAATATTATCAGACACGCGTTTCCACAACATGCAAAGACGAGCAAAAAAATCGTGTTGAACCCCATAGCGTGTTTTACCCAGTGTTAACTTCACACAAGCACGTTCTTAAAAAGACATGCAGTGAGCCAATAATACTCCATTATGCTGCATAATTATGCATCTAGTAAGTAATTCGTCTCAGTTTTTTGAAGGGCGATCGTGGTTTAGTCACTAATTATTATGCATTTTATAATATGGCAGTTTTGGATACGAGGCAGGTTTAGAAAATGTTGTTTGTTTTTAAACAACTACTTATATAGCACACTTTACGACGAATATACATATTGCATGCATATTACTTGCACCCATTTGCGAAAAATATAGTAAGACTCGTCACGCACTTGTCGTATTAAACCGTGCATTTTAGAGATATTTACGAAATGCAGTTAAACTACTCGTAAATTATGTAATCATTGCTGTGTTTAGAGACTGAATATATATAAAATCTGCAAACGTGTTCCCATCTGATCGATAGTATTGGATAAACACTGTTAACAATGTGTAGAAGTGGCGACATTAGGACAGAGCATCGGCCGGCAAAATGCTCACACGTATTTCTCACGTGCTGATATGCACCTTTGTCAATTAGCAACCCTGACATTAATTACAGACGTTCCCATAAAAGGACATATTCTCTACGGTGAACCGCATCTGGAACATTACATCTGCTGAATATCCTGTCTATTCTGTGCCTTGGCCGGTAGAACCAATGCCAAAATAATACCGGGCTTGTCAGTATGCAAAAGAAGGCAAAACCAGTAGTATAGAATTTTGCTACTGTACTACTAGCTACACGTTAGCTGCTTGCGAATACTAAGCGGTTATTCCGCAGAAGGTGATGGATTTCAGTTCAAATATTCACATTAAACTGCTGACCATGCCAGAAAATGATTGTTCCGAAATGCCTACTCCACGTTCGAACATTAATTTCCTCGAAAATTAAAAAAGGCAAACATCGAACCAAACCTCTCACAGCTGTGTCATGCAGCGGCAGAAAATCTGCGAAAGAGGCTCCTATGGGCTTTTATCTACTATCTGCGCTGTTAGTATCGAATCTCTTTACCCCAAAGTAAACCTACTGTATGTTTCGACGACCCACTTCGTCAAATGACATAGGCCCTGAATCGGATAATTTGGATTCTTCCGTAGAGTATGTGTCTTCTGCAAAGCTAACACCAGCCTTCGTCCTTGTGTTGCTTTCCGGGGAATAGAATGATCGATTGCTTTAAGTATATTGCCCCTGGTATTTTAACCGACGCGATTTGAATCAGACTATCAAGCATGTCCAGGGATGCCTGATTTCACCATTGTCTATTCATCTTCTACCAACCCAGTTCATGTACGAGACAACCTCCTTTCTTTATCCACATCTTACCTGTAGGTTTCATTGTGCTTCTAAGGATAAACCGTCTACTGGCTGCATGCACTACAATTTGCTGTGCTCCGAGTTCAGTTATAGACTATGACTTTTGTAAATTTGTGTTCATATGGTGCAAAAAGTGGTGGGCAGCCGACAGTCCGACAGCAGGGAACGACGACGTCTAATACATGCGTCACAGGAACGTAGGCACAGAGACGTTAACGGACAGTGGGGAACTTAATTGTCAGAATCTCAATTAATAATCAACCCATTGAGACCCGAGTACCCTCCCCCGCAACCCCACATCACCGGCCAACTATGGTACCTATGTCGCCGTATTAACGTTTATCTCCCAAAATATAAAGGATGAAGCTCATGCGGAGGAAAACCAAAGAATACCGCGTTTTCAATGGTGTTTATTTAAACAACGTCGTTGAAGATGTCACATATCACTCAGACGCACTGCGTTCCCTGTCCTTCTGCACTCACACATACAATGATTACTTCATGACCTGTTTTAAAACACGACAATATGCGTTTGGCAAAGTAGTTGAGAAGAATTTATCATATGAGACCTCTCTGATTTCAACAAGAAGCTCACCCCCTCCCCCGTCGTTTCACTCAAGGCGCGCCTATCGCCGACTGCAGTGGCCTGTAGCCTGAGCTGCTTGTATAAAAGCAAATGTAGCACAAGCACTTGACTTGAGTAGCGATTACCCGATCAACCACATATACACGACATTTCGACATTGTTGCTGATAATGCCTACAGCAAAGCGACAGTAGGGACGGTGACGTGCAAGTGAATTCTTGGACAAATTTTGCCGCACTCTATTTTTCACCCCATATGAGCACGGTGGCGTGACAAATTCACGCTGACTAGAGGCGCGAGAGGACACAGGCGGCTTACGCGGTGACAATCTACACCTGGGCGTACCCCCGCACCCCCTGGACCACAGTGATTTTATAGAACCAGAAAAAGAGGGGCATGAGCACGCACCTGGGCATGCCACCGAGTATTCTCCTTTGCATTTTATTATGGTCGTGCTTTCCCGATAACGTCTAAGGCGCCACGACCTACCTCCGATGTTGGTCCAGCGGACCTACCACGTGGTCTGTTTTAGGGTATGAGCATATGTGTGTGAGTAAGGATCAACAGTTTGTTTGTCGGGACGCAGTATATTGAGCAGGTAAACAAAGTTGCCTAGGGCGAATGCCTATCCGTGCAAAGTCGCTAACCATAGGCCAATTTTCATCTTTCGGATCTGATGTGGTTACAAACAATACATACATATTGGAAAAAGAGTTAATTACTCGGGATGCGGGTCGCCGAACGCATCAGAAAATCGAGTAAGGCGATTCACTCGGAAAAACACAGACGTAGTTTCACGTGCAGCGATGCTGCGGTCCGTAACAACGGTGTCAGGTTTACTTATTTTTGCTGGTCGACGGCTGCATACCCGTCAAACGTGGGTCCACTTATTTCGCAGGTAGTCCTCACAGAAGGCCGTTCCACTATTCAATACACGCGTACGAGACGGGTAAGTCAATGAGAAACCGTACAACACCTGAAGTCCACGTTAGTAACCCGCTCTTATCAGTTGCTCACCAGTTGCCAGAAATGCTCTGGATTAGGAAAAAATTCGCACATTAAAAATTTAAAGCAAATCCCAGTAAACAGTGATATCCTAGAAACGAGGCCAGATAAGGTAAATGGTGTTTGTTTGCTGGACGGGGTCGACTGGACTAAAAAATACAGTCAGTTTTGTCGGACCAAGAAGAGCTCCGAAGGCTGAATTGGAGACATGTTGAGCAGATGAGGTCGTGGCTTGAGAGGACTAGAAGCGAACGGTTTTATAAGCGAACACGACCTTAAGCATATCTGACTCGTCTGTACGCACATATCTCAATTATAAGGATAGCCAAAGATTAGCAAATATGTTGCACCAAATCGTCCAATCCTACGAATACATTGTCTCTTTTCAACAGGATATCGGAGTGCTGGCGGCCGCTCTCAAGTGAATATTATTGCCATGTACTTCCAACGTGTAGTTTCAATTCGGCTACAATCCATGTAGATAGATGGACGGAGTCGCTATGGACTCATTCTTGATTCCCTTTTAGATAATACCTTCCTTTGCAAACTATAGACTCTCGGGTTTTCTTGCCATATCAACGGTCTGAGGTAATATGGGCACCCCATGAATGATGTATTCGCAGTTGCTCCTGAAAACAAGACGTGTCGGATCTACTGGATAAAATAACTCAGGAACGTCCATCAATTAAATTTACTCTGTAAGATGATCAATCCAGAGCACTCCCCTTTCTGGGTGCACATTGAAGTAGAACGCCTGACAGTAGTATTCGACTAAGCGTTTATCGGGTAATACAACACGTTTTGGAATTACCTACCATCGAACTTGAAGCGTGATTTAGTCTGCAGTTTGAAACAAAGAGTAAAAAGGATCTGCTAGAATGGTAGCGTTGAGGGAGAACTTGGTGTTGTCCACAGTCGCCACCGTCAGAACGGGTACCCCGATCGATTAATTGATAAATACATGATCGAAAGATCGCCTGACTACCATTGTTCCAACAATTTGGACTTCAATTCCGGGTCCGCCAAGCTGCTTGTTTACCCTCAACAAGGCACCTGAGCAAACATCTCAGCTTATGCGATAGCACCTGGGTGCAGTGTTGTTCCCAAACCCCACTTCTGGCTTAAACGTCTTCCGTCCGTACCGAGTCACAAAGGCTAGCATTATTATCATCACCTTTGGTATGGTTGGTCGGCTGCTCTCAAACGCGGAGCCAGTTCGCACTGATTTTCGTCGGTGTACTGAAAACAATGCCGTCCACGCACATACTTCTCCTATGGAGCCTTATTGGTTTGCGCATGCACAGGTCCGTTATGTTAGGAAAAGCCCTTTTTCGTGACAATAGTGCATTACGTGATTTCGTGTATTTCGTGTATTACGTGATTACGTGATTTCGTGCATTTCGATTACTTTCCTAATGCTGTGTATCTTCGATGGCCCATTCGTTTGAGCACGCCTTTGTATAGCACTTGTAGGCTTGGATATAGCATTCCTGGAACATTAAAAATGTTTACATTTTTATCACACGGCGACATGTCTGCCTTTATAAACAAACAGTTATTCGCGCACTTGACACTGGCTGCCGTTAATTTAACATGAATATTAGCTATTGTGAAATTTCGCTTAGGATTACCACGTTCCTTGGTTTTACTTACCTTAGCTGGATAGATAGGTCATCTGATTGTTGTTCTCTATATTCCTGCATTTCGTGGAGCAGTTTAGTCGTTGAACTCGCTGTACGCCTTTGGGGTTCTCGTTTGCTTACGACCTTGGATTTTCATTGGCCAATTTGTCGCCCTGATCTCTGGCCTCGGCGTCATTATTGTATAGCCGTCATATTTGATTTACTTTGTTTTTATGGTACTGAATATCAATTTAATTAAGTTTCCGTTGCCCATCGAGGTCAGTCGAGACTTCCCTTCGTTTTCACATTTTTCACCAACACCCAACACAAAAATCCGATTTCCGTTCGTACACATACTCTTTCATTTTCCCCAAGCGTACCACCGATCCCGTAAGACTGGAGGACCTTTCTTGAATTACCAGTCTTATACGGCGTCCTTGGTATGGAGGGTTGAGTGGCAAAAGTTAAAATGGCCAGTAAACAGTGAATATGAGTGAGAGGGTTAAGGGCATTCATGGCTCAGGAGCTATGGTATAATTCTGCTTATTGGCTTAATGAGAGAAGGAGGGAAGTTGTCTGGCAGTTATCAGTAATCCTGTTTTATCGATGTAACGCGACGTCGCAGGGGGCGTTAACACACATGCTAAATTAGGTTTCGACTAAAGCAGTCTAAGGGACTGAAAAAAATATTTTCATCGCGAGCAAACGGTTGGGATGGTTAACAATATGCCTACTGCCTCTGCCATCTTGACTATCAGTTAACGCAGGAAGATGGAGTGTCCCTCTTCACTTTCTAAATGAGTCGAAAAGCTTGGTTGACGTCTCTTCCGGGGATGGTGTCAACCAAGATGGCCATAATTACGCAATAAATGGAAGCGAGGTATGTTTTCTACCTCGGGTCAACATCAAATAAACCGATGAGCCCGTCTAACTAAGAGGACGCCAATAAGAGTAATACGGGTGGGGCATTCTGGCGCACACAAAAATAAATCGACAAAATAAAATGAGAGAAAATGAAAAGAACATCTAAAGCCTTTAAATGCGCTAAGACGTTAAATGTTAATTAAGCGCAGAAATTTGAAAAATAACCAAAAACGATAGTTAGGGAAATTCAGACAATTGAATCAACTTTGGTCAACTGTATTACAGAAGCTCTGGTTTCAATGAAACGGCAGCCAATGGGAGTTGGGAGCAGACGTTTATCTAAAGTGGAAATAAAGCAGATTGAAACCTTCACCCGAAGACGCAATCATTGGTAGAAATTTACAGAAAATGCCAAACGAGGAACGAGAAGGAAGTATAACATAATAAAATTTTTCAATATTTGTAGGCTGCCAAACAAAAATCATGAAGGTTTTAAAAATCTGCCTGTCATTCGTAAGATGAGTGATAGCGCGGCATTGCCAAAGTGAAGTGCGAGTCTGCCATGCGACGACAGTTGAGCGCTGCGGCATGTGCTGCGATGTATGCCCCGCGACTCTCCTAAGCTAAACCGTATTGCTTGGCGGCCCAGGGGCAGAAGTACCGACTGATAAGAAATTAGTAAGCCGCCGAAAATACAACGTTGGTAGACAAAATAGACGATTATGCCTGCTCAGAATGTACCATACGAAGCAAAAGAAGGGGACAGTCCGGAAGTAAACAACTAAGCATGGCAATACCTTATGCCGATTGTAACAAATTGGGTGGCGAACAGCAATGTGATTGTGAGGAACGAATAAAAAGCCCACTCACGCCTGCCGTCTGAGGGATATGAGCAGTAAACTGTAAACCACAGTAGATATTTTGCAAATGCAACTACAGGCGGACACACCAATGAAGTTAACGCGTACTGGAACCACCTGAAAATGTGATAATATGAATAAGGCCATTTGACAAGTCGAGCTGCCTGGGTCCACATTGATGCGACACAAGGACATTGCCTATTTTCCCTCAAATATCCAACGCTATATGTAATATCGTCTAGGGTAAGGACCAAACACCAGCGACCTAAAACAAGAATTGGAAATCGCTTTGTCCCACATGGCGGAGGTGTATCCCGTCGAGTGGCCGAACAATTGATGTGCACGATGGAACTGGTGCACAGCAGCTTATTTTCACAGCTGTAATAATGTTCACATGTATCAAGTGATTTTAAAAAACACAACCTCTGGTATGCCGTTGAGTGCGGACAAAGCTTTCGTATGACATATAACATGTCCGAGGTAAGGAGCGCAATAATGCGTCAACATAGACATTTCGCGAAGAAGAATGGGTCCTTCGGGAAAAAGAACAAGTTTTATTTCGTAAATTTGCGAGTCTGGTTCCCCATGCCCACAAAATCGATATTGCTTTGTGAGGGCTGAGAATGGGTCAATGCTGTGAGCAGATTTCACGTCTTGATTGGCTATTGCCTTTTCCATTTTCTTTGAGATTTGTGTACATGGCGTCAAGATCGATGAGTCGATTGATGCATGAATCAGCAGAGTAAATGGCCTCCAGGAATTCTCGGCCTTTCTTAGGTCGGCAGTAACCGACAATGCGTGTTTTGTGCACAGTGGCAGATGTAGCATAGGACATCATGCATAAACCAAAATCTTCTCGTTTACTTTATGCAGTTGTGAATTATCCGACAAGCAGTTCCGTAGGCTATCAAACATTTCCCTTTCCATATACGTTTGAGGCTCATAAAGCCGCATGCCGAACAGGCTTCCGGTTTCACGACTGAATGCGTATTTTTTCCCCGCCAATGTTAGATACATGCTATTTCGTTTGCTTCCAATTAAACATGACATGCTGAATTATTGTCGACATTTAATGAAGAAGTGTATGAGTGCATTGCCAAGTTTGTACACAACTATGATGTGATTAACAATCTATAAGTAGTCGAGAAATTGATGTTCGATGCAAAGGTATTTAGTAGCTCATAGCGATATAAATAAATAATTGCTGCTTCACCTGCTCTGTATATTAGCAATAAAGCATTGCGCAGCCTACTGAAGAGCTCCAGGTTTTGTAAATTACAAATTAATTAATCACAAAGGTGACACTCGGTCAATTGTAAACGAAAGATAATTTCTGCCAACAATGTCAAACAAGCTGGAATTGCGCTGTTATCAATAGGAATTGCAATTGACAACAAATTTCCCGAATTATAAAAACCATCATTTGACGCGGGCAGGGTGATTGTGGTCTAGTGCGAGAGTTAACATTGCGTTCAGCAATTAAATGACAATGTGCAAGGCGACGCGATGCAGCGAAAGTGAGACTTGCAAGAGTAATTCGGACAGGTGCAAGCACAGCCAGCCGAGATGAGAAAGCACACTACGATCAGTCGCATAATGTCACTAGCACCTGCTCAATATAACATTCAACTGCGCGCCAGTGGAATTCACACATTATTCCCGACTGCGTTTATGTGAATCGCATTGTTGCACGTTTTTACTTTTGATAATTTCGAGTGCAAAACGGAATTAACAAAACCATTTTTTGAGGAAATTCAATTCGGTGAACGTACGTTTTCGAATATTCTTCAGCAGCGAAGAGTGAGAAGTAAAACAGCGTATGAACGGCAGTCATGACGTCGGGTAAATATGTGGGGCAGCGGGAGATTTATAGTCTTGTTTCCGTCAGCGGTGCGCAAAAGGGACTAGGCACAGTAATCTGACGGAGTTGTGCTTTGTTTCGTCGGTGCGGCACGACGTGCCATGGCGCGGTTCTGTAATTTCATGAATCAGCTTTGACCAGGGTAATAGGAGGACTTTAATTAAGGCCTTCTGCGATCACACGGCTGGTTTCTTCAGACGTATGGGCACAGCTTCTTCTGTCGTAAGTATCCGCTGATGTAGGCATTTGGAGTGTCTTGCGGGCGCATTATAGATGACACGGAATGCTTGTATGTTATTACCGACTAAGACAAGGGAGACTGGAATGGCCATTTGTAGCCATCGTCGTCAGTAAGTCATGCCCAACCCCGAAGTGGGGAACACCCGAGGCTCGAACTCGTGACCTGTTAGTTAGTAGTCCACGTCTCTAACCACTGGGCTACGAGTCCGTTGCCCTGTCGGTTTTGATCGGGAACAATGGTAGGGGACGCTCACCGATCGTTCTTACGGAACTCACATGTTCCGTTGTGCCTTACGGGCTCTCCCTCGAGTCCAACCAGCAACCGCACAGCGGCGTGGGATATAGGCAATGTGGTATTACCGACAAAAACAAGACCATTCTAGTGCAATACCCTACTGCCTATGTAATGCGCCGCTGTGCGGCTGCTGGTTGGACTCGAGAGAGAGAGCCGTAAGGCACAACGGAACAAGTGAGTTCCGTAAGAACGATCGGTGAGCGCCCCCTACCACGGAACGCTTGGTTGCCGTCTACGTGGTGACCGATGTCAACCACGTGAACCACAACAGCGCCAGAAATGGACTTTTCTTTGCTTTCGTAAAGCTAGGCAGAATGGCGCTCACGCACTCGCTTGGATATGCGCCTTGTTGTTCGACCAATATAACCCGCCCCGAAGAAGCAAGTGAACGCATAGACGCACACTGAGGACGTCTCAAACGACATCTTATCTTCGCCTTCAAGACCGAGAAGCGGGGTGCTAGAGAAAATTAACATTATTCCAGCAGCAGAGTACATGCAAGAAATAGCACAGTTTAGACGACTTTTTAGAACGTCACTGGCTGGGTCTCCCCGAAACTGCAAAGTGAGAAATAATTCCTTCTTGTACACAGTTTGTAAATTCGATTTTAGTGTAAGATCTTCCATACATTTTACAATAAATTTATCGGGGAAACCAGTTTCTCGTAGTGTTTTGTATGGGCCGTACACATTTCTCTGCACAGAAACGACCACGACCCGCAAAAACCGTCCTATGTAGCTAATAGCAGGCCAAACTAATACTTTCCAGGCGTTCTCGACTGGAGCATTACCTGAAAGGAGTGTTATTCAGCCGTATTACTCACCTGCCGAGAGAATGAAACGCCGCGAAATCGTTACAGAATTGAGAACACGGCAAGCAAACGGAGAAAAAATTGTCAATCCACAACGACGGCATGGTAAAACGACATTCTTCTCCCCTCTAGATGAAGCCTATCCGAATGACCGCCGAGATACCCCAATAGCCCGTGTCGGGGTTGAAAACAAATCTCGCATGAACTCCAAACTCATATTAATGTATTCTAACGCGCAACGTGTACTTTCAAAGCTGAATGAACTCAGTTTCCATATCTACGATCTCCACACAGACGTTATCTCAATAACAGGAGCATGGTTGTCCGAACAGGTTGATGCTAGGAAGCTCAAGCTTCTTGGAATTCTACTGGTCCGCTTGGACAAATAAGACAGAATGGGTGGAGACATAGTAACATTTCATAAGAATGGCTTGTACGTTTCGGAAAAAAACAGCCAAATTGACTTGTAGTACTAAAGCATTATGGCTGACCATAAGGGCACCTGGCTCTTTCAGTCTCGATATCTTGACAGTATATCGCCCACCGAGAAATGACCCTAACGCAGATGCTCAACTGCTGGAGGAGCTCAGATTATTTTCAACGCGGCCGACATCTCTCGTCGTTGGGGAGTTTAATGCATCTCACATAAACTGGAGCTCGGTCTCAGCCAACTGCTCAGAAGCAGTATTCGATCAGCAGCTACTGCGTACCTTCGACAATCTGCTTTTCACCCAACACGTAATGTTTCCAACGAGAGTTCAAGAGGGTCAACAGATGAACTGCCTCGATCTTGTGTTCCCCAAGTCGTTTGACAACATAGACGTTGTGAATTGCCTCCGCCCGTTGAGTCAGAGTGACCATGTAGCTCTTATGTGGGCATACACCTTATTGTCTCTTCCTGCACAACCGCTCTATTTCCGACCAAATATTTTGCGCGGCGATTTCGGACAGATGAGAAAGGATCATAGTCCTATCGACTGGGCATCCACAGCCTCATATCTAACCACCGTCCAATCATGCGCAGAAGACTAACGAATAGACTCCGCTGATTGACTCCGTCCTTGAATATGGAAGATAAAAAGAAGAGGAAGATATGGAAAAGATATCTGTCTGACCGAACGCTAGAATCCCTAACCAGTTATAAGCTACAGAGAAATCGGGTCAATATTCTCATTGCCAGAGATCAGAAAGCCTTTTAAAAGCATCTTTTGAAGTGTGCCATGGTTTAACTCCAAGCCCCTTACAGTGTGCATATGCAGACAGTTTCTTTATCGGGAGGGCTCCGAATGAAACATGTGTAAGAGCTCATTCTATGTGTCTGCCGGGTAATGTGTTTCAGATCGGATGGGTAAACCTAGGCGCAGGACAAAGGAACCCGTGATAGTTCGCGGTTTTCCCTACTCTTCTGCTGAGATCTACTATAACCAAAACGAGCAGGTTACTGTCTTCTTCAATACTTTCCTCTTTAGCCGAGGAGTAAAATGTGTTGCGCTGATTCCACGGATCCTTGACATGTGCACATTTATGACGATACTCTTAAAGCAAGTAAAAACCGTAGGGCCGCAGTCTAGCAGGCTTGTTCTCTGCGCGGTCTCGTTTAAATGTCCATAAAGTTTCTTTCTTTAAGCTGGCCGCAACAGGCTCCGACAACTAACCAATCAACGTACGTGCCGCACACATTGGTCGAAGTCTTCGGCCGCCTGCAATGTTTAGTAGTCTGAAGGTCAAATGTTTGATCGATGATTAAGAATCAAGTGTGTGTGGCCTTTTACCAGTGGATGTTACTAACAGTACTGGCTTGAAGACCTACTCCAGCAATTGACCACATTAACTTTACAATGTTCCACCTTTTTTAATGTAATACGCTTGTGGTCCGTGTATCTGCACTTAGTTTGATGTGCTTCTATCCAATTATCGCATGCGACTGTTAACGATAATGACTGACATTATCATTGCCTTTATTACATAGCGAGCGGCACAGAATGAAGGTCTTTATTCATTATTTCGCGCGAGAGGATATGACATTTTAGCACAGCGTTTATGTTAGACGAAAGCAGGACCTTTAGTTCAGTTTAGGCTGACCAACTGTTCACATTCGCTGGGTAGGAAAAAATAATATTAAAAGTCTATCGTAGAGGATAAACAAAGCACATAGTGACAGGCAAATTCTTTACCCCTAATGTCACAAGATATCTGGTCTAAAAATAAACTTTTACTGAAATGCATGGTATTAGCACCCAACGTCGCACCCAGCAAATTTAGCTGGTTATAAACAATTTGATTCTGAAAGCTAAATTTTATACCGGCATTTTGACCGAAATGAAGTTCACTAAGGCCGATTTTAAACAGGAAACGTTTACTAACAATAAAGGTTGCAATGCTTCATCTGTGGCATATGATCAAGCTTTTGAGAAAGAATATGTAAACAGCGGACATTCACATTCTAAGATATATCATTGACGCAACACTGATTTTGTGATATTTTAAAATATATTCTGCGCGTGTATTTTCATACAACCGCGATTACTCCACTGAAGTCAATTAACTTCCGCTAGCCTTTTCAAATCAATAAAATTGTACTAGCCTGTTATATTTGATCCCTTTTCATTTTCACCGGGTTTGGACATTAATTGCTGTTTAAACATCAAAATCTCGAACATTCATATTGCAGCACCGAAAATCGGTAGTTAGTCTAACCCCTTGCAGTTACATTGATAACAGTTGATGTGTGGTGGGGTGAGAGACAACGATAAATTTTGTGTTTGTTCATTAAATTTGAAAAATTATTAAATGGACCATATATGTTTTAGCAAAATTTTCTAATTATACGGCCAAATTCGTTGTTGTAATGCATGCTCATAATGATTACCCTCTCATACCTCACATTTTAAAATAACACGTCAACCTGACCACGCGTTTATGCATCGGTGACAACATTTTCATATTTTTATGAATTTGTCTATTTTATTAATCAACAAGTCTGAAGTCCATTTATTTGCACTGTAACAACACATACCATACTTCTCCCCCTGCACGTGCATGCATGAGCAGAATTCATTTGGTCTTGGTTCACCCTCATTAGGAAATGAAGCTGACTGGTTATCTGCTTTCGCCAGCCATCAATGGTGGCATGCTGCATCGAAATTGAGTTGTTTGCGCATCCCATAGCTTCGCGCGTCTGATAGGCACGACTTAGGCAACACTTGCTTGTTAATTATATCGCGATGCAGTCTGTAGGCACAGATCACAACGTTTCCGCAAATTGCATTTAGTTCTGCAGGTTCATTGACTTGTCAGACCCGACACACCAATACCAATGGCATCGTCACATAATCGTCATTAATAAAACTACCATTTGCTGGCTTATTTGCTTGACGTAAAGAACTTGGCAGTCTCATTTTGCCACATTCTGGCAGTCCACCTACTGTTCACGCAGAGTGCCTGTTAATCCCCAGGTGAATAGTCGAAACAGTCTATAAATACAGATTCAAAACATCGCCATTTTCTCGTGATATTGGAACACTTTTCACAACTTATGTTCGTCGGCATCTTTATCGCAATCTCCTTTTATATTCCTTCTGAGGCATGTCTATTTTTATGGGATGAACAGTACGTTCCAATTAAATAACAACCTTTTCCTCAAATGGAAGGCAAAATACCTTAAATATTCTAGGCATACCTGGAAAGAGTTTTAAATAATATACTTCTTAAAGCTTTAATTGTCATATATGAGTTTATCCTTCGCATATGTTTAGCTATACCTCTGACTTTTAGTAAGTTACCCACGTGCCCACGCAGAAATGGAGCGCTTTTTATTGATGATATCGTTGAAAGTTTACTTGAAAACATGTTGCCTATGGCGATATTTCTTCCACTCTCTGGACGAGGTCCTTTTCCGATTAGCGTCCATTTTCAGCGGAGTAAAACTCAAATCAAATGTAATTTCCTAAAGGATATCGCAGAAGCCAGATATGTTCAACATGTTTGTTATGTTCAATTTTCAAAAGTGTACATTTCATTGAGGACGACGGTAACTCACATTTTGCAATCGCGTTTTTTTTGTCGTTGGCAATGTTTTTACAAAACGTCCTAATGTTTCTCATATAAACATTTATGACTAAAGGGATTCACGCTGGGAAGCCTCATGATAAAATATGCTTAAAATTCCCCCAAATAAAGTATCTTATATTTGATCAGGTACAAACGTTATAAAAATACATCATTCAGAACTCGAGGCCGTATGTACATTTTACCACTGATCATTAAAAAACCCAAAGACGCTCGACCTACGAGGGCAAAATGAGGATTTAGACAAGTGACCCTTTAAAAGACATACACCAGCAATAACCCACATTTGCGTTTTTGAATAGGCTAAAGAATAGTTTATATTTACGGAAGTAAACAAATTAGCCAAAAGGGAACCGTATACCACCGATATACTTAAATATCAATTAAAAATTAAAAAACGACTACTAAACAGATCAACCGCGATGAGTGACGTAAGTGTCAAAGTTTTTTGCTCACCCCACTGTTGTGCCTCGCGGACATTTCTTAAGACAATAGAGTCATATTGGTATAAATCCCCTAATCCACACCCTGAGAGCTCAACTAAGAATGCACAATTAGAACCGTAATACGCAGGCATGATTATGTTTTTGTCTAGTCGCGGAATGAGAGTTAGGAATTTTAAATGAGAAATAGCTGCTTCAGTTGTGTGTGAGTTAATCCATCACCCAAGATTTGCCCTGCAATCTTGTTCGATTTAAACACACTTAACTTGTCCGAGCCAGCATATTGAATGCGTATATTCATCAAAAGAAATTTTACGGGTTCACCGTCTTACTTGTGACCTAATTACTTGTTTTCTCCAGACTTTGACCTTAAGGAAATCTTATTCTTTTATGTAGCAAAACGTAACTCCATATGGTTTGCTAATGGGTATAAATGCAGTCACGAAAAAACTGTATGTCATTAGAGACAGAGTTTTTCGGAGATCTCAACTTATCTTTTTATGCAACGCCTTTTCGGTGGGCAGTCCAGATGAGTCAATTAATTCGCCGTACCTCAATGGGTTCCTATTCTATTTCGTTGATTTTTTTCCGTAAGCCGCGTGCGCCAACACTTTTAATATTTTTGTACATTTAATGCTAGGTATACCGCATCGATTTGCATCATTCGCCTCCACAGTTAAATGAAATTTGAATTTTAAAAAGACGGCTCTTTAAAAAAAATATAAATGTAATGTGGTATACTCAATTGCCGCATAAAAGCTTGCACACTTCTGCATACGCATAGTTGTTCACCGTTTTAATTTAAGAATGTACGCAGTCACGAATACACGCTACTAATGGTCCACGACACATCTGCCACGATTATTGTGGACGCATCTTACTGGAAAATGTACACAAATGTGTCAAACATAGTTCGTCTCTCCGATTATCTACCAAATAAAATGCCAAATCCAGCCATAGTGTCTACGTACAAAAACGAATTCCTCGAATTAGAGAGCATTCTTTTGGACAAGTTTGGAATAATTATCATGCAGGCCTTTAGGAATTCCAATGATGCTTCATGCGAGATTTGAAATGTTTCTGTGTTTCGTGGTTTGTTTAATGACGGTCTTTGAATCCAAACTGGAAGTTCCTTTAGAATTCTTGGAACACCAATATCTCATTCATATGAACCAAAATAATTTTGCAAAGTCAAATTACCAATTAACACCCAATGCTACGTTTCCCTTCGAGAAAATTTCAAAACCTTTCATTTTCTGCATTTGCAAATGCCGTTTTGCGCAAAATCTATGAATGCAAAATATGTTTGGCCCAGCTAATAGCAATAAAAACTCTTAAACGCTAACGAAGCCGTTTTCGACTGAAATCGTTTCAGCAGAATGTGGCAAAGCAAGAACAAAAGGGCACACCAACGAATACAATGATATTTAACAAGCGCCGGCTGGTAAACAGTAGACATGCTAACTCATTAAGTATAAACCTAAATTTTGAAAATGTATTTCAACTCGAAAATATTACTTAAGGATGCGTGTAATATGAATTATCGTGAATACTTATTTGGTCGAAAATTTTCTCATTGTTTTACAATGACCATATAAATTCAAATGTACTTCATAGAATTATGCATAAAATATGTTTAATTTTGCTCGTTTGTTGGAAATTATCTTTCTTAAATTCTAAACTTTGAGAATTCGTATTATTTTACCTTAAAAATAATATTGATTACAATCAATGTAAGACCATTACATGCTTCTTAATAATACACCTTCTCTCCGTGTGGTCTAATGCTGTTTGTAAAGCATAAAATACTGCTTAAATCAAATGCTAGACTTTAAAAAACAGATATGATCTTCTCTAAATAACTTATAGAAATGCATGATTTTCCGCGCGCTTGAAATATAAAGCTTGTAGTTTTGAAAGCCTAAATACGAGTCTAGCGCCAGGTCAGGCTCAAAATTATTATCTAATTGAGCAGGTTTTTAAAGCTGAAATGGGCGATTTTTCACGTACTAAATTTATTGATGTCTGCCAGAGGAGTAAATACTAAACATTTTATGCATGTTTTCTAAGAAGTATATTCGGATATAAAAGAACATAGAAGAACATACTTAAATGTTTCACGAATAAACAGTGACGTTTTACAAGGAGTCCTTTTTCAAGATTGTTGAAAAGAAATTTGTTCAAGAACTGGTGTTTTGAAGTAACTGAATTGTCTTCGGATTACGATATACGGTAAATTTTATTACAAACCTACTCAAATAGTATTTTCGAGTGAAAAACACAGGTTAGCATTTCGGTTTGCATCTCATGAGGTAGAACACCAACCGTGGGTAGCAGGACAGCGTAGAACCGTAGGCTTATTCTACACGTTATTATTCTCTGCAAATAACTGAAACGTTCTAAAAAATGAAAACAGATTGAATTCAAGTAGAAAGGCACGGAACAATCGATATACACTAGCTATTAAACAGAAATCGTTTGAGTTCTAATATAATTTGAAAATGGTTTTTTAGAGAAAAAAAGAAAGACCCGGTATATTGACTAACAGGAGTCTCAGATAAATTCATTTGGATATTGACACTTACACGTACAAGGCAAGTGAGTACGTTTAGCCATAGCTCATTGTTTTTGGCATATCCGCACGGCCCATCTCCCCTCGTCGTCGCTCTGGTGCATCATGTGTAACCTACCTTTCCCTGTTTTACACGGAAATTCGTTTTTTGCTCAGGTCTGATAATGGAAAATCAAATAAGTGCTTTTGTCTAATTCGATGTCCGCAGTGTTTGTATGGGTAGTATATCATACCTACATAAATGCATGCTCCTGCATATAGGCAGTCAGTAGTATGCAAATTACATTTGCGTACTGTTTGGGTCCATTTTGCCGACGTTTGTGAATTTGACACGCGCATCTTTGTGACTACAGTATTTTTCATTTTACTGATTTAAGTGGAATTGCGAACCATTTGCTTTCAAATACTTTAATTCGGTTCACTTGTAACCTGCGTCAAAATAATTAATGGCACTTGAATTCCGAAAACTAGGTTGCGAGCACGCGTCTGTTTTCAATGAGTTATCGGCATGTAAGTGCATTAAAAGTGGCAGTGTTGAATAAAATGTGCGAGTGGTTAGAGGAATCAAAAACAATTTGTTTAAACACCTACGCGGGTTGTGCGATTCTGCCGGAGAAAGTAATAAGAGGCAGTGCGCAAGCGCGCATTGAGGGATATGAGGAGTTATGTCAAGGTTGAAAGGTTTACATACAGTTAATAATTCAGAAGAAGAAGAAGAAGAAGACAGGAGTAGAAAGAGGAGGTGCGATCACTGGAACAACAAGTCCATTCTCCTAACGTTTCGAATTAGTACTCGAACCTACCATCAGAGGTGGTTGCAGATGAGGGTCAATAAAATTGATGATTTCTCGGACACGGAGAACTCACAGCTTGTTAGTGGCGCTTTTCTGCGCAGAAGACCAGTGTGTTAGTTTGACAGTAGCTTTTTCTGCTGACACTAGCAGAGGCTTATCCAATGACGTCTTCATTAATAACTATCACATAAGAATCCACTGACCTGCCAAGGGTTTTTGAAAAGCAATCACGGTGCTCACTGCTAAGTCTTCCGACTTTCAATATGACCAGTTTTGCAACTCTAAATCAGTCCGCATATGCAAAGTTGGGCAGTTTAGAAATAAACGGTAAAGACCAGACGGTCCAGAGTGAAAATTTTGTTTACGAGTTAGAACTGGTTGCTTTAATTAAGCGGCTAAAATGCAATGGATATTTGCAAATATATTCATGCATGCGCAAGTGGTACCATTGGCTAGCTGAAAAGAAGAAATGCAATATAACAGTTGCTGTCATGTAAAAATATGCAGGCTTAAGGATGGAGGCATAGCCTATCGGCTCTCCAAGAATAGGTTCGATCACTTGGAGGCAAATGTCTACTTACTTGCATAAAAAGCGAGTTTAGTGTGTAAACGCGTCCCAAGATGCTTGCAAATTGTTTTTTTTGGTAAATATCTGATGTTTTATATGGACCCATCTGTGAAACTTCGACACCTCGGTGGGATTCGAACGCAGGCCGTAGGGGGAAGGCTTTAGTACAGCCAACGCTCTAACCACTTGAGCTACGAGGCCTCGGCGGACGGCGCGAGTTTAATCACATTTGGGCAGTCAACCTACTGTATCAGATTTAGTGTATTCCAGACGTTGCAGTAGGTTGGGCGGGTAACTTGTCCCAAATGTGATAAAACTCGCGTCGTCCGGCGGGCCTCGTAGCTCAAGTTGTTAGAGCGTTGGCTGTACTAAAGCCTTCCCCTTACTGCGTGGGTTCGAATCCCACCAAGACGCCGAGTTTTCGCATTTGGGTCAATATAACTTACTCAAAATCTGCCAAAACATCTATGAATATCTGATGTTAAGGGAGATATATTTTTAGTTGTCACGGTTTGGTAAATAAGTTCCACTTTATGTCTGTCTGTATGTGCGCATTATAATTAAGCAAAGGACAACAAAAGACACATAACTGACTAAAAATTGATTTGAATCAAACCCAGCGAATGTTCGCAACCGATAACGGTATTTACTCATCCCGGTTGAAAATAAAGAAGATTTAAATAAGACCTGCTGTGCAATTTATGAAGTACTTACAAATCGTTAATGGGATGTACAGAGAGACAGCTGCCAGTTTATGTCCTGACTATGCATAAAAGCATGAGCTCAACCAACAGTTCAAAGCAATTACGATTTTTGCCTTCTCAAAACGCCATCCAATATGCCTAAATTCATCATTCCAATACTGTGCTGAACAACATGCGGCATACAAAGAAATGCGGTGTCATTAATCTGCTACTCGTAGGTCAACTGAAAATGAGCGTGGCCGAAGACGTTGGAGAAATAAAAATGGATGGAATCCGACGCAGCAGGAGTCCTTTGCTTTTAGTGATCAGCATAAGAGTCCTAGTGCTGCAAGTTAATTAAAAGGGCATCAGAGGCCTTGTATGAACGTTGCGGGTTGACTACAAGTGAAAATGACTAGTTGTTCTGTATATATGAGCGTTTGAACTATGCTGCAAACGACACGTCGGTTTAATTGATGACTCGATCACGGAATGTGACAGCTAATTGCGTTTTAACTTCATGTTGAAAAGGCATTCTGAATGACCACGTAAGACTGACTGACAAAGGTCTGGATAGATCGTCTATGAGAGAGTTAATATGCAGAGTTCCAAGTCACGACGAACATATGAACAAACACTGTGTAAAAAACTAACTCAATTCGCGGAAAGGTAGCGTTGCGAACAATGTTCCCCTCGCTTGGTGGCCTCGACATGTTAGCCCGGCACTGAATTGTACGCGCGATTTTGGCAACAATTATGATACATTTCCTGTTCTCAAATTCCAGGAGGGGGACAGGTTTTGCAATTGTAATTCGTTTGCTCAGCAAATACTAAAATATATTGCTGCAATCATTTTAAAAAGGAAATTATTTGCCGTCCCCGTGTGTCGGGTTAGCGGATGTCCAGACACTGCAATGTGTGCAAATAAACATTATGATTTGTATGGAAATTAAAAGAAATTTACAAACTTGGTCTACTTATTTTGTTTAAATATATGCTTAAATAACGTCGTCAAATGCTTTCGAAAATTCGCTGTGAGCACTTCTAACTATCAAAATATTGCAAAGACTCATGTTCCAAGCAATATGATAAATCCTGCTAAATGCAAGAAGTTATCCTAAAGGTCACCTCTGGAGCACTCAACCAAGAAGGTAAAATATTATCATACCGTAATACGAACAGCCATCACAAGAAACTGACGTGAGCAAATGGTGAATCTAGATAATCCGTGTCATTGTGTAGTTTCTTAAGATTTATCAAGATCATTGCAAACAAAAAACGCTTACTTTGTAGAGTACGTTTACTCTATTTCAAAAAAAGCGAATATCTTGCTGTTTACCGGTAAATTCCAACACACGATGATAAATGGACGACCTTAGTTATAATTAAATTTAAGGTTTAGAACCCCAGACGTTTAGGCTGTGGATGAAGGGGTCTAACGTTAGTCGACTGACCAAATGGGTGCAATCCGTGGGAATAATATTAAACGGTAAGCACAGTTATTTCCTGACAATTCAAACAAACACATATTGTCAACGTAGTGCTAAAGTCTATGTGAAACATACTGATATCGATTAAACATAAAATTTGTCAGGCTTTATGAACAAGGTCAATAGTTAGGCAGTAAGTGACAGCCAAAATTGCAGGTTCATTGATCAGCCCCACAGGTACGTTACGTTTAACCACTTCTACTTCCCGGAATGCGAGCAGGCAGAAATATTTATGGGTTTGGTATGAATGGATTGAGAGATTCTGTGCGTTCACACCCAGTCATCAGTACATGTTCAGAACTACAAGAGCGAAGGAGGCCAGGTAAGGACAGCGCGCGAACAAGACTATTTGTAAAATGTCAATTGTGCAGAATAGTATACTGTCATTTGTATGCTGTTGAATGTTGTATAGTCCACTTATGATTGAAGTGTAAGTGTTGGGTCAAGCACACTATACGACTGATGACACAATTTATGGTTGCCTTCGCAGGCCGTATCCATGCCTGCATAAATGTCTTTTGCGAGCCCACAATTAATTTCGCTGTCTGAGCCCCCGAAATTATCGCAAACGTACTCGAATTGCTTGCGAATATCCCAGAATAACAAAATTCAAAATACCCCTGTACTGCCAACATTTCTCTTAAAAAACTTAAGCACCTTCTTGCCCAACACTATTTAGTGTTTTAAGAGATTGAAAAGGTTTTTATGTTGTGGAGGACTTGTTCAGTATACTGGTTTTTCACTGACTTACCTACATTGTGTAGGATACATTTACGTTTGCGATCTAAAACAGGCTTAATGTTTGGGAATGCATAGAACGGTCCAACTTGAGCGACATTCATTCATTTAAGCTGGCAGACGGCTTTCTCCGGTGATTTGCCGTGAATGCTGACGTCCCTTTTCAATATCTGTGCACTAAAACATTTTAAACATTAAGGTAATTAGTGTGATGGGGCAAGGCAACAAACCGCCTTGGCTTCCGGAATCTCGACATGCTTTGAAAAGACAAGGTCTGTTTGCGCTGGCTTGGCCCTGTTTCCCATCAAAGTCCAGACATTAAATGCGCCCATTCTGCCTACTTCGCCAATCATCGCCTCGTCAATTACGTCGCAGATATATTGATGTCAATGCCAACGTTAACTAACTTTGTGGATGAAACAACTTGCATCAAGGCGAAGGAACAAGCGAGCTCATGCAGAGCAAAGTCATTTTCGTCGGTCTTTGTGGTAATTAAAAAACAATAAATATACCAGCGTTGTTTACGTCTAGACTCTTGCCTTTCTTTGCTAATGTTGTCGTGGCCTGACCGCTTGATACAGGACAGAACGCATATACTTTCTTTTGTTCAGAATGGCCGGTGGATGTCAATGGCGTCTGCTCGATTGTCTCCGAACCCGAATAGACAACATTAATTGCAAGGTCTATTAATACCTATGTCAGTTTTACTGTCTGGGGTTTGTTAAGATGTTCAGTGGAATCAAATTTCTTTCTCTTCCTCCCATATATGTAGAGACATCAGTACCCAAAACTTGGTAATATCGTACTGCTTTCTAACTTTGTAGAAGGCAGTTTAAATGGAATTTTTTTAATTCCGTTAAAAGGATACCGACAGTTAAATGAACAGTTTGAACTTCGTGTGGACAGTTTCGCCGACGAATCACATAATTACTATGATGAAACATTTTTGCTAATTCATTGTCCTGCTGACGTTCCACGTTATTCCATTTATATAGTTGTAAGTGTCAGAAATGCTCTTTTTATATGCGCCACCATTAACAAACGATTCCGATTAATTCTGCTTATGGCGCGCCTGCTGAATCCTGTTGGAAATTTTCGACCTCCGAGGGATTTGCCTTTTCCGGGATTTCTGCCTACTGGACGCTCTGCGGGCCCATTTGGATTAAGAAATTGAAGCGTAATCAGTAATTCCTCGAACGATCCACACGGAACGCCGACAGAACGTTCCTTGGGACGACCATTATCCTTTGTATCAATTCTCTGACAACAACACCGCGGGACTCTCCAGACCCAAGAGTGACTAAGTCGTTAGCTATTTGCTTCATATTGTTGATTTGATTAAAAAGCCTCTCCTAAACCTTAAATACTTCGTCCCATACCTAGAATACCTTGCGCATCCTTTGAATTAATAATGAGAGTCGACAAAACACCATCAGGACAATGCGCAAAGAATTCGCCGCAAGTGGGATTTGAACCCAGGTACCGACATGGGGTGACTAGCGAGATCACCACTAGACTATCGACGCACGGTAAGCAAACTGAAATAAATAAAGGAATAAACATTATTTGTAGTACAAACGACTGCAATTCTGTATATATCGCTGCCAGCTCACCTCCTGCTAAGCGAGCAAGGAGTAAGCTGTATGGATATCAAATACAAAGACGAAGCCTGTACGACATGTTTCGGACTGCTTCAAAAATTTGCGGAAATGGAAAAGGAGATAAAGGGCCTTAAAGTGGAGACGAAGAAGCTGGGGAATCTCCCTCGCTATTCATCAAAAGAGAATGAAAGTGAGCGAACATACGCAAACACGGTTTCCTCGGCTGTGTCGACAGAGGAGAAAGAGAATAGGAGATCGCTAGAGCTCGATAGGAATGACAACCAGTGTCTTGTGCGAGAAAGTCGTGTGTCAGACGCGATCTCAGCGTATTTTGACGAATTTTGTCCTCAACGAAATGAAGTCAACAAATTTATCCGTCAAGCACGGAAGGAGTATGAATCCAAAAGTATCCGAGAGGCTGAACAGAAGCCCAAGATTTTATTTCTTTATCTTAACAGTAGACTGAAAAAAAGGACCCGGTCGCAGTGCTGAAGGATGATAGTGGTGCAAAAATCGTTGAGGGCAGCGGGAAAACCGAACACTAAGTTATGTATTTTGCCTCCATTTTTACTACAGAAACATAGTTTCGAAATCGCAGTGCCAGCAATGCTGTTGAGACTGCTGGTTACGTGCCTGACTCCATACTCTTCCCGACAGCTGTCATGGAAAGGGAACTGAAAAATCTCAAAGAAGCAAGGTCCTCTGTTTTATTAAGTAGTATGCCTCAAAATCAAGAGATTTCCTGTTGGTTTTCTAACAGATGTATGGTTGAGTAATTGTTCCTATCTAAGCAGAAGCCTTTATTCCAACACACTTTTACAGACCGTCCGTACCTTATAATATATTAATTCCTGTTGCCACACATTCAAGAAACATCAGTTGATAAATTTAAGACGCCTAGTTTACAACAGCGCAAGAGAAGAAGCGCTAGCTGCCCTCCATTGAAGATAATTCCACAAACTTAGTAAAAAAGGGTGCACAACTGTACCCTCCGCAGGAAAGATTTGCGGGAATCAATTCAGAGATACGTGAGAAGCTTACTCTACGAGAAATTAAAATTAATCTGCTGATAATAATCTATTCGACCGCCTGGGCCGATAGGCAATTAAAAGGCTCATCTTCATATTATTGGTCAAATTCGCGCAGACGTCAGAACAACGGTTTCGGCATAATTCGACCTAAATGTGTGACTGGCTCTCATCGAAAGATGCCTTTTTGGAAGTAAGCGTCATTTCTCCGCAAGGCTTCCGTTTGTTCAGTAAGTTATGCCCGGACCAAACGTTTAGTTTTTCTTACGTATTTTCATTGCTTGCAACTGCATCATATCTACTAAACGATTCTAGATGTTTCATGGCATAGGCGTGTTCGAGGCCATTCACTGTTTGATTTGCACGGCATTGTAGGGTAGTTCGCCAGATTTAACTACTGCTACAAAGCAAATACGATAAAGCTCGACATTTTGAACAGAACCCATATTGAGCTGGATTGATAGAAGCCAAATGGACGACGGATGAGGCGTAGTATCTGGTTGCAGGATCGAATGCTTGAATTATATCACTTCGGTTACAAAATCAGAAAAAAATATGCTCGCACTTATCAATCTATCTATTCCGTGGAAAGGTATGCAGAGACAAGGATTGGTTGCAACTTTGCAAATAATATGGCATCTACAGAAGAACTCAAATTATTCAATTCAGAGCCCACTTCATCTGGCAAAATGGTGCGGCCAGACGTAAGTGTAGTATTTGTACACGTTTCTACTGTCTCTACAACCAAGGCCCATCAGTGCAAGAGGATGGCAGTGTAGCCAGCGACGGCTGGTGTAAGCGATGACAAGATCCCCTCTTCTTAAATCTTGTGCGTACTTGAATGTTCAGCCGCAGGTGCCAAAAAGGCACCCCAACGTGTACTGATATCTGCGATTTGGCGACTACGATATGTTTCTTTGGGTCAGCACTTCACTACGTTCGCGAGCGCCATCTACACCGAACGGCCATCGATCTCTTGTAGAAACCTTGACTAACTGGTCTCTAGTGCTTTAGCTGATCACTTTGTCTGGTTAAAGTGATCGGAGGACCTGATTATCGAATGTCTTGAAACAGCTCTGTACTAATGCATTCTGGTATGGAAGTCTGGTGTGGAAGCACACAGGCTATGTTTCTTTCATGCTCCATTTCCGTTGATTTCACTAACTTCGCTAGCTTGTAAGATAAGACATTTGGTAAGACAAGGCTGCTCAGACATAATTGAAGGTAGCGAACCTTCTGTAAATGAAGGCCAAAGAAAACGAAGTACTTTAAGAATAGTGCATCCAAAGAGTTTGCCGGCGGTGCGCGCTCTACTATCTAAGCAGAAGGATGTGAAGTTGCAGTTTATGATTATGAATTTTTAAAAGCAACAAGGACATGATCGCAGCATTGTAAAAGTTCATCTCACCATATCTAACTACGCTGGTAGCCGCACCAAATAAGTAGCGGGGAAGGAATGTTTGTGTGCATATCCGGGGAGACAGACGTCCCTTTTGACTGTTCGCCTTAGCCATGGTGTAACCCAAAAATTCTTATCTCGTTCTCACTAACCATATCGTAGTTACGCAAACTTATGCCGATGATGTAGAAATAGACAATGCAACGTGTTTTGCAAAAGACCGTTATTTTTTTCGTTATACAGCATCTTCAATGAGATTGACTGCAGGACTAAAAGAAATTTAATTGCCGATTTCCTCACAGCCAGAACACTTACATAATGGCCCCATTATTTGGTTATAGAACATTTGTGCCAACAGATATCTAAGAAAAAATATTGAGCAGAACCTGATCGATATGGTAGGGGACACGCTGCATGTCTGAGATCAACCGCCTGATTCTGAAAAAATTTCATTCCCCACACCAGTTAATCGGGTATTTGGCCATAGGACCAAAAAGATCCGACATACAAGTTTCTAACTCTTTGACACTTCAGACACTGGCTATTTTGCTTAAGGTTGGTGAAATCTCTGACCTGAGCTTCTGACCTTGGCAGACCTTTAAACGGCCCATCTTTTATGTGCGAGGCAGCCGAGAAACATATTGCTTATACCGATGAGCCTCAAAGGATAATTTGTGGCATCCTGAGGTAATATTGTTGGGCACCAGTAGTTTGTAATTATGACGGAATAATTATAAGGCATCTCAACTACGGTAGGAAGTCAACTTTTGAATGCGTCCCTTTTCGGGCTCCCGCAAAAATCTCACTTGGCAACAATAGCTGCTTAATTAGAATTTACTTGCTCAATCGATTTTCAGTGCCCATGTGCGCAAACATGTGTTAAGTGTACTTAGTTGGTAGCACTTCAAAAATGGTGTGTATCGGTTTCAAAGTTTTGCTTTAATTTTCTTATAATTTTGAGAATGTTCTTCAGTTGCGTGTGCGTATTGGTTTTGCAATATAAAAACGTACGTCATTAAGAAGATGCCACATACGACTTAAACCTTCTGCAATTAGTGTTAACTACAATTCAAACTTCAATATAATATAGCATGGTCAGAAACGTTTTTTAAAGCTAAAAAGCCCCTCTCTATAAGTGCAAAGATTGTAGACTACGTGGTTTGCTACCAAATGGGTAAAATCAGGTTTGTCCCTGGTCACGCTTACCATAGAAATATATTTGCATTTCGAAGGGCACCAATGATCTGTGGAAAATATTCACACCATTGAGCAGTCATGTTGATGTGGACCAGTGTTTATGGATGCGGCCAGAAATAAGCGCATCCCTAGGTCCGTATCCCAGTGTGACTGAAATAACTTTTGACTGTGCGCACATTGGGCAATTTTGTAAGCTTACTTAAGCCTCTCTTCCTAATAAAAAACTTATTTCGGGCTTTCGGTTAGAATTTCGTGAGACTAATCACTAGTCGTGTGCGTGTACTCAATACAGGTTTCTGACAATGAAATCGCAAAGCGGTGTCTTCTAGTAGAGATCAAACCAAATATATTCAAAAAAAATTAAATGACGAGAATAAGCGCTGTGTTCTGGTGAACAGTCACGCCACACTACGCCGCCTACACGCTCAAAGTGCCCGTGAATGAATTCAATACAGAAGCATTACGACTGACCACTTTTCTACGGAACCCGGATAATTGGCATCACACATGTGCACAAGTTGTTTAATGCAGATTTTGCTCTGCAAACTGGAGGGTGAAGTCAATCGCCTAACGCATTCAGAAATTTAAATAAACGCTGTGTCTACATCAGCCTGCTTAGTCATATATCGAATGGAAAACAGTGCTTTCCGTCAGTAATTTAAAATAGACCTACGCACCAGCATACGAACACTTGAGCGCACACCTCTATACCCACGATACTGATTGTTGACTAGTCAAACCTCCCACGACAGTCACTTGTGATGGCCGACTTCTGCATGTATCCGAATGTGCAGAAGGGTAAACAACTATTGCCGGTGGTTAATTACTATCCTGTCTCCGTTTCTATGCCATGATGTATATCAGCATCTGTGAAGCTTTAGTAGATTGTCCTTTCGGGTTTGCGAGTAATTGTGCAGCTTTATGTAATATGGAATTTAAGCCTTCGGAAAATAGTCAATCTAACCTCTTGGAGAATGACTGGATTTAAGGGAAGATTTAACAATGCGGTGTCAATCGGTTGTGCTTGGCCTTCGCGTTGCTAGGGTTTTTTAAATGCTCGACAACTTCATCCTTTTGCCAAAACGAAAGCTAATTAAACAAGGCACGGCCAGAATATGGGCTCGTAATGTAGGCGGGGACATTTATTAATCCTGTTGAATGCGTGTCATTTTTCTTCATTTAAAGCGTCGTCTTTGGGAACAAAAATGTTGTCCAGCATTAAGGACAGGATGCGAATAAATAATATAAGTTTATGTCTTTTAAAACCGTTACTCACCCCTACGTTGGCGACAAGAGCATTCCCGTAGATACACTGAGTCCAAAATGCCGACTACTTCAACTCGAACAGTGGCGTTTTGTTTAACAATCTGAGAATGGAGTCCTGCTTTTGGCAATCCTTAGCCTAAAGTGTGACCCGCCTGAAACGCATCAGGATTAGAACCAGAGCAAAAATACTGCCGTGCAATAGGTTTTTGACAGTGTCTTCAAGAGGGCATCTAATTAAATATAAAAATAATGTTCCATTTTAATTGCTAGCACTACGGAGATTCAAGGTTGGTGATAATGCAAAGGTTTTTGATATTTAGTTGTTTTGATCACTAGAACTGCTTAGCGGAATATGTAATCCAGGTCGCAAACCATACTACTGCCAGTAGATCATTATTTGTGAAACCTGACTTTGCGCATGAATGTTTCTGATTTGTGCATCAGCAATAAGACTGCAGTATAAGTTGATGATCGTAAACATCAAATATAAGAAGCGCTTACGTTATAAGCATTTCTTATATTCCAATGATGCTGTTGATCATTACAATGCTGAAAATCTTGGTAGATATATAAGTGTAGGACCAACCAACGCAAGTGGAATTTTGCCCAAGTCGCACTTTCAGCCAGACGAACCACACCAAACAGATCGAACCAATCATAAGAGACAACAGTAGATATGGGTGGCTCATGCATAAGGGGCTGCAGTATTTTTAGGACGCAGTAGCCATGCAACCGCATATCTATGAATATTATCGGCTCCCCCTTTCATCGGGGATCGTTGTACGTGGGGTGATCATTGCTTGATGGCCGACATTCGAGTCGATAATTGCTGAAATTTCATCACGTGCGTTAGATGTTTGTGTTATGATTGCTCGACCATCTGACCCACCAACCATGGAGTTGGGAAAAGTGTTCATTTGTGCGCTCCCCACGTGCTTAATTACTTCGCCTAGGCGAAGTGTCAGCACCCAGTATGAAAGGTGAAGGTCATTGACCTTGTTGAGGGACTAAGGACCAGTAAACCATGACTAAAGCGGCTCCCGGCTCACGCGGCTGTCACCTCTAGCGAGAATTTCGGCCTTGTCGAATTTGAATGTGTTACCGGATTAAGTCAAATGAACCGCAACTTGAGAGCTGTAGTCATTTCTTCGCACCGCTGCAGCGTGTTCGGCCATTCTCGTCCGGAGCTGTCTTCCGGTTTCGCGTACGTAGTTGTTTTGTCCGCAACTGCACCAGATCTGATAAACGAGTTCAGACGTCTCTAGCCGTGGCAGTGGGTTTCTCGCTTGCATTATCTGACGCCTGATGGTTGCCTCCGGTCTGTGTATACCTCCAACCCCAAGTGATGCGAGAAGGTGGTCGACAGCTTCCGAACCGTTCTGGACATACGGAAACGCTCGCCAAAATTTGGTGTCCATGTGGTTAAACCTTTCGTCCCTTTTGCGTACGCACCGGTCGACGACGTTTTGCGGGTAGCCATTTGATTCGAATACCCGTTGGAGGTATTTTAGTTCAGCAATCGTGTCTTCCGGTTCACTGCAGTGCGTTTTGACACGCCAATAGAGCGTCCTTTAACAACTGCCTTTGTGGCTAATTGAGTGGTTGCAGTTTACGTTCAGTAATTACATCGTACTTGTCGCTTGCCTGAACACTTTGGTCTTTAGTCCACCCCACTGCTTGGGACATACGGGGACATTCAGGAAGGCTAGCTGATTGTTCTCTTCCTCTTCCATCGTAAATTGTATGCCCTAAAAGACCGCATTCAGATGTTCCTTGAATGTAAGCAGTTGATTCCGGTCGATAACGACGAAGGCATTATCCACATATTGGGCCCAGAACTTCGGTTTGTGGTGTTGGAAGACCAGCGACTCTAACCGTTGCAGGACCATCTCGGCGATGAATCCCGAAATCGGCGAACCCATTGCTGTGTCCTTCACCTGTTCGTAGATTGCCCCGTTGAACGTGAAGTACGTCCTGAGACAGAACTTCAGGAGCTGAAGGATTTGGGCGTGTCCAAGACGATTCTCCGTTCCATCGTATTTGCTTTGTGTGAACTTTGAAGAAGAGGATGCCATGGAGCTTAAACAGATGTATACCATTTGAGTACAAATCGCAGAGGTAACACATGGAAATATCGCCTGATGGGTCCATACAGTGTCAACTCTGACACCCATTCTCCTCGTTGGTCGTTGGCAGTTGTGGAGAAAAGGAGGTTTTAGGAAGGCTGTCAGTTTCTGCCGTAAGGATGCACTAAGGGCTCTTGTGTCAGTGTGAGTGCTACATTGTCATATGCGTTTCGCCATGCGCGTCCCTACAATCCGAGATATTTTTCGCTGTCGCGTCAGCGATTGAGTGTGCATAGTGATATTGACCCTGCTTGCCGGCCGCGTTCCGCCATTATCTCAGACTTAAATGCAAACCGAGTACAACCATCGAATACAGCCAAAAAATGCCATTTGGCAATGGAAGTGCGCTTATTGACGTTAGGTAATATTGCTTGTTTTACCGTTCTTTGTCAAAAAATCTTGTCTTAAGTGAATCTAAAAAGAAATGTTATCAATACGCTGCGGATAGGAAGTCAGGCGACATTAAGGGTTTGAGAAAGTTGTTCACATATGATCAGGGCACCAACATAAGTCCTTATGCGCTAAATCGTGAAGTAAAATCCCTTGTGGTCAGCGAAATACATTAACCCAACGAACAAGCAACTTCTCGTCAGCTGTCGAAAGGTCGGCGCATAAATATCAAGTCAAAAGACATGACCATGTATTTTTTCTGATGTTTTTTTCGCTTGTTTGCGCGTTTGAAGAAGAGCAGTATTTGTGTTTTCGGCATTTGGATGAGAATCATAGTATGCATTTAGTGCGCGATCAATGACATTTCGCTAAATGCGCCATTGGAAATCATGAAATCCTGCAACAGGATTGCTTTCAGTCTGTGTGAATGGCAGTTAATTAGTTCATGAAAAGCCCCTTGGACGTTAATAACCCGGGACTTTTTTATATCCTCTGGCACGAATTCTGACAGACGAACTGTGTTTGACTCAATCTTGTGAAATTTCTAGTAGGATATGTCCATAGGTTTTATGGTGGATGTGTTGGTGACCATGCATAATGCTAAACATCTTAAATTAGGAAAGAAATACACTGATGCATACAAACAGAAGAATTCAGAAGCACACTGCCTGAATTATAAGAAACTAAAATATTAGAGTTTTTGCGTGGCACACATCAGTATTCGAAGGGTGGACATAATGAGCAGGGTAACATGAGTCACCCTCGTAATCATCAGGTAACTTGAATTCAACCAGCATAGCCCGCCAAGACGTGTGAACTACTTTTCGATTTTTTTTCTGTTAAGCCGAATTCGTCATTGGTGTTTATGCCTGCATGACCGAACAGTAACTACCCGAAACACCATACAATAACGTGACACACGCTACTTGACGGAATTAAAAACCTCTACAACACCGCGTCTAAGACGCCGTCGATACCATGCCCACGATACCAAAAACCACTTGGACGCTGCAACCGAGGACGTTATCTCCGGCCGACTAAAGCTTTTGTTCTGTGTATGTTTAACGCGTTCGATAACTTCGTCGAATGCATGGTGTTTTCCCTATCACTTTTATAAATTTGCCTCTTGCTAAAAATTTTCTTCAAGTGGAAGTGAATATGCGACTGCAAGGTTTATTTAGGAATTAAGATGAACACGTAAACACCGAAGTGAATACCCATGCGTTTTTCAATAAATGCACAATTTCCAAGAATATGTTTTATTGTCGGCCTGTAATTTCCGTGCTTACCATTTTAATAGCGAAGTTTAATGATGAAAAAACAAAAACACAGCCAAATCACGGCACGCTAAACTGCATTCCATAGTACGTACAAAGCTGTGCACACTGGAAAATATTCGATATCACTTATACATTACCCCCTGCCAAAAATGACTGCCTAATCCACACCAATTTACTACGCTGTTTTTAAAAGCCATTTTACACTCGAATGTGCTGTTTTGGGAGCGTGCACACAAATGTTTCCTTTGTACCCATATGGTGGAAAAAACACGCATATTTCATATTAAATACTTAAACAAAATGTATATGTTGTTTTTAAAAACGCACTAATTATTCGATTGTTAACGCCAAAAAATTACTTATCATGCAGCATAGCATCAGGTAGTTTTTTAAGCGACCTTCTAAGTGAAGAACATGGTTCAATCCGCTAGACTATATGATGAACCATATATGGCGTCTATTCAATGGCGCATAGAAAATAGGTGGGCTAACTCATGAAAAGTCGATTTAAATTCTAAAATGCGTTTTTTTCGAAAAGATTACCAAAGTAGGTTTGCAAAACTAATCGTCATGCTGCACAATCCTATGACAATTTAATTACGCCATGATGTGTGCATTAAAACTGACCTACTGTCGACCCCACGCAAAAAACGTTAACCATGTTATAAATGACTATTTAATTGGCATGCCTTTTTTATTAAATTTCGATTCCCGTAACAATTCAATTATATTGGAGGTAAAGCATACATAAACGTATTCATTATTTTGCCCACTAAGTAGAAAGTACGTCTTTTTCGAAGTTTAAAGGCAATGGAATTGTATAATTCGGTTCTTAATTCTCGAATAATTTTGAACATCGACCTGCTTTTAAACTTGCATTCAAGGTTTCAAACTACCAACTATATATCTTTCGCGTACGAAGAACCATAGAGTTCTCTACGGTATACTTACCTTTCTAAGACACATTCTTAAATGCAGAGACAGGACGTTTTATGAACGGCCCATTCACGGCCTTAGAAATACTCACTGAAAGAAGATTTTAAAACCAAATTATACACTTTCTGCGAAATGGAATCGAAAGAAACTTTGATTTCCTACCGCATGAGCAAAATAATTACTATTTGTAGGCACATTTATCAAGAAATATAATTGGATCTTTGAAAGTATCGAAAGTCATTAAAAGGCGGTATCCTGCGGTAAGTGGTTTATTTTAGAATCATGCTGCAGGGTGATTGGTTTTACAATCCGCCTAATTAATATTTTCTACATGAGCTGTGCTTCAGCATTTTAAGGGGAGTAGATGCATCGTATTCTGGCTGTCAAACTTTGTATACTAAGATTTTTTTCAGACTTAAGTAAGTCAAATTGAGAAACTTTACCCAAAGTCTCCTCTGGTTTTTCTTTCACAATACCTTAAGCTTGCGTATAAGCATGCGTATAAGGGCATGTAAGAACGTAAATATGCTATTCCCTTCAGTCACTGCGGCAAATTTAAGTCAGGCTTATGCCTTGTTAAACTTTTGGACTAGCTCATCGATGCCGGTGATACAACTTATCAGGCACATACTATCGTCCACTCACCGACAGCTAAAATCAAGGTCATTGGTGGTATTCATAATGTTTGTTTACTCGAATTTTTCCATGAAGATATTTGCGAGAAATGGTCTAAACTGTGAAGCCATCGCTAGTTATTCATTTGCCCGTGTACCTAGCTGTTGCAGAGGAGCTACGGAGTTTGTGTGCTTTGCGCAAGACTCTTATTGGAGCCGTCCTTTAACTCTGTTGATCGTCGTATACCAAGTTGATTTTGGAAAATCTCTCGATGTTCCGATATATTAAATTGCTGGTCTGGTTTGATTGAACACGGGCATAAAATTGTATTGCTTAGTTTTTAAGATTTAACAAAATTGTTGCGCAGTATTTCTACAACCACTCTTGATGGCAGGTCACCCAGTTCACTGGGTTAAGTGAGGCTAACACAAATGTTTTGATAAAAAAAACTTCTCCTAAGCCAATTTCAGAAGTTGATTTGGAGGAAATATGGATGATTTGGTTTGTGAATTGTATAGGGATGTTGCGAAGTTTGTTTATAAAGGGTATTGGTTGGCATTCCAAGGAATATCACGTCTAATAGACGGCAAAACCGCGCTTTATAAAGGTCTGCACATATTAATATCGAAAAGTCGTCAATTGACTTAGAGATGCAGGTACCACTGACTGCGTCTAGAAAACAGATATATTACCAATTATTTACTCGACAAAACCTAATCCAGCACCTATGCGACCTCAGAAATGGCAAATTGCGTTCGCCAGCTGCGTTTTATTTATTTTTTTGTGACAGCCTTGGTGGCAGCCGACAACGTGTCCAAAGAATTTGGAGTATGCACGTTGGTTTATCTCTCAGTGACGTCCCAGAAATGGTGCTAGAATATGTTTAGACTTCGCCCTCAACAAAAAATGGTCACGCCAATGTGTAGCCTGGTGGTAAGCCACTGTTCGATCATACATGTTGCAAGACAAAGCGCAGTGCTATGGAGTTTATTAGCATGTTTGTGGAAATAATTGTTGGACGCAGTAAGATATGCAATATACAGAAAAATGCTTTAGTCTTCAGTAAAGCCGCGGAATCTTAAAATTTGACGTTAAAAATGCGAAGTCTGACATCTTTCATAGATGCTTCCAGTAGCAATGAAAGATACCCATGCTAAGCAACCTTCAATGGAAAATGCTGATTTGGCTAGCCTTAACAGTCAAGTAGTTCACTGTTGATTTGGTGGGTTGATACAGTAGTCTTTGCAAATCAAGCGAAATAAGCTTCTTCACCAGTAACTGTAAACTTTTGTGACTATTTAGTATATATGTGCGTTGTTCGGGAGAAACGCAAACATATCGAGAAAAAAACTTATTTAGCCACTTTAGAGGATTATCGGCCACTTAGTTCGGTCATGCAGGCAATTGGCGCAAATGCATACAATGAAGTCTGCTCTACAAGCCAAAATGCTCACTCAAACATTTTCCGTGCCTATGTCAGCTAATTTGTTTGCTTTTGATTTATGTGATGGATTGTGAAGGAGATGGTAGTTGCCGTCGTCTGTGACTACAGTAGGTGGGGTAGCTCATGAAATGTCAACTGAAATTCCAAAATGCGTTTTTGTTTCGAAAAGATTAAGAAAGTAGTTTTGCAAAACTAATCAGTCTGCAGTATAATCCTATAAAAATTTCAATTATCTTACGATGCCGGCTTTTTAAAGGACTACCTTTTGGCTGCATGTAAGAAGCATACTTATATGGCATGCTCTTTTCATTGATTTTCGATGCCCTTAAAAGTCTTATTATATTTCGTGGAAAACATGCATGAGAATATACATTGTTTCGCTCAATTGGCAGAAAATAACGTCTTTTTTCAATTATATGCTCCAAGAAAGTATATTATTTGGTTTTTAAAATTAATTCTAATTCCCGATTAAATTTGAAGGCGCTCGACCGTCACACTTGTATTGCGGGTTTCCAAACTACTAGTTCTATATTCTCCGCATACGGAAAACCACACAATTCTCTACGGTATTAAGAGGAGATTATATGGGCTTCATAAAATTTAGCATTGAACTTGATCCATATTGTTAAATTTACAAGCCACATTGGTAAATGCAGATACATGACTAGTTATGAACGGTCATTTCACGGTATTAAAAAGTCATAAAATTGGAAACTTGTTTAAAGCCGAATTATGTCCCACTTTTGAGTATAAAATTAAAAGACGACGTAATTTTCTAGGGAATGAGCAAAAGAATTAATATGTCTATGCATGTTTCCCAAAAAATAAAACTGGAATTTTCGGGAATCGAAAATGAAAGAGAAAAATGGATGGTACGTAAGTAGTTATTTTTTACAGAGCATAGTTTTTGCATGCAACCGAAAGGACGTTTTTGTATAGTCTGAATTCTGAGGTAAATAAATTTTTATAAAATTATCCTGCAGACTGATTAGGTTTACAAATCTACTTAATTAATCTTCTCCAAACGAGAACGTATTTCTGAATTTCGGTTGACATTTAATGAGTTAGACCACCTACTGTATGTATATTGGAAAAATGGTGGTTTGTTCTTTTCTGACAGTGTCTACATGAAAGCGCAAATGTACTCGGTGCACATAATTTGCAGATTGTGTTTTCGAATTCTTCTGTCTTTTTATATAGCAGAGCACATCCTCCTTATTTTAAGGTATTCGGTGATTATAAGTATATGTCTTCAGCGGTCATCAGTGTATCACCTATTATGCATGCGGACATACCCTACCAAAAAATACACACACGTTAGCTACATATGTACTGTTCGACTGTCAAAATTCACGCACAACAATGTACAAAAACCTAGCGTATATTGTACGCCCGAAGTGCTTTTACATGGATTCAAGGACACTTAGGCTTTGATTCTTATGTCGTGTCACGATTGTTCATTATAGACAAAATGAAATTTCTCTTCGAAAGCAAATAAATAAAACCCCGAAAAATAAATACTGTTGATGTCTTTTGATTTAGAATTTTGTTGGCCCTGTTGTTGGCTCTGTTTTACTACATTCTGCCACGTTCTGAATTGCACGGTATAGATTAATACATGTTGGTATTAGACCGCACCCGACAGCCCCTAGTGAGTTGGATATTGTAAACTAGTGTTAATACTCTTGTTATATTAGTGTGAATTTTGCCAGAGCTATAGTCTCTTCAGATTTCTGTTCCACAGTATTGTAGTACAAAATTATTTTAAATTAAATTTAGAACCAAATGCTTGGTGTATAATACTAAAGAAAGCATTAATTACCAATGCTTAAAACCATGTTGGGTTAACATACGTTATTTCGTTTTAAATTGGTTGATGGTTAACCTTATTCTTGCAGTTAAAACTGATATAACATGGAGTCTGCCAACAAAGTGGAACACTCAGTGTCTGACACGACGATGATATACATCGTGATACCTACGCACATAATATATATTGCGATTAAGCCGATAATGTAAATTGGGCCCTGTGGATGTCATACTTGTGTATTTTCGCTTGGTTGATTTCTCCACTTGCGAGGTCTCAACTCGTTTGACTCAGGCTACAGTTCTTTTTCCATTAAGTTTTCTGTCACGCTCATCTCATCCACAGAAGTCTTCTGCTGCGCTGGTCTAACAGAGGAAAAGAAATGCTCATTTTACTTAGTTTGAAAACTGCGCATTAAGAACGAGTCTCAAAATGAGACCCATTTTTTCGTTTGAAGGCAGTCATCTTGGGCACATTCGTGTAGTTTTCGGGCACCACAGGGCAAATGCGGTTTGTGCACGACAAACGTTGCTTTTTAACGACGTTGGAATCTGACCGGACCTGGGCAACATCCATTGGTCCGGATCTGTGTCTCCCGCTAGTCTGTCAACGCGGGAAATCTTCAGGACGGGGTTAAGTAGGAAACGGAAACACCAGGCGAATAAAGCTCTTGTTCTAGCGATCTTGTCTCTTTCGTGTCTACAGGACTGTCTTACGTAATTTACTAAACTGACCGCCTTCCACTTGGTACGTAAACATTCGTGAATTAATTAATTTTTTGATTGAATTTGCGCAGTTCGATCGTCATCAAAATTGTAAAATATCGGTAGGGAATGAGTAAATGATCATCACCATTAGGCGATTCCCTGCTCAGAACATTAGTATATAAGCAAACATTTCGGAAATTCCCAAGCATGTAATCGAGCCCGCGTCCTGATAATTTTAATTTAGTATTTGCATTTTTGCAGCAGTAGGTCCGTCTTTTTGGGTTCTATCTGTCATGCTTTGATCAACTGGTTATTCGGGTTTAGTTTACAACTTGCGCGTCATTGATATCAACGGCAGCAGCGTCACACAAATAAAGATTTATTTGATCTGAGCAAGGAATCCCGCCTGCTTTAGACTTCAGCAGACGGCTTTTGTATGAAATTTCTTTGTAATTTAATGTCAGCATGAAGATAAGTGTGGTGAATGCAACCGACCCCCTCTTTGCAGACTTTGCATCAGGTTAAACCGGTGTGGGTAAAGGCCAAGCGTCTTCAAGTTGAGAAATAGGTTAGGTAGCATTGTTATTCTTATCCTGTACGTGCCTAACATCTTAGCGGTGTTCAAGATGAAATCTTGGCCTTACTATATGCGTATACAGTTCAAGACCTATATATCGTAAAGTAAGCCTAATTTCCCAAATGCGGCTCAGCCTGGGAATATTTCTTAATTAGGATTAAAAAGAGTAATCAGCATGTATTATGACCCCGAAGTATTTCACTTACGCAGGATGCTGGCTTTTAAATGTGCTTCTTTCCGTTCGGCTAAAAGGCCCACTCTCGATAAAAATAAAAACGTTATTTGTATAAACAGTTTTTTATGAAAAACGCACGAAAATATTCTGCGTTGTACCCATTTGACCAAAACAAATGTTTTTTTAAGTAGTATGCCTCTGCAAATCATATAATTAGGTTTTAAATAATTTTACCTGTGATAATATAAAACCGTGAAACGCCCATGCAAATGGATCATGTTTGTCAGTTTAATAATGCTTACTGTGAAGCACACGACTTATCACGCATCTATGTTAGTATTTTTCTCTATGGGATCTCATCAGTAATGTAGAAATATACATGATTATCTTTACTCAAAACTCGTGCATAGGTCGACAGAATGTGTTGAGCTCAAGCGGAACGATACATCGAGTTTAGCCTCATTCGGGAGCATACAATTACGCAAAAGTAAAAAAACGCATACATGAGTATTCGAGAACAACAAATTTATGGGCAAATTACATGCTACTTAATTAGCTATATTTTCGTGAGGTGCAGATCTTGCAGGCTGACCAAAAATACTCAATCAGAAGACAATATTGTGCCGTGACAAAAGAAGCATTATTTTATGCTGTATGATGATCAATATGACAACCCCAATCATTCCATCCTTCCTAATCCACATAAATTTGTATACTTTTAGTCAAAATTCAATGACAGTCGTTTCATACGATTTCGCCCAGTATAAAAACCGGTCAGCGTTCATAGTTATAATGCATCACAGCCGGTAAAGTAAGGGGAAAGTTAACAGGCCATAGGTGGTTGTCTAGCTCCGCAAGTAGCAAGACGAACACAGTTGACAGTTGACAATCAATGTTGTACATGCCTGTTTTCGATTCATACCCGAAAAAAATGCTTCAGATTTCTCAAACAGCACCTACCCTCGGATACAATTAAGTCTCAGGACAGACTTCTACAATTACAATGCCGAATAACGAAAGAAAACACATGGATTTAATTTTTTTAGGATTGCATAAGCAGCAAGGAGTACCCAGTGGATTTCTACAAGATCCTCTTTCGGGGAAACTTACGTCCTACCATGAAAAATCTAAACCGTCTTGCACAATCAAACATTGTTGACTCAGTTGAGACTGTTTACATAAAAAAATCTCGTTTGGATGAAACAGAGCGTATGATCGACGAAATAAGTGTTGTCTGTTGGTTAATGTTCATGCAACATATGTATCATAGAAAGAAAGACAAGCGACTCATGCAGTTTTAAACTAAGGAAGTCATTGATACATTGAAAATGTCGGCTGGCTGAAATCAAAAACTTTGCACATTTTTCATCAATACCGTAAAGCTCCTGTAACACAAAATACTTCATTAACCATCGAACACATAGTCGCCTTATTCTCATTGAAACGTCATGAACAAATAATAATTTATAAGCCTCACAAAGACTATGGAGTTGTTAGTCTTAACCGGAAGAGCTATGTGATGAAAATAAACTGCATCTTAAATGATCAGAGAAATTTTGTCTAGAGGCGTCTGGAAAAGATGAAACCAAGACATTGGAAGACTCAGTCTGGACAAGGGTTCAAAAGTTGCTGGACAAAAACCTGATTGACACTAAAGCCGCATTATTCCTAAAACCGAGGGACACACATTTCCCTGGACTATATGGTCTACAAAAAACGCAGAAAAAGGACACATCTTTACAGCCAATTCCCTCTATGTCTAAGTCACCTACAACCGGACTAACAAAATGGTTTGTCAAGGAGCTAGGTGCAATTTGACAACTGTCTTCACCCACAGGATAAAATGTAGTCTTCATTTCATAGCCGTCAAGTTTATGCTTTCTTAAGACGTCGAATCCTTATTTAAGCATGTACCATTGGATGAAACAAAAGATTTAATATGCGCTTATGCGTCCAAAACGCGACTCTCCCCCAAAAGTCTACGCGATCTGCTGGTACTTTGCACCAAAGATGTTCAACTTTTGTTGAACGGGAACTTTACACACATATTGATGGAGTCACAATTGGTAGTCCAATTAGGCCAACCTTCGCTGACGTTTTTCTAGGTCATATATAAGAAAAGGTGTCATCAAAATTAAACATGAGAGCATTATACAGGAGATACGTGGATGATATATTCACGAATGTTGACGACGAGAAGGACGCCGCCGACGTACTTTGTATGATGAATAGTTTGCATCCGAAAATCAGATTTACGATGAAAATGAAGCAGTGAACCCTCATGCTAAACGAGGGGGATGGCTCAATAAGACGTTCTGTCTTTCAAAAGATTGCGTGGAAAGGGCAATACTTACATTTTAAATGCTTTTCGCCAAAAGAATGGAAACGAAATCTAGTACATACTCTTTTTCAGGGAGACCATAGATGAAGAAACTGACCGCAACAAAGAAGTCTTACTTAATCGTGGTTATCTTGCACGTTTCATTCAGAAGTACAGCAACCATTTACAGCCAAAGTTGACGGAGCAGTCTGTTCTGTAGAAGACCGTTGTAATTTGTTTACTTTTTAAAGGAGATAACGTCTCAAACACAATCAAGTGACGCTTGAGTTGCACGATAGAAAGAACGTACAACGCAGCAGAACTTGTTTTCATCAGTTCCACCAAAAGCCTTCCAATTAACCGGGCAAAGGATGTCTTGCCAATGCACGCCACCCCAAATTGTGTGTATGAATTTACATGCACTTGTGTATGCAAATGCATTGGGCGAAAGCAGAGGCAATTGGCAATCAGGGCCGCTGAGCATTTGCCTAATTGGCTTTTCAAACAGGAAAACAAACTCCTTCCTTCATCTATAATGAAACACCTGTTAGATAACGGTCATGTTGTCGAAGTTAAAATACATTTTTGAGTACTTGTCCGAACGCATACAACTCGAACCCTGTGTAACTTTGAAGCAGCTTACATACGGAGTGAGAAACCAGACCTGTGCAAGCAGTTAGACCACGTGATCAATCTTCAATGTATCAATTCTAAATTTTCAGGCGTTTTACAAGTAAACCAAGACATTTCTAAGGACTTCGTTGCTACGATCGGTAAAAAATGACAGTTATTGTCTTATTGGGGCGAATGAGCCATGTAATAAACCACAGGATTAATAAAGACAAGGAGCAGCGAATATACTCTGGTAGGAAAAACCTGTGAGAAACGAAGAATCATATTTTTGCAAAAATGGTCTTTATCTAAGAAATGCATTAAAATGTGAAAAATGCAATCCGAAAACGCAACACTTGCGAAGTTTAAAAAGAGTAAATGACTTAAATTTTGGAATCCCGATTTTGCATTTGTCTGCTTAAACTGGAAAAGTGTTCTTTCCACGTAGGACAACGTTTTTTCATTCACTGGCTACCCGTTATTAAACCGCGAGTAAAGACCTGGATCAAGGGTTTAGTGAGCATACCTAACCTAATCAATGAATATCATCATCTGCGTGCTCGCGTTTTGTGGGATGTAACCGGGAGCATTTAAAGTCACATCTCAATGCTATCTTCCAGAATATCTCGATTGTAAAATACTACTTTTCAGCAAAATACCAATTACATTTCAGAAAAAAGTTTTATCATTAAACAAATGTTAGACTATTTCTGTTGAAGTGAGCTACAATATGATCCATGGAAATTAATGCATCACCTTAATCGACAAGATAGATCATTGAATCCTCTTCGATGTAGATTTCCCTGGATATAATGCTAAGACACTTTTTGAATTCAGTTTTCATCTCATTTTGTCCTTGGAAGTTTTTTCTTCGAATAAAACATAGGGATGTTATAGTTCTGGCAGAACATAGGTAAAAAACCAAGATAATATAGAGTATTCGATAAAATCATTTAGTTTCTGTTGTGCCGCCCTAGCAACGCGCAGTCGCGGGTTGTCGTAAAACAGAAATGCATAATGTAGGTGCTCAGGGGCGGAAACTATTTATTTTCCGAATTAGTATGCATTGCTTTGAGTTGCTTGCAGTAAAACTCCGCTGCCAGGCTCATATGAGCCTCCACAAGTTTGTAATCTGCACCACAATGGCAGATCACCAAAATGTTGCCATAATCCTCTGATCATGCAACTTGAGTTTCGACTTATATCTGGGTGCTTCATCGTGGTCAATACATTGCTCTGATCGCCTCCGTTTATCAAAAAGGTTCCTTTTTGCTATATGTGATAATATTCTACCTGGAAGTGTGTCATAGGTGTTTTGCAAGGAAAGCATCGCACTCTCTTTAAATTGCCAAACAGCTTTATTTGCACTGCCATCATATCTGACCCATTTGTTGAGATTTCTCACTTTACCGGTCGGTAGCAGATGAGTGAGCACCATTGAAATATTGAAATCATGTATTGCAGACAGTGCTCCCACAATTTAACGTGGGCATTATTTCGCAGTGCGCGACCGACCTCTACCTTCATCTTCAAGGTCTGCGTTGCCACTACGGAATTTCGTTAACCACACTTCTTTTATCCGACCACTTATGAACGCTTCTGTTTATGCTCTGCTGATGTTGATGGCTGTGAAGTGAGTACTCAGACGGAGTTAACAGTCGTGCAAGAAAGGTTAACGCTTTTCGTCTTTCATTTTCTTTAAAAAGGACTTGAATGATTTACAACTAGTCTGTTAAAAACGCTTATTGGAGAAGTAGCAAAGAACAAACGTTAATTGTTCTGCATGCACAATGTTGTGCAAAACTGTGTCAAATTGGCAACTACTTACAATCGGTCAGAATTTTCCGAATAGCATAATAATAATGGAAAACACTGATCAGTGTTTGCAAGGCAAATAACTACAAAGGGAATAAGTAAGGATTCACATGTCTCGAAGTCATCTTGCTACTGTAAATTATGAGGGAATCATACCTTAGTAATCCCGAATCAAATGCATCGCCTCTACATATATACAGACAGCAACCATAACATAAAAATTTCCCCAGTTTCTGCAAAACGACCATTATAACTACTGCACTTTTGGACAACCACGATAGAAGGTTTAGCTTTCTCATCCGAGATCACACTAAGAAGGGCCACCAGTTCAGAGCACATTCCGGTTATTCAACCACTAAAATCCTTACTTTTGATGGGATTCTGAGAAATATCATACAGTTTGCGGTGAGGAAACGAAATGCTGATGTTGAGCAGAACGAGTATTGTCCTTATCCTTCTCTCTATCTCTATCACCCTCTCTCATCTTTGTCACGCGCATATATAAGCGATGCGAATGACGCATGATCGCAAGACACTTGTCGGGTTTTAACACCTTGCTGTGGCTTTAGTAATTCACACACTCATGTAGAAAATGCCTCCTTTAGACACCACTAAGTGCAACAATGAACCCTTTTTACGGATTGTGCAAATGTCAGCGGCATGGACCACTTAGAACGCCCACGGAAACCTAGGTTAATCCCCAATATTTCGATTATCCTGATAAGGTGCTCTTATTGGCCTAACACCACAAGTGCACTTCTTCGTGTGAATCCACATAACGTTGCCAATGAGGTTCTCGCCACAGTTTATTTAAATTCAATGAATTACGGGCAGTTGTCAGTTCGCCTATTACGCAATGTGGAAGGCAGTGTTTTTGAATTCGCACGTTCTCTATCATATGTTGGGGTTTGCAGTTGTAGTGTTAGGTATTGCTCTGACAGTAAAGTATTACTCTGTATTTAAGGCCATACGCTAGATGTTTATGATTATATATTTTATTATATTGCATTGTAGCCAAAATCATATGGTTACACTATTTGCTAAGGCAGCAAGTTACCCTTTCGCAATAGGGGTTAATAAACGACGCGGTTTGTATTTTAGCAAATTAACTATCCTTTTTTAAATTCTAAGATGAAATCATGCAGAGACAATGTTCATATTTATTCTCACAAGCAAGTACCTCTTACCGTGTTAATGACAGTTGCCTCTTCATGAGGTACCAGTGCTTGATTTGATTGCGCTTTTAGTTTATCCGAAATAACAGCTCTTGGCGACGTCTATTTATCTATTTTTTGATCTTGCTTTTTGCAGACTATGTTTATAAAATATAAATGAGTGATCTTGAATCATTTGCCTATTTATAAAACGTAGCACTTGAGCGTCCGCACAATTGGCAGAATGGCAGCTGTAATAGTTCTCATCCAGACGAGGATACCGTCAGCACTTTTGACTACCTGTTAAGTATACTTACAAAAGTAGAATTGCCTGTCTTCTACAGTAGCTTTGGGAGGAGGAGTGTCAATCTAATTTTTGCCGAAAAAGGACGAACATTTGGATGTCTACCTTACGCATCGATTTCACCGGACAAATACAATTTCCCTTGTAACGCTACACTTCCAAAGATGAAGCTGGTTTTCTCTAGCACTGTATGTCAATGCTGCTTTCAAATGTAGACTTTGCCTTGCTACTGCGCGTTTTACTCAGCTGCCTTAACGACACCTTAATCAAATGCAGTTTAACACGCGCAAGATCGTGCTGCAGTAAGTGAGTTGTTGATAGCGTTTTTCTTGAAAATAACAAAGCGATTTGAAGATCCTGCCGCGTAGGCCAATGCACTTGCACACCGAACATATAAAATGCCCCATGTGTTGTGTCTAGTTAGAGAGCAACCCTTATGTTCCATGTACAATAGCATAGAAATCTATGTCGAAAACTTCTGCGGATGTTGAACAACTTATGGTTTTATAGAAGAGACCACAGGACTTCTGCAATTTCTATCGTGTTGGCAATAATTCGCAATTCGACTGACTTCTTTTCTGATTTCTGTCACATTCAATACACGGTTTTGCAATTGGCTACACTCCAACTGACTGTCTGTCGGACTATTTATATGCATTCATTCAACTTACCACCTCGCATTGCCGATTCGCGCCCCTGGCAAAAGAAGACTGCTGGGAATTCAGAGTTGACTAATTTTACATGCAGTGACGTCTTAGGTTACGTTCTATTTGAATTGAGCTTCAAAGGCCAAATGGGCACTCCAGATGTTCTGCGTACTCTGCACGTGTTTCAGAGCATTTTAGAAATACTACGCTTGGATATTGCAAAAGATGCTTCCAAGAACCGAAACCCATGGCTGTCTCGGGCGATTAATCAAGCCCAGTCATTCATGCATAGTCGAAATGTGGGAAAGCAGCTTTCTCTTCGCACTTTCAACTAGAAAACTGCAGAAAACGTTGGAAATATCATGAGGACTACCATCTAGTGCAAATTTATTTATCCAAACGTTATAAATACATTGCAATTGGTTCAAACAAATACCGTCTTTATAAAACTACCTCAAAATAATTGAACGCGCTTATTCACGCAATTATAGATTTGCATAGGGATATTGACTGTTCATATTGTACATGACATTGCCTATATTTCATAGGTTAACAAGGATTTGGGATAGTGCTAGGCATATGGTTAGGTTTACTATCAGATTTAACATTAGGATTTGTGATGAGTTAGGCTTAAGATGAAGGCAAAGGTTAAAATCAAAGATGGAACATGCGGACAGGTACCCCTCTGGCGTCCCAGCAGTGGTTGTACATAAGCCAGCACAACGCTTAAGCCAGTTACCGAAAAAAAACCAAAACAGAAGGTATGAGAAGGAAAAACAATATTTTTTACAGAACTGCGCGTTACCAAAGCAGCAGTAGCCACTGGCAAAACCAGATTTAGTGTTGATGGAGTCCAGTCGTGCCTAAATGAGATTGAAACGGGCGGCGACATCTGGTTTAGTAGGTTTGTGTCAAGCATGTTCAAGAGGCTGTCCAATCGGATTGTGTTGCATTGCCGGAGGTGTAGTCTGTCGAGCGGCGTTTTCAAATGCTGCATGGGCTGTCAAGAGCATCTATGACGGTAGAACGGACTGCTTTTTGCGGTTGTAGGCTTTGTGTAGAATACCCTTCCAGGCAAACAGGTTGCACACTTCGTTGTCATTTTTGTGGACCCACTTCTGGGGCTAGCGAGGTGGGCCATTGGGAGCTTATATGATGGCGGAATGAATTGTCTCTCGCAGTTGACGCGACTGTGTCCCTATGGTTGATTTGCATTTCTGAGCCTGTATTTTTTTCTAAGCGCTGACCAAGTAGATTACTTGTTGTTTAATGTGTGCCTATGTATTAACGCAGTCTTCGCAGCAATGTCAGCAATGCCGTTCTGCTTACAGTACTAGCCACTGTGTGGCTGCTTCCGGAGCTCTTGAGAGCTTCATGGCGCAACAGAACGCGTATATCCCCTGACGCGATCCGTGAGCGCCCCACTAGCACTATGCCTGATTATTGTTGTGGTTGCGTTACAGCCACGACACCATCACCATACCAATAAAAGTTTTCATTACTTTTTGCTCGTCACTAGTCCGCCCAGAGTTACAAATCGCAAATCCACTGTAAAACAGAATGTGGTAGTCATAGAACACCTGACAATGTCAATACCATGACGCGCAAAAGCCAGAAAAGTGTTTTCCTTCTTTTCCTATAAACCCCTCGTCAACTGTAAGCGGTCTTCAACGGCAAAGTATAGGGAACGCTCCGGTTATGTTCCAGTTTGAACTTTAACTGTATCCAAAAGTAAGACGGAGTCACTGAGACTACCGGCTGAGGAGTAAGAAAACGAAACACTCAATAAAGAGTAATATTGCCGTCACCAGTCCAACTGAAAAATTTTAATCCCGAGCCTGATCGAAGATAACGCCACTACTCTATGCCAGTCAACAGGATATTAACGCAGACAAAAGTAGCTGGGACTTTATCAAATTAGGGACTGTGGGCTGTCAGTCGTCGCTCAAAAGTCCCCTTTCTCCTGATTGCACACAGTTTTTGCGCACTGAATGTGTCATCCTTTCCTTGACAAAGGGTCCTCAGTTCTTCTTATCAGCTGTCCCTTTGACATATCTCAGACAACTACTTGTTCGAGGCCGCTGGTTGGGCTCTTAATCTGTCCCGGACCAAAATATGATTTTTTAACGCATCCAAGTGGAGGACAGTCATGTTAATCCGTGTCTGTGTGTTGTATTGTGGTTTAGAGTGTTTTCTCAGGTAGTGTTCGAAATTTCTGCGTCACGCACTTTGCATGCGACAGGTGTTAGTGAATATTCCACGTAAGGATTTATTAATCCACTACTGTCAGAGAGAGCTTTACTGTGGCAGACAGAAGGAAAAAAGGAGAAAGAAAGCATAGACAGAGCAAAGATCGGTCGCGCCCCCATATGATCCACTAAAATAACCGATCATAATAGTAGGTGAGTAGGAGTCCTTCCAGAAGATGTTACGGCTAGGCGACCTGGATCGTGGTGTTCAAAAGATCTTTTTGTCAAGTCTGTTTTTGATTTGGAAAATCATAATATACTACACCACCTTCTTCTTCCCCACTACTTTATATTGATAAGCGAGTTTTCGAGCTTTATCTTGTGGCAGAGGGGGGGCGTTGCAATTTTTGTTAACCAAAATTGCTGAAGAAACGGTATGTCCTTATGTTCTTACTCTGCTGATTTGATAGACGTTATTGCTATCCTATGCAAGCCCAGTTTTTGTGTACTTTTAAAGGCATTATATTTGTTAGTATTTACATTCCCCCCCCAACCCGTGAAGATGCTCTAGTCCATTTTTTCGACATTCTTTCACAACGGCTTACTTTATTGTCAAGCGAACAACTTATTCTTTTATGCGGTGACGTTTATCGCGAGAATTTACGTTCCCTTACGCTTCTGAGCTTTGACGAACTTGTCTTCGGCGATACTCGCGCTGATATCACTCGAGCATATTTTGACAAACCACAACAAGTGTTTTTGTGCTTAAAATAGGGCCCCATTGTCAGGTTCGGATAATCCTACTTTATTGAATCTTCAGAAAATTTATTCCGCCTCTATTTGTGCACTGCTTGCCAAACCTAAGAGAAGGGTTACGATTTTTAACACGTCCGCACAAAACATTCGCCTGCTTCAGACTGGCACATCGTGTATCAACCCCGCTTTCCTTAAAACATCGAATGTTTAATCGTTTTCTACCCATCTAAAACGTTTTTAAATGAGATTTGTGTTCTTTGCTGCCTTCTTAATACTGTAATTTTACGAATCGATAGCGTTTATTCTCTTTAGCTAAAACCTTTTCGACGAAATAAAAAAACTCCTGTATAAGCTAGACTCATTTGACACCCTTAAGAACTTTTCCAATTAAATAAAAAAAGATCGTCAGACTAAATGCCCTGACTGTCAGTAAACGTTTTTTTTCTTCATCCTCCTTATCGTTTTCTCCTTCCCTGTTGAGATTAGTAGGAAGACTATTAAGTATCTTACTGGCCATCGTACCAAATTGGTACACGCAGATGCTGATCTAGACTTCACAAACAAAAACTTTACCTTCGGTCACAATGACTCCCGTCCTCCTTCAAAGAACATTCCCTTATATATGCGCCCTCCCATATGTGTGTGCTAACAGTAGAGAAACGCCGTTAGAAGGTCCCTGGATCAGCAGCTGTCATGCCGGATGCTGTCTTAGATTTTCTTCCTAAATCTTGTTGTTCTGAGATAAGCCCTGTTTTGCATGCCTTATTAAAATGTCTTTCATGGAGTCTAAGACTTCTGACGCCTAGCAAACAGTAAGAATCACTCATATTCCTAAAAAGCCCGCAGATTTTGGTCCTAAATCTTCTCGTCCAGTTACCTACACTTCCGCACTACTAAAACTTGCTGAACGACTTGCCTCGAATATTATAGAGCCCTTTTCTTCCCGTTCTTCTGACCCTTAGTATTTTGTATATAAAGCCACGAGTAGTACCTTAGATACCGTTGGTCTTGTAGTCCAATCTGCCCTAAGAGCATTAGATAAGTGATGCCTGTTTTCAATTCGATCATGTGGTTGTTGGACACCCTTTCAAACATAGGACTAATCTCTTATCTCTGAAGAATGGCACTGACCATGTCTCAGTATTGGCGCAGGAAAATCGTCTCCTAATGAACGATCAAAAATCAGTTCACTGTATATTACGACCGGTAATCCTTCGTAGTTCTGATTTTTCTGACACCCTTCGCAACGGGATATCCTCTTTCAGGTGTCTTGATTTTACCTTGTCATCAAATCTTTCATTTCCTTTCAAATATTGAATCCCGTTCTAGTAAATTTACATTCCTTGTTTACGCTCTACCTACACCTCAACATTTAATCTGGCGATTCATATATACCTGCATCCTTCATCTTATTCTTTATTGCTCTCCTTTTCCTGCTTTGGTCAAACTGGATCTCGTGGGTTTAAAACGTGTCGTCTGAGTGCTCTCTTCCGCTGCCAGCGTTCCTTATCACATTTTAATCGATATTATCTTAGATTGACATTTCTAAACGATCAAGCGATTTGATCGTCGACCTCTGGATGACGCTGCCCATCCCCGCATTTTGATGTAATGTCTGCGAAGTCTTTCCGCACCATGCGCCGTGGCTCTCGACATCGGCATACCAGCATTCGGTATTGCCATTCCTGGCGCGCTATCTTACATGTGAAAGGACAGAAATACAGAAGATAAGACTCGAACTGTCCCCCTAATTGGTGTTCCTTTTTGTGTAAAACGTTTAGACTATTTAGTAATTTACTAACCTAATTTCTGTCCACAGCGAATGGGGCCAATCTTTGCACAAGATCATCAATTTATAATAAATAAATAAAGAAAAATTCCTCTCTCTCTCGCAGCTAGGAGCCGAGCCTCCCCTACGCTCATTCTCATCAGTACTGATCCGTCTCCCTTGGTTTCTGATTCGGAATCTTTCTGTTGTCGAATTGTGGAAACTCTTCAGTCAGATTCCCGCCGCGACGCAACAGTGCGAAAATACATTGGACTTGAAAGAATTCGATGGGCCGGTCCGGCCAACGACTTCAGCCGTTTTCTACTATGACATTGGGACTTTTGGCCAGATAAACTGGCTTCCGATGAATGCCTCCAGCTCATGTACGACCCCAACCACGTACACCGTGTGAAGCCGACAGACAGCTTTCGAATCGTACCTGTCGTACATACGCGTTCGTAAAAATATTAGACGGATGCCAATCGGTTTGTTATTGGCAATACTGTACTGATAACTAATCTCTCTGAGCCACTCGGTTTGCAGGTTCACTACAGTGCGTCTGAACAAACACCCTGCGAGTCATCTTATGACAGCGATTACGATAAGGTCCTAAAATGGGACAAGCAGCGAATACGCTGGGCCTACAAGGGGTTAGCTTGGTGTTTAGCAGACGTAATCGGGAACGCGAAACCATCAGGAATGTTAATACTTGGGAAGCGGTGGCAGGTCGAGTTGCTTGTCCACGAGGCGCCAATTTCAATTCGCGGCCGCCTTCTTTTCTTGTTCCATAATATTCCAAATCAGTGTACGTTGTGGACGAAGGGGTGCGGTGTTGTGCCCGGGAGGGGGTTGTTGTCATGCCAGCCACCTGCTTACCATTCCGCCTCCGGTATTCTTTACTCTCTTTTGATATCGGGCTTAGTTGGGCGAGAAGAGGAGAGTGTGCCAGATGCAACGCAAGGAGCCATCCCTCCATCTTCTCAAACTTGGCAGACATCGTTATATACAACACTCGAATTTTTGTCGCGTCTTTGTTGCTAGAGGAGCCAAAAACTTATGCCACGTTTGTCGCTTTGATGATCCGTTCAGCCAACTAACCACCACTATCTGAAACAGGAGCACGTTTAGCGAAATAAAGGGTCAGCGAGAATTGTCTTCTTTTTAACATTTAAGCCAACTTTGATAAGAAACTTGTTTCGACTGCTTCCCAGTCGCGTCTTTTCCTGTTTCTCAGCAGGTCGTGGAGTAATGGGCGTGGAAATTCAAGAAGATAAGACGTTTCAATTGCATAGAACGCTCTCAGAGTAGATGGTATTTTACAACTAAGCATTCTGCAGTTTTTATCCGCGTCCGACACTGTTCACCCCCCTGTGGCATATGTAGTCTACCACTCAGCTCAAGAGACTGTCTCTAATCTAAAAATTGCGTAATATTTAACCTCCAAAGTTTCTTTCGTCAATTTTAATGAGGCGCCATTGGTATCACTGCTTTCCATACAATGCTGAACCGCGTAGGCGGTGACCGGGGATTTGGGATAGCGCGCAGCGTCTGTGCATCTTAGTAGGTTAATTCTTGTTTGAGATGGTGATATCTACAGTGCGTGACCGAGCTCATAAAATGTCGGCCGAAATTCTGATATGCGTTTTCGACTACGAAGGATTAATAAGGTGGCACTGTAATACTAATTATCATGTAGCATAATTCTATAGTACTTCGGCCTCGCCAGGATGCTCTCTTTCGAATGCACTTCTTTTTGATCTCCTGCAAAAACCGTACTTGTTAAAAAGTGGTTACTTACGTAGCACGCATTTTCCACATTGATTTTCGATGGTTATACAAATTCAAATATATTTTTTAGAAAACATACACAAAAACAAGCTTGATTTTACTTGTTTGGTAGAATATCACACTTTCGTCGTATTTTATATCCGAAAAAGTGTATATTTAGGTTTTGAAAAAGTTTTCCAATTCCCGAATAATTTTGAGCTTGATCAGTCATTGCGTTAGCGTTTGGCGATTTCATTATACGAACGTCATGCGTTACGGGTAAGGAAAATCGTATATTCCTCTATGCCGCTCAGGAGATGCTTTATAGACTTCATAACATTTTCCAATGGATACGGGCTACGTTGTACACTTCGAGAAGAACATTCGTAAACGGACACGTGCCATGCTGTATATATGGACATCACACGGTCTTAAAGACTTCATGATTAGAAACTTTTTAAAACCCAAAGATAACCTTGTCTTGAGCATCAACTACAAAGGCAATATGGTTTTCTACCAAACAAGTAAATGGATGCATTATTTGTCCCTGTTTCCTGTAAATTATATACAAATTTAAAAGACTATCCAAAATCAGAATGAAACATGCTTGCTAATTAGGTAGACATTTTTCGCCAAGTACGATTTCTGCGGGAGGTCAGAAAGAAGTGCCTTCAAAAGCCAACATCCTGGCGAGGCTAAACTACTATAGAATTATGCTACCTGGTAATTAATATTACAACGCCAACATATAAATCCTTCTCAATCGAAAACGACTTTAATAATTTCGGCCAACATTTCATGAGATCGGTCACGCACTGAAGTTGTCCACGTTCGCCACTCTATCCACGCCGACCTCGCTGTGGCGCACACGCTAGTCACCGTCGTTCGCGACTGTCGGACGCCCGCCGTTTGCCCTAAGTCATGTTTTACAACAGATTTGAGGGCACTTAAGATAGTGATACGGACAGCAAGTGGACGAACTACCTTTTAGGGCACAATAAAAC